>OZ038398.1:2283361-2653361 GCA_964036045.1 Eutreptiella sp. 'Long Island Sound 2002'
CCGGTCTGCAGTTGGCTGCCTGTGCATCCCACCGTCGCAACACCACACGGTGATTAGCCAACACGCCTTGGCAGTGTCCCTGGAGGGATACCTCCTCCACAGGCATCCAGACACGCTCAGCCGCCATGGCTCCTCGGCGCAGAGTCGGCACCCGCCAGCCACGGGTGCGGAGCTGGAGTTCCTGTGCCACAAGCAGGGGGACGGGCGCAAAGGACAGATCATTGCGCGGCTCTCGGATCCAAGTGGCCTCCGCATCCACCGCCCACAGGGGGTCCCACTGCAGCGACTCGTACTCGTGGCGCGCTGCATCTCGCTCCATCTGAGACTGAGGGATATGAGCTGCTCGCACACACTGGAGAAGGACCCATCGGGGGTCTCCATGCACCAGATGCTTGGCCTCTTCTACCACACGTCTGTGCGGCACGCTCCCTGCTCGCACCACCCACGTGGTGGCTGTGCTCCTGGTGGCCCATTGCTGCGCACCAGGTGGTAGCCATTGCAGGAGCAAGCCCCGACAGCGGGAGCGGGACACCACTATCCCACACCATGTGCGGTGGATTGCCGTGCTTGCTCTCTGGTGCTTCCGCAACACACCCAAGACACTGCCAGCATCAGCCCACACATCACCCTGCATCCGCGGGCACGCCGTGACTTGGTGTCCAGCTACATTCTGTACTCGCATGTCGCAGAGGTCACAGCGATGCCACTGCTCATCCTCACTGTGGAGGCCATACACATCCGCAGACCAGTGGTACAGTCGCGTGTACACCAAGTCACTGGGTCGCAAGAACGTTGTGGACAGCCACGCAGCTAAGAGCGCCTGGTCCGCCGGGTGCTGCTGCGCATACACATTCGCTGGCACTCTTCTCCAGGGTCTCGGCTTTGGTGCATCATCCCACTGGTACACCATCTCCACAGCCTTCTTCACGTCCACAATCAGATGATCCTTCTCGGTAAAGAAGAGGGTCACTCCGTCACACCAGGACCTGGGCACACTCCAACGACTCTGTCGAGTCATCTCAGCCCGCGCCCCCCTGGCGAGATCATCTGCTGTCTTGTTGTACAACGCCACCAAGTCGATTGCCTGCGTGTCATGTTCCGCAGGCGTCCATCCTGTGTGTGCTAGCTCGCGTACCAGTAACTCATCCGTCGCCAATACCCTCATCAGGAAGTCCGTTGCCGCCCGGTCGAAGGTTCTGCGATGCAGCTTCTTGGCGCCGGCCTGGTTGTCCATCCATCTGTACAGGGGCACGCGCTTCCTCAGCCGAACACATGCTCGGATGACAGCCACGGTGGCTTCGTGCAGGATCGTGGCCTCCATTAGCGTAGTGGAGGCCGCAGTGGCCCGTATCCATGCGCTGGTGCGCCACTGCTCTGTCCCGTGCACATCCCCAACCACTACTCCAAACCCCCAGACCTGCTGCAGCCCGTCGGTGCTGACATCTCCAACTATGATGAGCCCATCATCTGGCACTGCTCCCAGCGGACACTGCCATTTATCTGCATCCTCCGCCCGCTGCACGATCGGCTGCCATTCCACTTGATGCATCCAGCTGGCCAGCATGCCATAGTCTGAGGACGGGCTGGTGGCCGCATGCCTTGCACTCTGACGGTCACTCCTCCGGGCCGCTTCTGCTTCCCAGTGGGCAAGCAGTTCATGCTGCACCGCCGCCCTGGTGTTGGGATGAACAGAGTTCCCGGCACTGTACAGCGCACTCACTGCCCGCACCCACAGGCATGTAGCTGGGTGAGGTGCTCCTACGCCATGCACACCACAGTATATGAACGCCCATGGTGTTCGCCAGGGCAACCGAAGCGCACCTCGCACAATGTTGGCCACTGCTGTGACAGTGCAGGCCACTGACATGTTCTTGGCCTCCCAGCGCAAGCTGTCTGCGGGCCATTTGACCAGCTTCCGATGAATCCACGCATTGATGACCACTCCGCGTATAACTATGTTTAGGGTCTTCACGACCGGCGTGTGTGTCATTAGCCTCCTGCGAACCTGCTTGGCTGTCACACGCATCTTCGCTGTGTCCCGATGCGCTGCTGAGAAGGGATTGACATCCCCCCCCAGCAACTTGACGTATTCCGCCCTCCGCGCACTGCGCACTACCTCGCCATCCACCTGAATCTCAGTGTACTGCACCCGATGGCCTGGCTGAAAGTGCAGCATGCCAAATTTGTCCGCGTTGTTGCGCAGGTTCAGCCACCTTCCGAATCGCATTGCTCCCTCTGCTTCCGTCTGCATCGTCTCTGGGTTGCTCGCCATCATCACTGTGTCATCCACTGTCGCCTGTGGGCCCTGGGATCGAACCCCGTCTCCTGTCCATATGGGCACTCCCGCGGTCGATCTTGCAAACCATACTGCAAGGAGGAGGGTGAACCATATGTAAAATATGGGGTCCATCCCCCCCCCCTGCACTGCCCCACCGGCTATCCGGTACCCCGGCGAAAGGCCGTACACCGTGACGACGAACACCTGCAAGGCCTGGAGCAGATATAGGGCCTCCTGCCAAGCCCACCGCATGAGGGGCTCACTCTCCACGAGGCTACTCATGCCCGTTCTGTGCAGCTGACCATACGCATTCGTTTGGTCGAGCAGCAAGATGACCAACTGCCTGTGTCGCAGCACATGCTGCAAGGCGACTGTGTATACCAATCGCCTGAGATGGTTACTGTCTCCCCCTTTGACCCCAGCAAACTGGAAATGCCCCAGGGTAGCACTTCCGATCCTCCGACCTACGCGGCCCCAGTGGCCTTTCTGTTTGAAGCGTAGCGGTCCTGTTTCCATCAGAACTGGCCTACTGATCACGTTGAAGTCCAGCCCGACTTTCCCTGGTTTTTTGTGTGGCGTGTGCACCGCTTGCAGGGTCTCCGGGGGCAGCTCAGCGTAGGGCGCGTTCAGCATGGCGCGCATGTGCAGTATCCCTCGTAGCCCCAGCTGCCGCTGCAGCTTGCATACAAATCCATCCATGGCCGCCGCATTGGACTTCTGCTCCGCAATCACTCCAACCGTCTCCACCACGGAGTACGGATAATCCACCCCTGCCTCGATCGCTCCGTGGGATTGCACCCTCTGCTGCCGCCTTCTGGCCCGTTCCACCTGCGTGTAGGCGTCCTCCGGCGTGTTCACATCACCGGCTGGCTGCAACTGTCGCACCTCCCACGGTGCCATGGCGGCGACAGGCACAGGATGCCTGTGTGCCGCCTCTCGTGCCACCACGGGCAGGACTGCTTCTCCCTGTACCACCCTTTGCTGCTCCGAGTCCCAGACCTTGGTGACCCTCCACATGCCAAACGGCTTTTTAAGCCGTATGACCCTCATCGTCTCCCCCGTGAGGATGCCTTGCTCCAGGGTCTGGCGCTCCCGGACAAGGTGGAGCCACTTGTTGCGCGCCACCTGTGCTTCCAGGGTTGGCAGGACCCTGGGGCTCGCAGTGCGCTGCTGCAGCCGCTCACAGAGCCTGTCCCACAAGTCCTCCGGCAGCGCCTCCTCCGTGAGCCTTTGCGAAATGGCTGCCATGACCTCTCGCATGACCAGAAGCCATGATGCCACAGGTTGCGGCTGATAACTCAGGGCCTCCATTATATCCCCATATTTGCGGCGATGTGTGTCTGCCCATCGCGCCACTGAGACTGGACGATAGCCGAACTGCTGTGCCGCCGCCCCTCCGGCATATAGCACCAGCATCCCTGCGACCAAGGGGTGGTCAGCTACTCCATCCTGGTACTCCACGCGCTGACGACTGGCACTCTTCGTGGGCAGCATCACCCAGTCTTTATGTAGGGGCCCCTCCATGCCTGTCTCCATGACAGCGCTGGACAGGGTATGCCATGCTGCCACTGTCTCGTCGTGGGTCAGGGCATGTCGGTTCCAGTCACCGATACCAATGAAGGCAACCCCAGGGTGCTGGGCCTCCAACTTGATGATGTGCTGCAGTTCCTCTGTGTACGCTGCCCGCTCTGGTCTCAGCGGCATATGCGTGGCGGCTACCATCACATGGTGGACCTGACGCTTTACCAGCACGGCCAGCACATGGCGTGTGTCTACTGTCACCTTCGTTTCCACTCCTGGGTCCTTGCGCACCCATACAATGATCCAGCGCCCTGCCCCCCGGGGGGTTCCACGGATGCACCGATATCCCGCTATCTCCATGTCCACATCCTCCTTCTCAAACCAGACCTCCCCCAACGCCATGATCGCCGCATTGTAGGTGAGCATGAGGGCCAGTACCGTTTTCCATTTTTCCGACGTCAGGCTACGAACGTTCATGTACAGGACCACCAGCTTTTCCCACTTGCCTGGCGACGCTGACTTTATGGTTGGCATGCATGCATACGCCGGATCACGCATGCACTGCCGCGGTACTGGGGGGCAGTGCGGCAATATCCGGACCCGCACTCGTACTCCTGCTCCCTCTGTCTCAGTACGCATGACACAACGTTGCTGCTCCTGGGGGTGCTGTAGGTATGCACACACCTGCATCCACCACTGACGCATGCTCGCTGGCACATCCACCTTCTGTCCTTTCTCCCAGAACAGGTGACGTCCTGTGGCCACCCCCCCGTCCGTTCGGCGCCATTTCTTCTCCGCTGCGGCCGCGAGCGAGAGCTCTGCCGCCTGCATCACATCCATATACTCCACTCGTGGCGTCATCGCCCTTACTCCAGGCATCCAATAGCTGAGTACGCCATGCGCTGCGTCCCACGCTGCATCCATCTGGAGCTGGAACACCGTCTTCCCACAGCGATACACACCGGCCACCCGTGGCTCGCCTGGCTTCAGGTCCGCAGACTCTGAACCTTGCGCCAACCACTGCACTCTCCTCGCCCCTAGCCGTTCCGGCTGTGCATCCAGACCGCATACACCTCGATCGACATGCCATTATGCTGCGCCTGTCCTCTCCAAGGCCCCCATCTCCTCCGGAGGAGGGTGCATCCCCCACCATGAGTGCTCCTGGAGCAGCCGCAGTGCCACTCCCGGGGATGCCTTCTTCCCGTGCTTCCGTACAGCTCGTCGTTCTCGGAATGCCCGTTGGATCAGCACGATGGAGTGTTGGACATCCGCTCCAAAGTCCATCGGCCGCAGGGCTCCCTCAGCGCTCATGGCCTCCATCCATTCGTGCGTCTGCACCTTACGGGAACGCGCGGCACCTTTCACCTGCACAGAACTACCGACAGACTACCGTAGCGTCGTGGTGCCAGCCGTCACCCATCCTCCGAAGTGATGCGCCATCTCTCTCTGCGCTTCCCGCAGACGACCACCCAGCCTGGGATCGCTCAGGTCGTCATACACTACCTGTCCACAAGGTCGCTCCGAGTGCCCATGCCCCCACAGTGATACATATGGTTGCCTGATACTATATGGGGGGAGGGTGGAATAGTCCACGGACACACCTTCATATGCCAGTTGTGAAACATCAATCGTCTCCGTCGGCGCTGCACTGCCCTTCGGCGGATGAGGCATCCTGTGGGACACATCGATCAGAATGCGCGCTCCTTCTCGTCGCTGGACGATGATGTCGTGCCGACTGCCACGAAGCCGCAGGATCGCCTCCTGCCTGCCCTTCAGGATCTCATCTACGGACTCCTCATCAGCCACCAGCAGGACTGTTTGCCTCTTGCTGGTCTTGTCGCACGCCTCAACAAATGATCCCCACATGGTATTGTATGTACTGTGCCGGAACAGATACCTGACCTCCTGCACCACGTCAGCCACATCAGCTCCTTTGAAGCCCGTGAGAGCCACTACCGTCAGTCCGCCCAAGGAGCCTCCAACTTCATCAAAGACCAGCTGGGCATCATCGCGTTCATGACCTAGAACACGCACAGTGCCCTTCTGGGCAGCACTCTGCTTCGCCTGCATTTCCAAGCTCGAGGACTCTGAATGCCGGTCCTTCTCGTTCCCGCTGGTCGGTTCTCGCTGCCCAGAGTTTGCATCGGTCTGGGCCTTCTCGGCTGCTGCCTGCTGCTCCCACATCCGACGGAGCTCTTCAACAGAAACGACTGCATGTGGTTTGTCAGACGTGCCAGCATCCACGCCCATGGCAGCCCTGTGGTCCGTGCGTGCCCGTTTCGTTTCCGGAGATCCCGCACGCCGGTCTCGTGCTGCTCTGTCGAGGCGACGTCGCTGCTGCCGGATGCTAGCCAAACACGGGACCAGGTGCCGTGTCACTTCTGTTGCCGCACGGCGGATATGGTGACCGGTCAAGTCCTCGAGGCGGTTGAGGTATCTCAGCACCTGCATTTCGTCTACAGCGTCATCAAGCAGCGGCATGGCTTCATCAGAGCGCCCCAACGCTGCATACACGGCCAGCATTTCATCCCGTACATGGGCCAGCTCGTCATCAGTGAGGGGAAGATCCTTCTTGAGCGCAGAGTACAGCTGCAGCAACTTGTCGCGGGCCGTCACGTCCTCCGCAGACGATGCTCCTTCAGGTTGCCTGAGCTGGGTGTGGTTCGCTGCTGTCAATCTCTCAGCTGCAGGGGGGCCCAGCGGGTGCACATTGGGGCTAAGGCGACGGAGGAGGGGGGCCCAGCGATCACTGGCCGCCATTCGCTGCAGCTCGGCCGCATCCAGGGACGCAAGGAAGACAGCGCTTGGACCGCTGGCACATGTCACAGCCTGCACTGCTGCCTGCCACTGCTTGGCAAGCGCCAGGGGGCCTTGAAGGACCTCAGCCTCCGACACACCAACTCCTTCAGCGATCTCCTTGATCTGCGCCTGGGAAAGTTGCCGTGCTGCCGTCCGCGCCGCCATGACGCACATGTTCTCCCGCCATACCGCAGCCTTGGCACGATCAGCATTGGGGACCAGGCCATCCGTCAGAAGGTACAGACACAGGATCTTGGCAGCCTTCGTTGACGGCAGCAGCAGGTCCTCCTTCAGCACATTGATCCTCTTGTCGGCCGCCACAAATACCGCAGACTCCTCCTGGATTTCGACCGCAGTGACATCAGCCACGCTGAATCGCGCTCGTCGGTCTGCTGCCATCCGGCTCCGATCCTCGTCATCAGAAATGTCGCTCATGGAGACACTGCAACTGTAGAGCAAAGCACAGCAGGGGTGAACGGGAATGCGCACAACTGCATGCTCCAGTACACTCTCAGCCGCAGGCCCTCTTGCTGCAGTTCTCCTTGCCTTCTGGGGTTGGCTGGGGGGCTGAAGCCTCACCCAGGGACTGGCCGTCGCAGGAACCCTTATCTCAGGGGGTTCACCGCTGCGGGTACTTGGCATGCAGAGGTACACCGAGCACAGTCGCCCCGTTCCCATGATTCTGCTCGCTTCTCACAGGGGGTTCATCGCTGCGGGTACTTGGCATGCAGAGGTACACCGAGCACAGTCGCCCCGTCCCCTTGATTCTGCTCGCTCCTCACTGGGGGTTCACCACTGCGGGTACTTGGCACGCAGAGGTACACCGAGCACAGTCGCCCCGTTCCCATGAATCTGCTCGCTCCTCACCGGCTGGCGACTTGTTCCGTTGGCTGCCTCTAGAGTGTCCGTTGTCCTTCATCTCACCATTACCCGGTCTCGGGTACAATCCCTGTGTCGTGGCAGGCACCAAATGCAACAAGGACCACTGGGACACTGGCAGCCCTTTCTCACCATCACGTCATTTCACACCCTATTTCTCGTATTTGTCTCCGACCGTATCAAGAACTCACTCCCTTCGTCACGCACGCACAGGCACACACAGCACCAACAGTTCAGGTCTTCTGCTCCTGTACACATGCTATCCTCCTGCTTTGGGCCCCAGCTGTCACCGGCATGCCCAGATTCCAGCCTGCGTACTTAGCAGGTGAGTCTGGCAGCCTCCGCTGAGCATGACTGTGTAGACGACGTCGACTATGTTGATTGACAAGGCGCTCAGCGAATGGAGGCCCAGATTCCAGCCTACTGTCGTTCCTGCAGGCGAGTCTGTCTGCTTGCCGGTTCGCTGGCCTCTTTCGCTCTGGGGACACCTGTGTATCGTACCCACGCGCACACTCACGTCCACCCTTATCCTGCCCTTGTTCGCTTATACCTGCCTCATTTCAGTATGAACGGCAGGCTCACATGACAGCAGATATGCTCTGTCGCTTTCTGTGTTTTTACGCTGTATCTGTCTGTTGTTTTCTTCTCTTCTACTTACACTTTTACCACATACCTGCTGCACATGCACCTTGCGTGTGTGGGCAGCCCACCTGACGGTGGTGGTGGTGGTGGTGGTGGTGGTGGTGGTGGTGGTGGTGGTGGTGGTGGTGGTGGTGGTGGTCGTGGTGGTGGTGGTGGTGGTGGTGGTGTTATTCTAGTGGTGGTGGTGGTGGTGGTGGTGGTGGTGGTGGTGGTGGTGGTGTTATTCTAGTGGTGGTGGTGGTGGTGGTGGTGGTGGTGGTGGTGTTGGTGGTGGTGGTGGTGGTGTTATTCTAGTGGTGGTGGTGGTGGTGGGGGTGGTGGTGGTGGTGGTGGTGGTGGTGGTGGTGGTGGTGGTGGTGTTATTCTAGTGGTGGTGGTGGGGGTGGTGGTGGTGGGGGTGGTGGGGGTGGTGGTGGTGGTGGTGGTGGTGGCAGCGGCGGTGGGGGTGCAGCAGGATGAGGCGGAGGCGGGGCTGGTGGTGGCGGTGGCGGAAGGCAGCAGATGAGAAGAATGAGCGAGAGCAGGAGGTAGAGAATGCGGAGGTTCGTGGCCGGGGAAGGCCCGGAGGCGGATCCCTTTGTCCCGCCCGCGCCGCAGGTGCGGCCCGAGACGGTGGCCCTCACCGCCAGCGTTCTGGAGGACCTGCAGACCCGGCAACACCACCGGGACCACGTTCCCCCCGCCCACCGCGGCCCCGCCGCCCCGGACTCGGGCACGGCGGTCGCGGAGGGCGACCTGTCGGACCGGTTCGTCCCGGACGTCTACCCGCTCATGTTCGCGTGCCCGTACACTTCTGTGTGCCACCCGTTCGCCCCGGGGCCCCGGCGCGGCCCCGGCCCCGGCCCCGACGTCCACCCGTACATCCTCGGGTCCCGGCGGCTGCCCCGGCCCCGGCCTCCGCCGGCCCCCGTGGCCACGTCCGCGCGGGTCGCGATGACGTGGGGGGGGCACCTCGCGGCCTCCGCGGCGCACGCGTCGGGGGCCGCGCTGCAGCCGCTGGCGTTGGGGGCGTTCCGGGACCACCGGGACGTGCTGGGCGAGGCCCTGCGGGTTCTGGCCGAGATGTTCTCCTCGGAGACCGCCTCCGCGCGCCTGCGCAGCTCTTTGACGGAGGCCCTGCAGGTCCCTCATCCTCCGGTTGTGTCGTGGCGTGGCGTGGCGTGGCGTGGCGTGGCGTGGCGTGGCGTGGGGTGGCGTGTGGGGTGTGGGGTGCGTTGGGGCGGTGTGGGTGGAGGGCGGTGCGGTGCGGTGCGTTGGGGCGGGGCGGTGCGTCGGGGTGGAGTGGGTGGGGCGCGGTGGGGGCGGGGCGGGGCGGTGCGATGCACAACCCCCCACCCTCCGCACCGCCATGTCCAAGTCGAAGCCTTGGAGCTGCTACACGCCCGGATTTCCCTGAAACCGATGATCCGATACCGCCACGAAGGGTCCTTCCCCAGCCCGCAGCCCCCCCCCCCCCCCTCCCCCGCACACATGGTATGGGAACGGTGGGTGAGGGCTACCTGCCGGGCACGCCCTCCGAGTCATCATGCGGTGGTGCTGGAGGAGTTTGCTCGAGTGATGGCATCCGTCCCGTTGAGCCTTCCGTCGCGCACTTGAAAAGAAAACAACGTTTTCTGCCAAGTTTTGAAACTTAGCCAAAAACAGACCCGCGGAGGTAAAACTTAGTACCAAAATGTTTTTATTACTAAATTCCAAAACTTAATTCAAAGAACTGTTTTTTCAGAAGTTTTAAACATCCAAAAGTTAAATCCAAATTTGAATCCAAACCTACCGAATGATGACCAACAGCCATGCCCTCGCCGTGCTGTGCGCACACCCACGACGCTCTCCTGCATCACGTCTTCTCCCCCTCGCACACTGTGCTGCACCCGGCCGGTCGCTGCGACATCGTGGACTGTCCAACACAGTGCCAGGGCTGCAGCACTGGGTGCTGCTGCTCCGCGACAGAGAACAGGGGTACCAGGCAGGGAAGTATTCGAATGGCCGTACACCGCAGGAGGAGCGGGGTTACCCCCGCCCCCCCGGGACCCACCCCCCTCCAGACCAAAGTGATCGTGGGACAAAACGGAAAACAGGGAAAATTCGATTGGGCCATTTTTGGTGCACAAAATTTGGGTCCGAGAACCCCCCCCCCCCCTGCCCCCCGCCCGCCCAGCCCCGCCCGCCCCGCCCCCCCCCCCGTCCCCCCTTCTAATACTTCCCTGGTACCAGGGGTAACCCCAAGAGAGCGCACTGATCAGAGCCAAGGGATGCCTCCACATGACTGCCCCTCAGGAAGGTACCGAGGGAAGCAGTGCATTACCATGGGTCACGACTGAACCCCTTTCACAAAGTCATTGTATCTCATATGCACAAACAACGGAGTCTCCAATACACGCCAGATCATGTCACGTACCTCCTAATCTCCCATGGAGTGACACACCATGCCCACGACTCCGAGCGCCCGGGATGGGTATGTGGCCCAGTCGGGCCCCGACTTACCCATACACCTCCTCGTCTTCCAATGTTTGACGCTGACAGCCAAAACTGTGCTTCGGCGCCTTCGGTGCCAAGAGGACTTACGCTTAAACATTGTCGGCCCGCCTTCAACGGGGACCATAGGGGGACCCTGGGAGGAGGGGGGTCCCAGGCAACCCCCCCCCCCGTTGCCCTGCTTCAGACCCCTCCACCTTCTAATACATCACTGCCCCCCCCCCCCCGACCAACGTGACCATCGTGGGAAAACGAAATCACCTCGAAGAGAGATCAAGCGCAGGCGCGGGCGTCGTATACCCCCCTTTTTTGGGGTCATTCGCGTAGCATACCCCAAGGCATGATATTGGATGTCCAACCCCTTGTAAAATCATTATTTTGCCCAATAAGACCATCCTCCAATGAATTTTTTGATTCCGAGGCCTCTATCCCCTAAAACTGGATATCACTTTTTTGAGGGGGGGGGGGGGGGGGTGGGGGTGGGGTGGGGGGTCAGAAGTTTTTGATCAGGCTCCAAGCAGTGAGGAAGCCCATCGCTGTGAACCAACTGCCGGTCGAATGGTAACGCAGCCGGCGCAAACTTTTTAGCACACAGTTTGGGTTTTTTGTCAGTGGCAAACGCGGCCCCAAGCAGTGGGGAGATCAGGTGCTTGAGGCCAAGCAGTGGCCGAATGGTAATGCAGCTGACCGAAGTTTTTCCCGGTTCGAACCCCGGTCGGGTGAATACGGCGGCGGCGCCGCCGCCGCCAAAAGGCAGCCAACCAGGGTTCGAACCGCCGACATCTGTCTGACTGACTGCTGGCATGGCTAAGGGACTGATTGGCTGACTGTCAACCTCTCTTCGAGGTGCACTGCCGAAGGCAATAGAATTTACCGTTGGGCAAATCTGATCGGGCCAGTTTTGGTACACAAAGTTTTGGGTCCCAGACCCCCTCCCCCCTCCTCTCTTCTAATGTTAGCCTGCGTGGGGTATCACAGGGATGTGCCGAGTGCTTGGCCTACGGGAAGAGGGGAAGTATTGGAATGGCCGTCAACCCCCCCCCCCCCCCCAATGCCCCCTCCCCCAGACCAAAGGGACCATTGTGGGAAAAAATGAAATTTACAATCGGGAAAATCTGATTGGGCCATTTTTGGTGCACAAACTTTTGGGTCCCACACCCCCCCACCCCCCTTCTCCTCCTCTCTTCTCATGCGTCCCTGCATTGGCCACTGCCAGCGACATTCAGTGTGTGCTTGCGGTTGCGACACAAGGGAGGCGCAGGTGTTGCTTGAAACGCCAATCTGAAGGGGATACGGGAGCGCGTGGGGGTCCTCGGAGCCATCTCAAGGCTCTGCTCATCTCGTTGGGAGGTGGGCCAGGGATCGAGCACGCTATGCCCCAAAGGCAAGCCACACCGCCCACTGGACGTGGCCAGCCCTGCACTGCACAAACCACCGGTGCCGTACCCCAACACCCTTGGGCCCGCCTCCTCCCCCTCCGTTCCCCCACCCCCGAAGGCCATGTGGGGCTCTCCTGGGCCATGGACACCCCGGCCCCCAAGGGGGCGCCTTCCTCGGGTCCAAACAAATACCCCCAACCCTGGTCCTCCGGTACATGGGCGCGGACATCTACCTCCGGTGGTGTACAATTGGGGGCTGTGGTAAAACTTAGTAAAGAAGGAGAAATTTTGAACTTTTTGGATTTAAGTTTTTAAATTTATGTTTAGTTTTAAAGTTTATATTATTTTGAAAACACAGTTTTTTAATTAAGTTTTGCGATTTAGTCACAAACACATGCTGTTACTGAGTTTTACCTCTGCGGGTCGGTTTTGTTCCCGGGGGGGGCAATCCCTCGGTTCTGGACGCCAACTACCCCCCCAACTAACTGTTGGCCGGAGCCCCCTTGGGGGGGGGGGGGGGGGGGGGCATTGGAGGGGGGGTTCAGGGAGGGGCGAATTGGGGGGGGGGGGGGGGGGGTCTAGGAGGGGCTTGGGGGGGGGGGGGGGGTCCGGGAGGGTCGGTTGGGGGGAGGAGGGCTCCGGGAAGGTCGGTGGGGAGGGGGGCACAGGCTCCCCTTACCTCCCCTTGCCCTCCCTATAACCATACCATCACCATAAACCTAACCCTAGCCTTTGCAGCCAGTTGGTTTGGCCATGCCAGCCATGTTGATTGGGCTGAACAAGATCCCCCCAACTTCGTTCATGGCTGCTTTTGCCACATCATTGCTCCATTTTGGACCCCAACACTCACTCTGACCCTAGCCTAGGGTGAGAGCCAGGGCTAGGGTTAGGGCTAGGGTTAGGGTCAGTGTAGGGAAAGGAGTAGGCTGAGGGTTGGGGGTGGGTGTTAGAGTCAAGGTTGGGTTTAAGGATAGTGTTGGGGTGCAAATTGGACAAAATTTTCCTTAGGGCACCTTTGGTGTTCATGGAGCATCGGGCGCCTTAGGCGCGCATGGACGCTTGGGGGCGACACCTTTGGCAACTAACTGTTGGCCGAAGGCCCCTAGGGGGGGGGGGGGGGGGGGGCAGGGGTAGTTGGCGTCCTGGGACCCGCGGAGTCGCCCCCGCCGGGGTTTTGTTCTAAGTTTCAAAACTTAGTAGAAAACATTTTTCTTTACCAAGTGTACGCAGTGTGCACAGCTCCTGCAAAGGGCGGGCTCGATGGTGACGACAAGGAGCACCGATTTGTCACTCTGGTCCTGTCGCTCCTCCCCATCTTTGCAGGTTCTGCAAGCCATTCTACTGCAGACCCCGGACCTGCAGCCGTACCGGCAGTTGCAGAGGCACCTGGCGGTTTGTCTGGAGTCACAGTCGCCGTCGGTGCGCATCGACGCGGATGAGGGCACGAGCCTCGCGGAGGAGGCCGAGGCGGACCTGGAGGTGCTGCTCCAGTACTATCTGTCGCACAGGGACGTGCCCGCGACGCCGGACGTCGCGGTCTCCCATCGGCTCCTGCGGTCCCCACTGGACAAAGTGCTGCCCCCGTGGGGCCCCGACGGGGGCGGCACTGCTCTGCACTGAGGCACTGACCAAACCTGCGCATCGCCCGTAGGGGGCGAAGGGGAGGCGGTTGGCGGCGGTGGGCGGGCCGGTGTGAACGCGGGTGTTCGTGTCCCCCCTCACCCCCCCGTCTCCCTGTGCCTCTGTGGGCGTAGCTCTTTGCCACCACACTTTTGTACCCATCGCACACCGGAATTGTCGCTTGGTGTGTGTGTGTGTGTGTGTGTGTTTGTGTGTGTCTGAGTGTCTATTTTTTTTCGAAAGGCGCCTAGCCGCATGCTCTTCCACACCATCTTCTACTTTCTTACGGCCTGACGAGATTCGTTAGCGACCAGTGCAGTGCTCTGTCTGTCTGCCTGTTCGTCTCGCTTCAATCGTGTGTGTGTGTGTAATGCCCCAATGATGGTGCATTCCCCTGCTCTCTAACACTGGGGTCGACTGTTTTGCTGGTACGTTTCTGAAGTTACATGTTTCCTACCCCCCGTCCCCTTGCATGACCGCTGTCATCCGCAACCTCGATGGGCCTGACGCAGCACCAGGGCAGGGGCAGCGTCGGGCAGGGCAGGAGTTTTGACATTTTGCTGTGTCCTGTGCAGGCTTCTGGTCCAGCGATGCTGCCAGAGGCCGCCCTTCGCTTCATGGAGGTCACGGTGCATCCCCCACGATGCGTACCCATCTCTGCCCATTACCTGTGCTGCAGAAAGGCGCCTCTTGGCGTGGGACATGGTCTGTCCTGTTTGACGATCCAAATGACGAGGATTCTGACACTCGGAACCTGAGTTGTGCCCGTTTGTCTTGCAATCGTTTGTATATGTGGGTGATGTCAGGCTGGCCCCCCCTCTGCTTAGTCTACACAAAGCATAACTTGGTTATCTGCCTTCCATTTTCACTGGTGTCGTTAAAAATGCCCCGGGCTCATTTGTGTATTGGCCAGATTATGGGTCATTGGCTCCCGGTGGCTGTGCTGTCAGGCTACCGGAGAACTGATGCCATGAGGGCCATGCACAGGGCTGTGGCCTGTGCATGTGCGGGTTCCCCACACGCGCAGCCAGCCCCTGCAAAAGTTTTGCACTGTGTGTCGTATAAACTGCCCATGTTGTCGGGTTGCCCGGACGGTGCAGGAAGGGCCCCTCAAACATGCATACTGGTGTGATGCAGGGATGAATACAATACTGCCACAATTATTTTGGTGGGGGTGGGGTGGGGGGAGGCTGAGGACCCCTGAAATGGCGAAATGACGATTACAAAATTGCAATTTTCCACTGCTTTTTTGCTTTGCAGGTGTGCCTCACCGTTGCATGTATCATCCTCTAGCAGCAGCCAGTCCCCCAGTTCGTCAAGTGACTGAGGATGAGGCTGAAATGGAACGCATTTTGGGAAAATGCGTCAAAAAGAACTTGTAAACCACTGTTCACATTGTTTTTTGGGTTGCCGCAATGACCTACGTCCAGTGCTTCGTGTTGTGTTTCAGAGAGGAGAGACCCAGGGCTGTGACTGCACTGTACTTTGGTAGGCTGGCATTTTGTAATCGTCATTTCATCATCTGGAGGGCTGGGGGGGAGGGCGCCCCCCCCCCCCCCATTATATTCATTCCTGGTGTGATGACCTTTGTTCCTCATGGGTTTTGCCCCCTGACCTGGCTGTTGGTGGATTCTGTGGAGAGTGGAATTCCGATGTTTTATCGTTAAGTGCATTAGTCCATGGGTGCACCGTGAGCGACTGCGAATGCAAGCTGGGCGGTGCAATGTGTACGTGTGGTACGCCAATGATGGTGTATTTTCTCACTCTCTGATCTTCTGTTGATCTGATGTCTCCGCAATCCTCGGAAGGGCAGTGGGTGGGAGGGTGCACAGGCCACGACTGGGACCCGATGGCAGTTGCATGCATATGTCGCGTGGTGCATGCATTGTTTGATGTGACATCGTTGGGTGCAGTGCCGCTTCTCCCAAGGAGCAGAACCTAGCCTTTCTTCCTCTGTAGGTTCCGTGGACTGCCCTGCACGCTTGCTCCCACAGAAAGGCGCCTATTGCCGTTGAACATGCTCTGTCTTGTTTGATGGCCAACTGACAAGGAGATTCACACTCGGACCTTGTGTTGTGCTCGTCTGTTTGTTGACAACCGTGTGTGTGTGTGTGTGTGACATCATGACATGAGCATTGCTTATCGCTTTTGTCTTGTTTTGATTGCCCGTTGGCCAAACGAGGTGTTCCTGGTGCTGACAGGTCCGCTGTGCCCATGGTGTGCGTGTCCACAATGAGCGCCTGTGGTTCGTTGGTTCTTGCGCAAGTGTGTGTTGTGTCTGTGTCTGTGTGTGTGTGTGTGTGCGTAGCGATGTCAGACGTCACAAGGTGATCGCTGATGGAGAGGGATGATTTGGGTGAACTCAAGTTGCAGTGGGCCCCGAGCGCCAATCGCTGATTGTGAGCTGCAAGAGTTTTGCTTCCCGCCGGCTGTGTGTATGTGCTTGACAGGGCTGAGCGGTGCCCCGTTCTGATAGTGTACTGCTGCCTGCTGGCTGCACTACTTGTGCTCTAGAGCATCTGTTCTGGAGTACAGTACGAGTTTTTCTCTTTGCACCTCTGTTTTGGTGATAACAAAAGTGTGTGTGTGCGTGTGCGCGTGTGTGTGTGTGTGTGTGTGTGTGTGTGTGTGTGTCACACCCCTCCAAGAAGTTGGCAGTGTCAGTGAGACGTCACACCACAGTGCTTGCTGATGGAGAGGGTTGACTTGGGTGAACTCAAGTTGCAGTGGGCCCAGAGCACCAATTGCTGATTGTGTACTGTGTCACTTTTGCCTCCTGCAAGCTGCGTGTATGTGTTTGTCAGGACTGAGCTTTAACCAGTTCTGTTTGTGGGTTGCCTGCTGCTGACTACATCCCCTGTACTCTGGAGCATTTGTTCTGGAGTGAGACTTAATCCTTTTTGGCACTTCTGTTTTGGTCGTAATGAAGCGTATGTGTATGCTTCTTCAAGGAGGTGACGGGCAGGGATGAATCCCGACCCGATTCATGGTTCTGGGGCAGGGGCATGTCGTTGCCCATGCTCATCAGGCGCTGCACCAAGGGGCTATCCCGAGGAGAGCAGGCTGGGGCTTCCTTGTCGCAGAAAGGCGCCTAGTGCTGTCTCTGAACATGTCTTTGTTTTGACGCTGCAGCTGACGGGACCTCGTACACTCAGGCTGCCTTGGCTAGTGCCCTGTGTTGACTCCTTTTGTCTCAACCGGCTTCAGACAGCAATCCGTCCACACGTCCTGCCAACCCCCCCCCCCCCTTGCCGCTCTGACCTCCACCTCCCCTTTGCACACCTGACCAGGCTATTGCTCAGTGGCTGTGCACCTCCCCCCCCCCCCCTGGGCTTTGACACAAAACTTGATTTCTTTAGCCAACAGCCCCCCCTCCTCCCTCCTCCGGGATGTTGGGCCTGGAGGGCTGCTTCAAAGGCAACAAGGCATTTGGGGGTGGTAGACCTCGGTTAGTTGAAGTCTGAATGATATGTCTCGTTTCAACTCATGTACCCCAGACATTGGGTCAGCGGCATTGGTATGCACCAGGGTAGCAGGGTAGCAGGTTTAGCCCCTCGTGGGTCTGCATGTGCTGCATGTTGTGCTGACTTCATCTCAACCAACACCACACACGTGACAGCTCACACATCACCATACGGGGGTAGGGGGGTAGGGGGGGGGGGGCGTACGTTTACCCATGCACCACACCAAGGCAGTTTGTAGTCTGTAGATGCCTGTAGACGCGGTCTGCTAATTGGGGTGTGAGGGTGTTTTGGTCCACGTAGCTCTAACTGGTCCCCCTTCTGTGCAGCAAACATCCTTCTCCATGCCGAGGCACGCAGTCATTGCAGCAACATCCGTCCCCATGGCAGTCCCCATGCCCAATCTGGTGAGCCCTGTGCATCAGCAGGGGGCATGTGACTCAGATGAGGGCTGGTCGTGCTCAGGGAAGGCTACATAAATGAAATTCATCCCAAAAGCCCAACATCAACATACACATATCTAATCCCCCAAAAGGGATGGGCTGAGATTGGGGCAACCTGGACAGCTTTTCTGCATCTCCATGACTGGCAGCACGGCCACACCCGGGACCAGGAGGTGCACAGTCAGCACACCGACATCCTTCTTGAGGCCGAGGCACGCAGTCATGGCAGCGACACCCGCCCCCACGGCCAGCGAGGTTTATTGGATTGCAGCGTGACAACCTCCATTTGTGCCTGCAGTGCTGGCCCCTGTCAAGACGGAGCAGACGCGTTCCCAAAGGCGTCATTGCAGAGGTTGCAGGTCACAAAGTAGAATCCGACCTTTCATGCCCCGCTGAAAGGGCTGTTTCATCACTGGGTCTAACCTGAATTCCGTCCTGACCGATTCAATTATTTTTGTGTTTTGTTTGGAAGCATCCAGTGGCCATTCTGATGCTTGCGACTGCGAGAATTCAATACAGACATGCCACTAGTGTCCAGCACGGGAATTGAGTTCCGCTCAGAATCAGCCCAGTCCCAGTGTGCCACTCAGTAAGATCCCCTCTTGGCCCATCTCAAACTCAGTAGGAAGGGCCGGGGCCGTGTCCGACTCCTTCTAACCACGTCTGACGTGCCGGACGCTCGTGGCATTTCTGGTTCTGATTCGATGTGTTGGTGTCGGCATATGTGCTTGTGAAAGAGAGCCGGCACCGCAGTCACCGTATGTCTCGTGGCCTTCGTCTGTCGTTGCCCGTTCCGTAGCCTCCGGCTCAAGCCCTGACCATGCGGGTGCCGGCGGGGCCCAGACCAGAGCTGCCCGCTTATGGAAGCAATTGGTGGACGCTGTCAGTTTGCTGCTTGTTTGGGGTGTGAGATGGGACCCGGGGGGTACCAGGTCTAATTTCTGTGTCACACATCCTGTGCGAAATTTTCGTGCGCAATTTGTTTTTGAGGATTTGTATATGTGCCTTCGCGCGCTTGTACCACGCCAAAGGACTTGGTTGATTATGATTAGTTTCCCATGGAAGTTGCAGACGTGCTGAAGTGGTCTTTCCTCATTTGTAGTGTTCCTGTGGCATTCAATGGCGTGCAGAGAAGGCGGGGTACTCCATGTCCAGGCAAATCCGAATCTACCAATTCTGGCGCGACAAAACCGCGCCGTTTCTTACAGTTGAGCGAACAAATTATGCGGATGGCAAAGTTGCTCATGAGAAACAGTGGACGGTTGCATTTCCTGCAGGACTTTCCTGATGCCCCCGGTTCAGCAACATATGGATCCCCCCCTCCCCCCCGCCCCCCTAAGGAGGGTGGGTGGGTGGCCGAATCCTGCCGACCCCCCCACATAGACCCCCGTCCCGGAGGTCGCTGAGCAATAACCTGCGCCTACCAGTTTTTGTCCACTCCGACCGACCCCCGACCCTGCACAGAGTTGGGGGGGGGGGTATTCAGTACAGTTCTGGACCCCTGCAGTGTGGGCGGGTCGGGGGGGGGTCAAAGTCTTTTCGGGTTTTGGGGGCATTTTTTTGAATTCTCCGTTTCATTATGAGCACTTTGAAGATACACCAACCGCCTGCGCCTGACCACGCACCCGCAGCCGCAGTGTACCACACCACGAGGTCTTCAGAACTGTCCCCCCCCCCCCCGCCCCCTTCGAAATCTCCCACCCCTTGCAATCCCCCCCCCCCGACCGTCATTTCAATGTTTTTCGAGTTGAAATCTACTACGGCGGTTTCTGTTGCCCATCTGTCACACAAGGCGTTGCATTGGTTTCCCATTACTTCAAATCATAACCCCCCCCTAACCGATGTGCGGGGTTTGCAGCACGACACAGCGCCCCGCAGCGGCCTGGGATTTCTGAATGCTTCCTTTTTTTTATTTTCATTTTTTGAAACACAAGTTCAATGTCCTCAACCACTTAGTCCATCGGGAGGCCTTCCCTATGGACAAGTGTACCCTCATCTTATTTCTGCCCCCCGACTGGTCCTTCCTGGTGTCGACCAGCGTGCTACAGAACCCCCCGGCTGACTGCCATCCCCATCCAGAGATGTGTGCTTGGGCGATTTCCCGCGCGGTGCCACTTCATCTTTTTCGTCCTGCGCTGCAAGTCCTGTCCGCTTACCTTCCTGACGCAGCCCCCTGACCTTTGATTGCTGAATGCTTCCTGTACGGCTGTGCATGTCCACCAGCCTTGAACCAAGGTGCAGAAAGTCCTTGTTGTGTTGACGGGCGGTGTGATGCATGATTACCCCTCGTGCAGAGCAGGCCATTGCTTCGTTGGAAAGAACTTAGTCGGTGACTTAGAGGTTTGGGGGGGTTCCGCTTGTTTTGGGAGGATTGGGAATGGTGTCCACAGATGCTAAGGAGGGAGTTGCACGCACCGTGCAAGGTTTCGATAAAATCGGTTTCCTTGGCACTGTTTCCCCCCTGCTTCCAAGCTCAAAGGCCCCCTTCTTAACGGGCATCCACGACTAGTGCACTGGCTCGGGAGTCAATGGGAGAAGCGCCAAGCTGCCAAGTCCGTTAAAATTGATATTTCTGATGAGGACTGGCAGGAGGTGGTAGATTGGCTGTTGCGCCACCGGCAAGAAACATCCGGGACGAATCAGTACATGTCTGCCGTGGAATATTTTCTCAAAAGATGGGAACAAAAATCCTCCTGCAAGGCAGAAAGAAACACCAGGCATCCTCTGGCGACCATCCACACGCATTTGGGAACACCCGCCATAGTGGTTTGCAGTGGGCCTCTTCACCGGGTAAAATCTCCAGAAACATCAGAATGGTGCCGCACCGTGCGTGCACTGTGCGACAGCACCCTCAAGGTGTTGCTTGTAGTTCGGCTTTCTTGCTTTGTCCCCTTGCTCTCAGGATACCCCCCCCCCCCTTGTATAAGCTACGCCCTTGTCGGAAGTCAGTGACAACCCCAGGAAGCGGGGCAGGAGGGTAGCGCAGGGCGTCCTGAGCTGATCCGTGACCAGGAGGGTAATCAAGAGTGCACCTGACGTGACCTAAAGGCACGACCCTGACCTGTGAACAAATGGTGTTGGCGCCTAAGGGCGCCTTGATGGACAGTGTGAACAATTTGTGCCGCGGCTGCGCCGCGAGATACTTGATGAGGGCATAGGTCTGTCGGTGGGGACCTATTGCTGGACTTTCCACCGTTCTGCAGATAAGCTACGCCCTTGTCCAAGCTACAGTAGGCGTAGGGACCGTATTAATTTGGGACTTTGGCGTAGCTTATACAAGAGGGGGGGGGTACTTCTTGCGCTGTTTCATCCTTGTTCTCGTGTACCATGACGACGCATGTTTGCTTGTGTGGGGGCACAAATGAGCAATGAGCCGAATGCAAAACAGGAGCATTTGAATTTAACGCTCAAGCCCAGCCTGGCTTTTGGGCTGGGTTGACATAAGCACCCCCCCTCCCCAGGAGGGGTTACGTACGGGTGGCTGGGTGGGTGGGTCAGCCGGGCCTGGCTAGGGTCCAAAATCCCCCCCCCCCCCTCCCCGCCTGGGTAGATCAGAAAGCAGTGAAGGGTGCAAAAATTTCGTTACAACAGGTCACAGTACACAAATTGGTCACTGATATTTGGCCGGAGTTGGGGCTGGAGGAGATGCCCAATGAGTATACCGACTCAGATGGGTCAGGGGGGTCCAGAATCACAGGTGGTGGATATCCAGTGGTGATTTTGAGCCTGAAACATTCTCACCCAAACGCCCAAGAGTGTCGAAGTAAGTCTTGCGAACCAGCACCGAGGGAGGGGCATGAGCTGACCACACAGCCCAAGCACCATTTGACAGCTGCAGTGAGCAGTGATGATCTGATGAGCGATGATCGTATACCTGTGTCCCAGGGGTATACGGAAGCTGAGTATCCAGCCCTTCCTTCCCTGCCCAGGTCTCTAAGCAATGGCCTGCTGGAAAGGGGAATAGTGCTAGGACCAGGCAACGGTCTGTGCGTGTACATGCAGCAGAAGACGACAGTGCAAGGCAACAACAAACCTGCCGCCCTCCTAGCGACTCGAGGCCCCTGGGTCGCCCCGCGCTTCCCCAAGCACTGGGCGTGGGGACACCCAGCGGAGACCCCCCTGCGGGCCCCTTGCAAGAGCAATTTTGGGGCTTTTGGGGGGCCCGTGGCTCAGGCTACATGGGCCGAGCGGCCACCACGTGGGTCCCCATGGGTGCGCAAGTACCCGTATTGTCACCAAATGACCACCTAAACCCATTGCAAGCTGTGGCAAAACAGCCGCTGCACAAACGCATATCCCACATCACCACTTACAGCCCAAGAAAACGATGCTGGCCCGCGTTGGTGTGGCTATCCCTGTGGTTGATGCTTTTTGTTGTGGGGCCACACGCTGTCCCAAGGATTGTGTACTGAACACATTTGTGAACCCCAATTCTTTGCTTGGCACTGTGATTATATTATGACAATCCTCAAAGCGAGATTATTTTGGCTTATGAATTGGGTCGAGGTTGGCTATGAGGCAGGGTGGAGTTGCTTGTTTTGCAGGACCCCAAAATTGCCATTGAAAATGTATCATACTCTTTTCCGTCATGCTAAGTTCCATGTATGGTAATCTTTACTTGGGACTATCACTTGGAGCAGCAACCAATTGCCAACAGCTGCTGAATTGCAAGATCCCACACAAAAGATCCGTGCAAGGCTGCGTCACCTGGAAAGGAGGAATATGACGAACAGAAAAGATGCGGCGCCCCACTTTGCACTTACGTCCAACCTAAAAAGACCAGGCAACGATGGTCTTGTAAAGTTGAGACAACTAGGGTTTGTGGTTTATTTTCGTCTATGATCCCTCTGCAAGGATGAATGGCGGAATAACTACCGACTCTACAGGGGAAGTTCTGCGCCTGAAGAGCACCCAAGAAAATCTTCCATACCCCCCCCCCCCTTCCCCCCTTGCGCAAGCACCACCTTGCCTACACACCGGGACCCGGTGTGACCGTCGTTTTCCTGACTTTCGTGGTGCTTGCGCAAGGGGGGGGGGTACCCTGCCCGCAACATGACGGACCAAACATTGGGTATGCTGCTGTATTTATTGGTCTTATGCTGTACCTGCAGACTGCTGTGGAATATTGGAAGTCGTTTCGAGTTAGTCAATTGGTGTAGTCCAAGGTAGGCTCCAATTTCAGTTGGCGGGGGGGGGGGGGGGGCATCCCAGCCCACCCCAAAAGCCCCCCCCCTCAAAGGCCCCCTCCTTGTAACAGGTGGGGTGGGATTGCCAAAATTGAAAATCGAAGGTGAATGCATTTTTGGCCTAGCCAGATGGTAACTGTTTACTCCAGGCGGCAACTGGATGGTTGCTGTTCAAAACCTATTCAAAACGTTGATTGTTGCCACCTACAAAGCATAAGCACACCTGCCTTCGATGCACCCTTCATCCCAATTCAAAATGCACAGTGCTAAGGTATGCCATCCCATCCCATCCCAGACCCCCCCCCCCCTTTCTAAGCGGGCTGGGGTGGGAAGGCCCCCCGCCCGCCATGTGAAATTGGCCCCGCCCCAGTTACGCTTGCTTCACAGGGTCAGTGTGTGCTGCAGCCGGGGGGGACTGACAGATTGGAGGAACGGTGTGCACATGACTTCAGCTGGATTGTGGACGAGCTCATAAGACTGGTGCGTTTTCAGAGGCAACTGCCACTGAGCCTGTCTCCTCTCCTTTACCAAAAAAAAAAAGGCACACAAACACCAATGTGAAAAAGGTCAAGTGACCTCCCTTGAAGCCCTCCTGTGGTGCCCCTTGAAAACGCTTCTGGAACGACGCACGTGCTGCAGGAGAAGCGCAACCCGGTTGCTTTAAGAGACCCCTTGTCATTGGAATGAGGCGGTGCACTGCCGTCCGCAAGGGCAGAGAAGATCGGTATCTTGCGTAAATCTCGCAGTCCCGAGCGCCAACTTAGTTCCAAAATGATTTCAACAAAATGAAATGAACCCAAAATGATCAGTCCATGAGATGAATTGAAGGTCGGCCACGAAGGAAGGGCAACCCATAAGATTGAAAGGAAACGAAGTATCTGCAGAGGTGCACAGGGGGAGTATTAGCACGCCGGGCATCTTTTTTTGGCCATTCCCCACCTGTGCCTGTTTTTTCCCCCTCACCAAACAATCTGGAGTACCTTCTTGCTGTGTCTTAGAATCTGGCCCATCCTTTGCACCCAGTTTATGATGATGGCAAGGGCGGTGGTTGGAAGTGGTGGGTGTGACATTTTGTGTTGTTGAATTCTCATATTTCGGCTTATGCAATGTGCTTTGCATGGAAGGTTTGCGGTCTAGTGCAGTCCACATGGGGGACTTCCCTAGGTGAGGATAAAGTTGGGGCTAGAAATAGGATACTTAATATAAAGGTAGCGCGCCGGGCATGCGCGGGGTGCGCGCGGGGCAAACATTCCCCCACAGGGCCATTCAAGGCCTGTAGGGGGGGGCTATGGGGCGGCGTGTGAGGCAGAAGATATGGGGGGGTGGGCCGGGATAGTCCCTCCCAAATCTTTGAAAGCGACAGCGGCAATAACCCGTGAGATGCAGAGGCAAGTCTCTTCTGATTTGCTTGGCCACCGCTTCCCAAACTGACTCCTGCTTCGCCTTGTGTTGTACTTTGTGATCAGGCTATTTCGTTTCCTTGTCAAACCCCCTGAGTACACTCCATTCCCCATTCCCCATTCCCATTCCCAGCCCCAGCCTCAGCCCCAGCACAGCCCCAGCACAGCCTCAGCCTCGAGTGCCAGTCGACCTGCCACAGGTCGCTGGCTGCATCGAAGCATGCTGTGGCACTGCGCAGCGTGGACTGAGACAATTGATCCTTCTTGCATCCATCTATTGGCTAGGCACCGTGGCGACCGCATCGGGCATGGGATCAGTTTTGAATGAGACTGCAGCCCTTTCCGTGACTTCCGGTGGATCCGCACACACTGATCCAACCGGAACGCCTGCCGCGCGCAGCCCTCACAGAGGGGGTTGGCACCCCCGAGGGCTGGACTGGGCTGCGCTGCACTGGGCAGGCCATCAACGTGGGGCTGCAGCATCGTGGCACCGTTGGAAATGGGCCACTTTGGTGCGCATCTTTGTGTTCGTCGTGTGTGCCGCGCTGGTGATCAGTGCTGCGGCACGCGCAATGCCCCGGGCCCTGATGGTGACCCACACCGACACCGGACATGCCACCATATCCCGAGACCAGAGTTCTGCTCTGGGGCCCATTGCATGTGCAGCCGAATTCGCGTTGCTCGCCCTTGGCTGCACGATTTCATTGCGCTCCGCGTCCCCCGCGCTATGGGTCGGTTTGGCGTTGTTACGCGGGACGCGCTCAGCGGCTGCGACGGCCGTGGCCGAGAAAACAGTGTTGGCCCCCAGTCGTGCGACTGCCCTATCACCCAATGTGACAAGACCGCACCGTATGACCACAAATGCCTCGCGAGCACCGCCCACCGGGACTCCTAACAGCAGCGGTGTCCGCAGGCTGGGCCATCTTGCGGTGTTGGGGCCTCGCCGCGCCCTCTTGGAAGTCCATAGCGGGAGTCCGAGCCTCCCCAGTCCCAATAGGCATACCCCCAGCCCAAATGTTACCCCAAACCCCAGTCTGAGTCCGTACCTCGTGGAAAGCCCCAGTCCAAGCAGCCCAGCTAACCTCTCCCTCAGCACAGCACGAAGCCCGAGCCCAAGCATCGACTCAGGCACGCTGAACCAACACAGCAGCAACAGCGGCGGTGACAGCAGTGAGAGCCCTGCTGGTGTTGACAGCAGCAGCGGTAGTGGTGAGAGCGGCGGTGGTGCATCCCTGCCATCATCCCCGTCTGCAACAGCAGGACCATACTCTTCGAGCAGTGGTGTTAGCACTTCGCGGAGTGCTGCGTTGGGACCAAGCTCCATTGCTGGCTACAGCCCTAGTCAGGGGTTCAGTGGTGTTGGCAGCAGCAGCGCCAGTGGTGACGAGAGCAGTGTTGGTGAACCAATCTTTCCATCAGCATCCCCAACAACTCTGTCCCCATCCGCATCCGCATTGTCACCCCCATCTCCGCTGCTGTCCTACGCACCACCGGCAAGTGCTTTACCATCTCCGTCCCCATCGGCATCTGCATCGTCACCCGCATCACCAACCCTATCCCCGAGATCCGTTTATACTGTAACGATCCCATCATTGCCATCCACTCCATTCCCATCCACATCCGCATCACGACCACCATCCCCATCCCCATCCCCATCCTCGTCTACATCTGCTCTGCAGTCCCACGCCCCCACCCCATCGGCATCGCCAGCTGCAGCCCTGTCCCCATCACCGGACGCATTTCCATCTCCATCTCCATCGCCATCCTCAAGCGTATCTCCAAGATCCATTAACATGGTGTCCATTTCCCCTGCATCACCACCTACCACATCCCAATCTGCATCCCCATCCCCATCTCCAGTGCCCTCCCAAGCAACCTCACCATCCTCACAGTCCGCATCGTCACCCCCATCTCAGCTGAGCCCCATCCAAAGTGACACATCACTATCCCCATCACCATCACCAACTTCGATGCTGTTCTTTTTGCCGGGATCTTCCAGCAGTCCAAGTAGCGGCCCTGATGCGTCGATGTCCCCATCAGCGTTCCCAGGAATGCCATCCCCCAGCAGCAGTGGTGTTGCGTCTGTGTCGCCATCGCCATCTGCAGGCGTGGGAGCATCGAGCAGCAGCAGTGGCAGCAGCGGGACCAGCAGCGGTGGCAGTGGCAGCACCAGCAGCAGCAGCTCTGGCAGTGGCAGCAGCAGTGGTGTTACCTCTGTGTCACCATCGCCATCTGCAGGTTTGGGAGCATCGAGCAGCAGCAGTGGCAGCAGCGGGACCAGCAGCGGTGACACTGGCAGCAGCAGCAGCAGCAGCTCTGGCAGTGGCAGCAGCAGTGGTGTTGCCTCCGTGTTGCCATCGCCATCTGCAAGTTTGGGAGCATCGAGCAGCAGCAGTGGCAGCAGCGGGACCAGCAGCGGTGACACTGGCAGCACCAGCAGCAGCAGCTCTGGCAGTGGCAGCAGCAGTGGTGTCACCTCTGTGTCGCCATCGCCATCTGCAGGCGTGGGAGCATCGAGCAGCAGCAGTGGCAGCAGCAGGACCAGCAGCGGTGACACTGGCAGCTCCAGCAGCAGCAGCTCTGGCAGCAGCAGCAGCAGCAGTGGTGTTACCTCCGTGTCGCCATCGCCATCTGCAGGCGTGGGAGCATCGAGCAGCAGCAGTGGCAGCAGCGGAACCAGCAGCGGTGACACTGGCAGCACCAGCAGCAGCAGCTCTGGCAGTGGCAGCAGCAGTGGTGTCACCTCTGTGTCACCATCGCCATCTGCAGGCGTGGGAGCATCGAGCAGCAGCAGTGGCAGCAGCGGGACCAGCAGCGGTGGCAGTGGCAGCACCAGCAGCAGCAGCTCTGGCAGTGGCAGCAGCAGTGGTGTCACCTCTGTGTCACCATCGCCATCTACAGGCGTGGGAGCATCGAGCAGCAGCAGTGGCAGCAGCGGGACCAGCAGCAGCGGTGACACTGGCAGCACCAGCAGCAGCAGCTCTGGCAGTGGTAGCAGCAGTGGTGTCACCTCTGTGTCACCATCGCCCTCTGCAGGCGTGGGAGCATCGAGCAGCAGCAGTGGCAGCAGCGGGACCAGCAGCGGTGACACTGGCAGCACCAGCAGCAGCAGCTCTGGCAGTGGCAGCAGCAGTGGTGTTGCCTCCGTGTCGCCATCGCCATCTGCAGCTGTGGGAGCATCGAGCAGCAGCAGTGGCAGCAGCGGGACCAGCAGCGGTGACACTGGCAGCACCAGCAGCAGCAGCTCTGGCAGTGGCAGCAGCAGTGGTGTTGCCTCTGTGTCGCCATCACCATCTGCAGGCGTGGGAGCATCGAGCAGCAGCAGTGGCAGCAGCGGGACCAGCAGCGGTTACACTGGCAGCACCAGCAGCAGCAGCTCTGGCAGTGGCAGCAGCAGTGGTGTTACCTCTGTGTGGCCATCGCCATCTGCAGGGGTGGGAGCATCAAGCAGCAGCAGTGGCAGCAGCGGGACCAGCAGCGGTGACACTGGCAGCACCAGCAGCAGCAGCTCTGGCAGTGGCAGCAGCAGTGGTGTTGCCTCCGTGTCGCCATCACCATCTGCAGGCGTGGGAGCATCGAGCAGCAGCAGTGGCAGCAGCGGGACCAGCAGCAGTGACACTGGCAGCACCAGCAGCAGCAGCTCTGGCAGTGGCAGCAGCAGTGGTGTTATCCCTGTGTCGCCATCACCATCTGCAGGCGTGGGAGCATCGAGCAGCAGCAGTGGCAGCAGCGGGACCAGCAGCGGTGACACTGGCAGCACCAGCAGCAGCAGCTCTGGCAGTGGCAGCAGCAGTGGTGTTGCCTCCGTGTCGCCATCACCCTCTGCAGGCGTGGGAGCATCGGGCAGCAGCAGTGGCAGCAGCGGGACCAGCAGCGGTGACACTGGCAGCACCAGCAGCAGCAGCTCTGGCAGTGGCAGCAGCAGTGGTGTGACCTCTGTGTCGCCATCGCCATCTGCAGGCGTGGGAGCATCAAGCAGCAGCAGTGGCAGCAGCGGGACCAGCAGCAGTGGTGACACAAGCAGCACCAGCAGCAGCAGCTCTGGCAGTGGCAGCAGCAGTGGTGTTATCCCTGTGTCGCCATCACCATCTGCAGGCGTGGGAGCATCGAGCACCAGCAGTGGCAGCAGCGGGACCAGCAGCAGTGACACTGGCAGCACCAGCAGCAGCAGCTCTGGCAGTGGCAGCAGCAGTGGTGTTATCCCTGTGTCGCCATCACCATCTGCACGCGTGGGAGCATCGAGCAGCAGCAGTGGCAGCAGCGGGACCAGCAGCAGTGACACTGGCAGCACCAGCAGCAGCAGCTCTGGCAGTGGTAGCAGCAGTGGTGTCACCTCTGTGTCACCATCGCCCTCTGCAGGCGTGGGAGCATCGAGCAGCAGCAGTGGCAGCAGCGGGACCAGCAGCGGTGACACTGGCAGCACCAGCAGCAGCAGCTCTGGCAGTGGCAGCAGCAGTGGTGTTGCCTCCGTGTCGCCATCGCCATCTGCAGCTGTGGGAGCATCGAGCAGCAGCAGTGGCAGCAGCGGGACCAGCAGCGGTGACACTGGCAGCACCAGCAGCAGCAGCTCTGGCAGTGGCAGCAGCAGTGGTGTTGCCTCTGTGTCGCCAATACCATCTGCAGGCGTGGGAGCATCGAGCAGCAGCAGTGGCAGCAGCGGGACCAGCAGCGGTTACACTGGCAGCACCAGCAGCAGCAGCTCTGGCAGTGGCAGCAGCAGTGGTGTTACCTCTGTGTGGCCATCGCCATCTGCAGGGGTGGGAGCATCAAGCAGCAGCAGTGGCAGCAGCGGGACCAGCAGCGGTGACACTGGCAGCACCAGCAGCAGCAGCTCTGGCAGTGGCAGCAGCAGTGGTGTTGCCTCCGTGTCGCCATCACCATCTGCAGGCGTGGGAGCATCGAGCAGCAGCAGTGGCAGCAGCGGGACCAGCAGCAGTGACACTGGCAGCACCAGCAGCAGCAGCTCTGGCAGTGGCAGCAGCAGTGGTGTTATCCCTGTGTCGCCATCACCATCTGCAGGCGTGGGAGCATCGAGCAGCAGCAGTGGCAGCAGCGGGACCAGCAGCGGTGACACTGGCAGCTCCAGCAGCAGCAGCTCTGGCAGTGGCAGCAGCAGTGGTGTTGCCTCCGTGTCGCCATCACCCTCTGCAGGCGTGGGAGCATCGGGCAGCAGCAGTGGCAGCAGCGGGACCAGCAGCGGTGACACTGGCAGCACCAGCAGCAGCAGCTCTGGCAGTGGCAGCAGCAGTGGTGTGACCTCTGTGTCGCCATCGCCATCTGCAGGCGTGGGAGCATCAAGCAGCAGCAGTGGCAGCAGCGGGACCAGCAGCAGTGGTGACACAAGCAGCACCAGCAGCAGCAGCTCTGGCAGTGGCAGCAGCAGTGGTGTTATCCCTGTGTCGCCATCACCATCTGCAGGCGTGGGAGCATCGAGCACCAGCAGTGGCAGCAGCGGGACCAGCAGCAGTGACACTGGCAGCACCAGCAGCAGCAGCTCTGGCAGTGGCAGCAGCAGTGGTGTTATCCCTGTGTCGCCATCACCATCTGCACGCGTGGGAGCATCGAGCAGCAGCAGTGGCAGCAGCAGGACCAGCAGCAGTGACACTGGCAGCACCAGCAGCAGCAGCCCTGGCAGTGGCAGCAGCAGTGGTGTCACCTCTGTGTCGCCATCGCCATCTGCAGGCGTGGGAGCAACAAGCAGCAGCAGTGGCAGCAGCGGGACCAGCAGCGGTGACACTGGCAGCACCAGCAGCAGCAGCTCTTGCAGTGGCAGCAGCAGCAGTGGTGTTATCCCTGTGTCGCCATGGCCATCTGCAGGCGTGGGATCATCGAGCAGCAGCAGTGGCAGCAGCGGGACCAGCAGCAGTGACACTGGCAGCACCAGCAGCAGCAGCTCTGGCAGTGGCAGCAGCAGTGGTGTTACATCTGTGTCGCCATCGCCATCTGCAGGCGTGGGAGCATCGAGCACCAGCAGTGGCAGCAGCGGGACCAGCACCACTGGCATTGGCTTCAGCCCGACACCATCCAGCACTGGGTTTGCATCGACATCTGCGCCTCCATCTGGCCCACCCTCGCCTTACACGTCAACCAGCGGCAGCACAAGTGGCATGTCCACAGTAGCTTCTGTAAGTCCCATATTGAGCCAGAGCCCGAGCGGTTACAACCAAGGTGACACATCACTATCCCCATCACCATCACCAACCTCGATGCTGTTCTTTTTGCCTGGATCTTCCAGCAGTCCAAGTAGCGGTCCCGATGCGTCCATGTCCCCATCACCATTCCTAGGAATGCCATCCCCCAGCAGCAGCAGTGGTGTTGCCTCCGTGTCTCCATCGCCATCTGCAGGCGTGGGAGCATCGAGCAGCAGCAGTGGCAGCAGCGGGACCAGCAGCAGTGACACTGGCAGCACCAGCAGCAGCAGCTCTGGCAGTGGCAGCGACAGCAGTGTTGCCTCCGTGTCACCATCACCATCTGCAGGCGTGGGAGCATCGAGCACCAGCAGTGGCAGCAGCGGGACCAGCAGCAGTGACACTGGCAGCACCAGCAGCTCTGGCAGTGGCAGCAGCAGTGGTGTTGCCTCCGTGTCGCCATCACCATCTGCAGGCGTGGGAGCATCGAGCAGCAGCAGTGGCAGCAGCGGAACCAGCAGCAGTGACACTGGCAGCACCAGCAGCAGCAGCTCTGGCAGTGGCAGCAGCAGTGGTGTTGCCTCCGTGTCTCCATCGCCATCTATAGGCGTGGGAGCATCGAGCAGCAGCAGTGGCAGCAGCGGGACCAGCAGCAGTGGCATTGGCTCCAGCCCCACACCATCCAGCACTGGGTTTGCATCGACATCTGCGCCTCCATCTGGCCCAGCCTCGCCTTACACGTCAACCAGCGGCAGGACAAGTGGCATGTCCACAGTAGCTTCTGTAAGTCCCATATTGAGCCAGAGCCCAAGCGGTTACAACCAAGGTGACACATCACTATCCCCATCACCATCACCAACCTCGATGCTGTTCTTTTTGCCGGGATCTTCCAGCAGTCCAAGTAGCGGTTCTGATGCGTCGATGTCCCCATCACCATTCCTAGGAATGCCATCCCCCAGCAGCAGCAGTGGTGTTGCCTCCGTGTCTCCATCGCCATCTGCAGGCGTGGGAGCGTCGAGCAGCAGCAGTGGCAGCAGCGGGACCAGCAGCGGTGACACTGGCAGCACCAGCAGCAGCAGCTCTGGCAGTGGCAGCAGCAGTGGTGTTGCCTCCGTGTCACCATCGCCATCTGCAGGCGTGGGAGCATCGAGCAGCAGCAGTGGCAGCAGCGGGACCAGCAGCGGGGACACTGGCAGCACCAGCAGCAGCAGCTCTGGCAGTGGCAGCAGCAGCAGTGTTGCCTCCGTGTCGCCATCGCCATCTGCAGGCGTGGGAGCATCGAGCAGCAGCAGTGGCAGCAGCGGGACCAGCAGCAGTGACACTGGCAGCACCAGCAGCAGCAGCTCTGGCAGTGGCAGCAGCAGCAGTGTTGCCTCCGTGTCGCCATCGCCATCTGCAGGCGTGGGAGCATCGAGCAGCAGCAGTGGCAGCAGCGGGACCAGCAGCGGGGACACTGGCAGCACCAGCAGCAGCAGCTCTGGCAGTGGCAGCAGCAGTGGTGTTGCCTCCGTGTCACCATCGCCATCTGCAGGCGTGGGAGCATCGAGCAGCAGCAGTGGCAGCAGCGGGACCAGCAGCGGGGACACTGGAAGCACCAGCAGCAGCAGCTCTGGCAGTGGCAGCAGCAGTGGTGTTGCCTCCGTGTCACCATCGCCATCTGCAGGCGTGGGAGCATCGAGCACCAGCAGTGGCAGCAGCGGGACCAGCAGCGGTGATACTGGCAGCACCAGCAGCAGCAGCTCTGGCAGTGGCAGCAGCAGTGGTGTTGCCTCCGTGTCTCCATCGCCATCTATAGGCGTGGGAGCATCGAGCAGCAGCAGTGGCAGCAGCGGGACCAGCAGCGGTGACACTGGCAGCAGCAGCAGCAGCAGCTCTGGCAGTGGCAGCAGCAGTGGTGTTGCCTCCGTGTCACCATCGCCATCTGCAGGCGTGGGAGCATCAAGCAGCAGCAGTGGCAGCAGCGGGACCAGCAGCGGTGACACTGGCAGCACCAGCAGCAGCAGCTCTGGCAGTGGCAGCAGCAGTGGCGTTGCCTCCGTGTTGCCATCGCCATCTGCAGGCGTGGGAGCATCGAGCAGCAGCAGTGGCAGCAGCGGGACCAGCAGCAGTGACACTGGCAGCACCAGCAGCAGCAGCTCTGGCAGTGGCAGCAGCAGCAGTGGTGTTGCCTCCGTGTCACCATCGCCATCTGCAGGCGTGGGAGCATCAAGCAGCAGCAGTGGCAGCAGCGGGACCAGCAGCGGTGACACTGGCAGCACCAGCAGCAGCAGCTCTGGCAGTGGCAGCAGCAGTGGCGTTGCCTCCGTGTCACCATCGCCATCTGCAGGCGTGGGAGCATCGAGCAGCAGCAGTGGCAGCAGCGGGACCAGCAGTGATGACACTGGCAGCACCAGCAGCAGCAGCTCTGGCAGTGGCAGCAGCAGCAGTGGTGTTGCCTCCGTGTCGCCATCACCATCTGCAGGCGTGGGAGCATCGAGCAGCAGCAGTGGCAGCAGCGGGACCAGCAGCAGTGGCATTGGATCCAGCCCCACACCATCCAGCACTGGGTTTGCATCGACATCTGCGCCTCCATCTGGCCCACCCTCGCCTTACACGTCAACCAGCGTCAGCACAAGTGGCATGTCCACAGTAGCTTCTGTAACTCCCATATTGAGCCAGAGCCCGAGCGGTTACAACCAAGGTGACACATCACTATCCCCATCACCATCACCAACCTCGTTGCTGTTCTTTTTGCCGAGATCTTCCAGCAGTCCAAGTAGCGGTCCTGATGCGTCCATGTCCCCATCACCATTCCTAGGAATGCCATCCCCCAGCAGCAGCAGTGGTGTTGCCTCCGTGTCACCATCGCCATCTGCAGGCGTGGGAGCATCGAGCAGCAGCAGTGGCAACAGCGGAACCAGCAGCGGTGACACTGGCAGCACCAGCAGCAGCAGCTCTGGCAGTGGCAGCAGCAGTGGCGTTGCCTCCGTGTCACCATCGCCATCTGCAGGCGTGGGAGCATTGAGCAGCAGCAGTGGCAGCAGCGGGACCAGCAGCGGTGACACTGGCAGCACCAGCAGCAGCAGCTCTGGCAGTGGCAGCAGCAGTGGCGTTGCCTCCGTGTCACCATCGCCATCTGCAGGCGTGGGAGCATTGAGCAGCAGCAGTGGCAGCAGCGGGACCAGCAGCGGTGACACTGGCAGCACCAGCAGCAGCAGCTCTGGCAGTGGCAGCAGCAGTGGCGTTGCCTCCGTGTCACCATCGCCATCTGCAGGCGTGGGAGCATCGAGCAGCAGCAGTGGCAGCAGCGGGACCAGCAGCGGGGACACTGGCAGCACCAGCAGCAGCAGCTCTGGCAGTGGCAGCAGCAGTGGTGTTGCCTCCGTGTCGCCATCGCCATCTGCAGGCGTGGGAGCATCGAGCAGCAGCAGTGGCAGCAGCGGGACCAGCAGCAGTGGCATTGGATCCAGCCCCACACCATCCAGCACTGGGTTGGCATCGACATCTGCGCCTGCATCTGGCCCAGCCTCGCCTTACACGTCAAACAGCGGCAGCACAAGTGGCATGTCCACAGTAGCTTCTGTAAGTCCCATATTGAGCCAGAGCCCGAGCGGTTACAACCAAGGTGACACATCACTATCCCCATCACCATCACCAACCTCGATGCTGTTCTTTTTCCCGAGATCTTCCAGCAGTCCAAGTAGCGGTCCTGATGGGTCGATGTCCCCATCACCATTCCTAGGAATGCCATCCCCCAGCAGCAGCAGTGGTGTTGCCTCCGTGTCGCCATCGCCATCTGCAGGCGTGGGAGCATCGAGCAGCAGCAGTGGCAGCAGCGGGACCAGCAGCGGTGATACTGGCAGCACCAGCAGCAGCAGCTCTGGCAGTGGCAGCAGCAGTGGTGTTGCCTCCGTGTCGCCATCGCCATCTGCAGGTGCGGGAGCATCGAGCAGCAGCAGTGGCAGCAGCGGGACCAGCAGCAGTGACACTGGCAGCACCAGCAGCAGCAGCTCTGGCAGTGGCAGCAGCAGTGGTGTTGCCTCCGTGTCGCCATCACCATCTGCAGGCGTGGGAGCATCAAGCAGCAGCAGTGGCAGCAGCGGGACCAGCAGCAGTGACACTGGCAGCACCAGCAGCAGCAGCTCTGGCAGTGGCAGCAGCAGTGGTGTTGCCTCCGTGTCACCATCACCATCTGCAGGCGTGGGAGCATCGAGCAGCAGCAGTGGCAGCAGCGGGACCAGCAGCAGTGACACTGGCAGCACCAGCAGCAGCAGCTCTGGCAGTGGCAGCAGCAGTGGCGTTGCCTCCGTGTCACCATCGCCATCTGCAGGCGTGGGAGCATCGAGCAGCAGCAGTGGCAGCAGCGGGACCAGCAGCGGTGACACTGGCAGCACCAGCAGCAGCAGCTCTGGCAGTGGCAGCAGCAGTGGTGTTGCCTCCGTGTCTCCATCGCCATCTGCAGGCGTGGGAGCATCGAGCAGCAGCAGTGGCAGCACCGGGACCAGCAGCAGTGACACTGGCAGCACCAGCAGCAGCAGCTCTGGCAGTGGCAGCAGCAGTGGTGTTTCCTCTCTGTCACCATCCCCATCTGCAGCTGTGGGAGCATCGAGCAGCAGCAGTGGCAGCAGCGGGACCAGCAGCGGGGACACTGGCAGCAGCACCAGCAGCAGCAGCTCTGGCAGTGGCAGCAGCAGTGGTGTTGCCTCCGTGTCGCCATCGCCATCTCCAGGCGTGGGAGCATCGAGCAGCAGCAGTGGCAGCAGCGGGACCAGCAGCAGTGGCATCGGATCCAGCCCCACACCATCCAGCACTGGGTTGGCATCGACATCTGCGCCTGCATCTGGCCCAGCCTCGCCTTACACGTCAACCAGCGGCAGCACAAGTGGCATGTCCACAGTAGCTTCTGTAAGTCCCATATTGAGCCAGAGCCCAAGCGGTTACAACCAAGGTGACACATCACTATCCCCATCACCATCACCAACCTCGATGCTGTTCTTTTTCCCGAGATCTTCCAGCAGTCCAAGTAGCGGTCCTGATGCGTCGATGTCCCCATCACCATTCCTAGGAATGCCATCCCCCAGCAGCAGCAGTGGTGTTGCCTCCGTGTCACCATCGCCATCTGCAGGCGTGGGAGCATCGAGCACCAGCAGTGGCAGCAGCGGGACCAGCAGCGGTGATACTGGCAGCACCAGCAGCAGCAGCTCTGGCAGTGGCAGCAGCAGTGGTGTTGCCTCCGTGTCTCCATCGCCCTCTGCAGGTGCGGGAGCATCGAGCAGCAGCAGTGGCAGCAGCGGGACCAGCAGCAGTGACACTGGCAGCACCAGCAGCAGCAGCTCTGGCAGTGGCAGCAGCAGTGGTGTTGCCTCCGTGTCGCCATCACCATCTGCAGGCGTGGGAGCATCGAGCAGCAGCAGTGGCAGCAGCGGGACCAGCAGCAGTGACACTGGCAGCACCAGCAGCAGCAGCTCTGGCAGTGGCAGCAGCAGTGGTGTTGCCTCCGTGTCACCATCGCCATCTGCAGGCGTGGGAGCATCGAGCACCAGCAGTGGCAGCAGCGGGACCAGCAGCGGTGATACTGGCAGCACCAGCAGCAGCAGCTCTGGCAGTGGCAGCAGCAGTGGTGTTGCCTCCGTGTCTCCATCGCCCTCTGCAGGTGCGGGAGCATCGAGCAGCAGCAGTGGCAGCAGCGGGACCAGCAGCAGTGACACTGGCAGCACCAGCAGCAGCAGCTCTGGCAGTGGCAGCAGCAGTGGTGTTGCCTCCGTGTCGCCATCACCATCTGCAGGCGTGGGAGCATCGAGCAGCAGCAGTGGCAGCAGCGGGACCAGCAGCAGTGACACTGGCAGCACCAGCAGCAGCAGCTCTGGCAGTGGCAGCAGCAGTGGTGTTGCCTCCGTGCCGCCATCACCATCTGCAGGTGTGGGAGCATCGAGCAGCAGCAGTGGCAACAGCGGAACCAGCAGCGGTGACACTGGCAGCACCAGCAGCAGCAGCTCTGGCAGTGGCAGCAGCAGTGGTGTTGCCTCCGTGTCACCATCGCCATCTGCAGGCGTGGGAGCATCGAGCAGCAGCAGTGGCAGCAGCGGGACCAGCAGCAGTGACACTGGCAGCACCAGCAGCAGCAGCTCTGGCAGTGGCAGCAGCAGTGGTGTTGCCTCTCTGTCACCATCGCCATCTGCAGGCGTGGGAGCATCGAGCAGCAGCAGTGGCAGCAGCGGGACCAGCAGCAGTGACACTGGCAGCACCAGCAGCAGCAGCTCTGGCAGTGGCAGCAGCAGTGGTGTTGCCTCCGTGTCGCCATCACCATCTGCAGGCGTGGGAGCATCGAGCAGCAGCAGTGGCAGCAGCGGGACCAGCAGCAGTGACACTGGCAGCACCAGCAGCAGCAGCTCTGGCAGTGGCAGCAGCAGTGGTGTTGCCTCCGTGTCGCCATCACCATCTGCAGGCGTGGGAGCATCGAGCAGCAGCAGTGGCAGCAGCGGGACCAGCAGCGGGGACACTGCTAGCACCAGCAGCAGCAGCTCTGGCAGTGGCAGCAGCAGTGGTGTTGCCTCCGTGTCACCATCGCCATCTGCAGGTGTGGGAGCATCGAGCAGCAGCAGTGGCAGCAGCGGGACCAGCAGCGGTGACACTAGCAGCACCAGCAGCAGCAGCTCTGGCAGTGGCAGCAGCAGTGGTGTTGCCTCCGTGTCGCCATCACCATCTGCAGGCGTGGGAGCATCGAGCACGAGCAGTGGCAGCAGCGGGACCAGCAGCAGTGACACTGGCAGCACCAGCAGCAGCAGCTCTGGCAGTGGCAGCAGCAGTGGTGTTGCCTCCGTGTCGCCATCACCATCTGCAGGCGTGGGAGCATCGAGCAGCAGCAGTGGCAGCAGCGGGACCAGCAGCAGTGACACTGGCAGCACCAGCAGCAGCAGCTCTGGCAGTGGCAGCAGCAGTGGTGTTGCCTCCGTGTCACCATCGCCATCTGCAGGCGTGGGAGCATCGAGCAGCAGCAGTGGCAGCAGCGGGACCAGCAGCGGGGACACTGGCAGCACCAGCAGCAGCAGCTCTGGCAGTGGCAGCAGCAGTGGTGTTGCCTCCGTGTGGCCATCGCCATCTGCAGGCGTGGGAGCATCGAGCAGCAGCAGTGGCAGCAGCGGGACCAGCAGCAGTGACACTGGCAGCACCAGCAGCAGCAGCTCTGGCAGTGGCAGCAGCAGTGGTGTTGCCTCCGTGTCGCCATCACCATCTCCAGGCGTGGGAGCATCGAGCAGCAGCAGTGGCAGCAGCGGGACCAGCAGCAGTGGTGACACTGGCAGCACCAGCAGCAGCAGCTCTGGCAGTGGCAGCAGCAGTGGTGTTGCCTCCGTGTCTCCATCGCCATCTGCAGGCGTGGGAGCATCGAGCACCAGCAGTGGCAGCAGCGGGACCAGCAGCAGTGACACTGGCAGCACCAGCAGCAGCAGCTCTGGCAGTGGCAGCAGCAGTGGTGTTGCCTCCGTGTCACCATCGCCATCTGCAGGCGTGGGAGCATCGAGCAGCAGCAGTGGCAACAGCGGGACCAGCAGCGGTGACACTGGCAGCACCAGCAGCAGCAGCTCTGGCAGTGGCAGCAGCAGTGGCGTTGCCTCCGTGTCGCCATCGCCATCTGCAGGCGTGGGAGCATCGAGCAGCAGCAGTGGCAGCAGCGGGACCAGCAGCGGTGACACTGGCAGCAGCAGCAGCAGCAGCTCTGGCAGTGGCAGCAGCAGTGGTGTTGCCTCCGTGTCACCATCGCCATCTGCGGGTGTGGGAGCATCGAGCAGCAGCAGTGGCAGCAGCGGGACCAGCAGCAGTGACACTGGCAGCACCAGCAGCAGCAGCTCTGGCAGTGGCAGCAGCAGTGGTGTTGCCTCCGTGTCTCCATCGACATCTGCGCCTCCATCTGGCCCAGCCTCGCCTTACACGTCAACCAGCGGCAGCACAAGTGGCATGTCCACAGTAGCTTCTGTAAGTCCCATATTGAGCCAGAGCCCGAGCGGTTACAACCAAGGTGACACATCACTATCCCCATCACCATCACCAACCTCGATGCTGTTCTTTTTCCCGAGATCTTCCAGCAGTCCAAGTAGCGGTCCTGATGGGTCGATGTCCCCATCACCATTCCTAGAAATGCCATCCCCCAGCAGCAGCAGTGGTGTTGCCTCCATGTCACCATCGCCATCTGCAGGCGTGGGAGGATCGAGCAGCAGCAGTGGCAGCAGCGGGACCAGCAGCGGTGACACTGGCAGCACCAGCAGCAGCAGCTCTGGCAGTGGCAGCAGCAGTGGTGTTGCCTCCGTGTCTCCATCGCCCTCTGCAGGCGTGGGAGCATCGAGCACCAGCAGTGGCAGCAGCGGGACCAGCAGCAGTGACACTGGCAGCACCAGCAGCAGCAGCTCTGGCAGTGGCAGCAGCAGTGGTGTTGCCTCCGTGTCTCCATCGCCCTCTGCAGGCGTGGGAGCATCGAGCAGCAGCAGTGGCAGCAGCGGGACCAGCAGCGGTAATACTGGCAGCAGCAGCAGCAGCAGCTCTGGCAGTGGCAGCAGCAGTGGTGTTGCCTCCGTGTCACCATCGCCATCTGCAGGCGTGGGAGCGTCGAGCAGCAGCAGTGGCAGCAGCGGGACCAGCAGCGGTGATACTGGCAGCACCAGCAGCAGCAGCTCTGGCAGTGGCAGCAGCAGTGGTGTTGCCTCCGTGTCTCCATCGCCCTCTGCAGGCGTGGGAGCATCGAGCACCAGCAGTGGCAGCAGCGGGACCAGCAGCAGTGACACTGGCAGCACCAGCAGCAGCAGCTCTGGCAGTGGCAGCAGCAGTGGTGTTGCCTCCGTGTCGCCATCGCCCTCTGCGGGAGCATCGAGCAGCAGCAGTGGCAGCAGCGGGACCAGCAGCGGTGACACTGGCAGCACCAGCAGCAGCAGCTCTGGCAGTGGCAGCAGCAGTGGTGTTGCCTCCGTGTCTCCATCGCCCTCTGCAGGCGTGGGAGCATCGAGCAGCAGCAGTGGCAGCAGCGGGACCAGCAGCAGTGACACTGGGAGCACCAGCAGCAGCAGCTCTGGCAGTGGCAGCAGCAGTGGTGTTGCCTCCGTGTCACCATCGCCATCTGCAGGCGTGGGAGCATCGAGCAGCAGCAGTGGCAGCAGCGGGACCAGCAGCAGTGATGACACTGGCAGCACCAGCAGCAGCAGCTCTGGCAGTGGCAGCAGCAGTGGTGTTGCCTCCGTGTCACCATCGCCATCTGCAGGCGTGGGAGCATCGAGCAGCAGCAGTGGCAGCAGCGGGACCAGCAGCGGTAATACTGGCAGCAGCAGCAGCAGCAGCTCTGGCAGTGGCAGCAGCAGTGGTGTTGCCTCCGTGTCACCATCGCCATCTGCAGGCGTGGGAGCATCGAGCAGCAGCAGTGGCAGCAGCGGGACCAGCAGCGGGGACACTGGCAGCACCAGCAGCAGCAGCTCTGGCAGCAGCAGCAGCAGTGGTGTTGCCTCCGTGTCACCATCGCCATCTGCAGGCGTGGGAGCATCGAGCAGCAGCAGTGGCAGCAGCGGGACCAGCAGTGGTGACACTGGCAGCACCAGCAGCAGCAGCTCTGGCAGTGGCAGCAGCAGTGGTGTTGCCTCCGTGTCACCATCGCCATCTGCAGGCGTGGGAGCATCGAGCAGCAGCAGTGGCAGCAGCGGGACCAGCAGCGGGGACACTGGCAGCACCAGCAGCAGCAGCTCTGGCAGTGGCAGCAGCAGCAGTGGTGTTGCCTCCGTGTCGCCATCGCCATCTGCAGGTGCGGGAGCATCGAGCAGCAGCAGTGGCAGCAGCGGGACCAGCAGCAGTGGCATTGGATCCAGCCCCACACCATCCAGCACTGGGTTTGCCTCGCCATCTGCGCCTCCATCTGGCCCAGCCTCGCCTTACACGTCAACCAGCGGCAGCACAAGTGGCATGTCCACAGTAGCTTCTGTAAGTCCCATATTGAGCCAGAGCCCGAGCGGTTACAACCAAGGTGACACATCACTATCCCCATCACCATCACCAACCTCGATGCTGTTCTTTTTGCCGAGATCTTCCAGCAGTCCAAGTAGCGGTCCTGATGCGTCGATGTCCCCATCACCATTCCTAGAAATGCCATCCCCCAGCAGCAGCAGTGGTGTTGCCTCCATGTCACCATCGCCATCTGCAGGCGTGGGAGGATCGAGCAGCAGCAGTGGCAGCAGCGGGACCAGCAGCAGTGATGACACTGGCAGCACCAGCAGCAGCAGCTCTGGCAGTGGCAGCAGCAGTGGTGTTGCCTCCGTGTCTCCATCGCCCTCTGCAGGCGTGGGAGCATCGAGCAGCAGCAGTGGCAGCAGCGGGACCAGCAGCAGTGACACTGGCAGCACCAGCAGCAGCAGCTCTGGCAGTGGCAGCAGCAGTGGTGTTGCCTCCGTGTCGCCATCGCCCTCTGCAGGCGTGGGAGCATCGAGCACCAGCAGTGGCAGCAGCGGGACCAGCAGCAGTGACACTGGCAGCACCAGCAGCAGCAGCTCTGGCAGTGGCAGCAGCAGTGGTGTTGCCTCCGTGTCTCCATCGCCCTCTGCAGGCGTGGGAGCATCGAGCAGCAGCAGTGGCAGCAGCGGGACCAGCAGCAGTGACACTGGGAGCACCAGCAGCAGCAGCTCTGGCAGTGGCAGCAGCAGTGGTGTTGCCTCCGTGTCACCATCGCCATCTGCAGGCGTGGGAGCATCGAGCAGCAGCAGTGGCAGCAGCGGGACCAGCAGCAGTGATGACACTGGCAGCACCAGCAGCAGCAGCTCTGGCAGTGGCAGCAGCAGTGGTGTTGCCTCCGTGTCACCATCGCCATCTGCAGGCGTGGGAGCATCGAGCAGCAGCAGTGGCAGCAGCGGGACCAGCAGCGGTGACACTGGCAGCACCAGCAGCAGCAGCTCTGGCAGTGGCAGCAGCAGTGGTGTTGCCTCCGTGTCACCATCGCCATCTGCAGGCGTGGGAGCATCGAGCAGCAGCAGTGGCAGCAGCGGGACCAGCAGCAGTGGCATTGGATCCAGCCCCACACCATCCAGCACTGGGTTTGCATCGCCATCTGCGCCTCCATCTGGCCCAGCCTCGCCTTACACGTCAACCAGCGGCAGCACAAGTGGCATGTCCACAGTAGCTTCTGTAAGTCCCATATTGAGCCAGAGCCCGAGCGGTTACAACCAAGGTGACACATCACTATCCCCATCACCATCACCAACCTCGATGCTGTTCTTTTTGCCGAGATCTTCCAGCAGTCCAAGTAGCGGTCCTGATGCGTCGATGTCCCCATCACCATTCCTAGGAATGCCATCCCCCAGCAGCAGCAGTGGTGTTGCCTCCATGTCACCATCGCCATCTGCAGGCGTGGGAGGATCGAGCAGCAGCAGTGGCAGCAGCGGGACCAGCAGCGGTGATACTGGCAGCAGCAGCAGCAGCAGCTCTGGCAGTGGCAGCAGCAGTGGTGTTGCCTCCGTGTCACCATCGCCCTCTGCAGGCGTGGGAGCATCGAGCAGCAGCAGTGGCAGCAGCGGGACCAGCAGCAGTGACACTGGCAGCACCAGCAGCAGCAGCTCTGGCAGTGGCAGCAGCAGTGGTGTTGCCTCCGTGTCACCATCGCCCTCTGCAGGCGTGGGAGCATTGAGCAGCAGCAGTGGCAGCAGCGGGACCAGCAGCGGTGACACTGGCAGCACCAGCAGCAGCAGCTCTGGCAGTGGCAGCAGCAGTGGTGTTGCCTCCGTGTCACCATCACCATCTGCAGGCGTGGGAGCGTCCAGCAGCAGCAGTGGCAGCAGCGGGACCAGCAGCGGGGACACTGGCAGCACCAGCAGCAGCAGCTCTGGCAGTGGCAGCAGCAGTGGTGTTGCCTCCGTGTCACCATCGCCATCTGCAGGCGTGGGAGCATCGAGCAGCAGCAGTGGCAGCAGCGGGACCAGCAGCGGTGACACTGGCAGCACCAGCAGCAGCAGCTCTGGCAGTGGCAGCAGCAGTGGTGTTGCCTCCGTGTCGCCATCACCATCTGCAGGCGTGGGAGCATCGAGCAGCAGCAGTGGCAGCAGCGGGACCAGCAGCAGTGACACTGGCAGCACCAGCAGCAGCAGCTCTGGCAGTGGCAGCAGCAGTGGTGTTGCCTCCGTGTCACCATCGCCATCTGCAGGCGTGGGAGCATCGAGCACCAGCAGTGGCAGCAGCGGGACCAGCAGCGGTGATACTGGCAGCACCAGCAGCAGCAGCTCTGGCAGTGGCAGCAGCAGTGGTGTTGCCTCCGTGTCTCCATCGCCCTCTGCAGGCGTGGGAGCATCGAGCAGCAGCAGTGGCAGCAGCGGGACCAGCAGCAGTGTTATTGGCTCCAGCCCCACAGCATCCAGCACTGGGTTGGCATCGACATCTGCGCCTCCATCTGGCCCAGCCTCGCCTTACACGTCAACCAGCGGCAGCACAAGTGGCATGTCCACAGTAGCTTCTGTAAGTCCCATATTGAGCCAGAGCCCGAGCGGTTACAACCAAGGTGACACATCACTATCCCCATCACCATCACCAACCTCGATGCTGTTCTTTTTGCCGAGATCTTCCAGCAGTCCAAGTAGCGGTCCTGATGCGTCGATGTCCCCATCACCATTCCTAGGAATGCCATCCCCCAGCAGCAGCAGTGGTGTTGCCTCCGTGTCACCATCGCCATCTGCAGGCGTGGGAGGATCGAGCAGCAGCAGTGGCAGCAGCGGGACCAGCAGCAGTGACACTGGCAGCACCAGCAGCAGCAGCTCTGGCAGTGGCAGCAGCAGTGGTGTTGCCTCCGTGTCTCCATCGCCATCTGCAGGTGCGGGAGCATCGAGCACCAGCAGTGGCAGCAGCGGGACCAGCAGCAGTGACACTGGCAGCACCAGCAGCAGCAGCTCTGGCAGTGGCAGCAGCAGTGGTGTTGCCTCCGTGTCGCCATCACCATCTGCAGGCGTGGGAGCATCGAGCAGCAGCAGTGGCAGCAGCGGGACCAGCAGCAGTGACACTGGCAGCACCAGCAGCAGCAGCTCTGGCAGTGGCAGCAGCAGTGGTGTTGCCTCCGTGTCGCCATCACCATCTGCAGGCGTGGGAGCATCGAGCAGCAGCAGTGGCAGCAGCGGGACCAGCAGCAGTGACACTGGCAGCACCAGCAGCAGCAGCTCTGGCAGTGGCAGCAGCAGTGGTGTTGCCTCCGTGTCGCCATCACCATCTGCAGGCGTGGGAGCATCGAGCAGCAGCAGTGGCAGCAGCGGGACCAGCAGTGGTGACACTGGCAGCACCAGCAGCAGCAGCTCTGGCAGTGGCAGCAGCAGTGGTGTTGCCTCCGTGTTGCCATCACCATCTGCAGGTGTGGGAGCATCGAGCAGCAGCAGTGGCAGCAGCGGGACCAGCAGCGGTGACACTGGCAGCACCAGCAGCAGCAGCTCTGGCAGTGGCAGCAGCAGTGGTGTTGCCTCCGTGTCACCATCGCCATCTGCAGGCGTGGGAGCATCGAGCAGCAGCAGTGGCAGCAGCGGGACCAGCAGCAGTGACACTGGCAGCACCAGCAGCAGCAGCTCTGGCAGTGGCAGCAGCAGTGGTGTTGCCTCCGTGTCGCCATCGCCATCTGCAGGTGCGGGAGCATCGAGCAGCAGCAGTGGCAGCAGCGGGACCAGCAGCAGTGGTGACACTGGCAGCACCAGCAGCAGCAGCTCTGGCAGTGGCAGCAGCAGTGGTGTTGCCTCTCTGTCACCATCGCCATCTGCAGGCGTGGGAGCATCGAGCAGCAGCAGTGGCAGCAGCGGGACCAGCAGCAGTGACACTGACAGCACCAGCACCAGCAGCTTTGGCAGTGGCAGCAGCAGTGGTGTTGCCTCCGTGTCGCCATCACCATCTGCAGGCGTGGGAGCATCGAGCAGCAGCAGTGGCAGCAGCGGGACCAGCAGCAGTGACACTGGCAGCACCAGCAGCAGCAGCTCTGGCAGTGGCAGCAGCAGTGGTGTTGCCTCCGTGTCGCCATCACCATCTGCAGGCGTGGGAGCATCGAGCAGCAGCAGTGGCAGCAGCGGGACCAGCAGCGGGGACACTGGCAGCACCAGCAGCAGCAGCTCTGGCAGTGGCAGCAGCAGTGGTGTTGCCTCCGTGTCACCATCGCCATCTGCAGGTGTGGGAGCATCGAGCAGCAGCAGTGGCAGCAGCGGGACCAGCAGCAGTGACACTAGCAGCACCAGCAGCAGCAGCTCTGGCAGTGGCAGCAGCAGTGGTGTTGCCTCCGTGTCGCCATCACCATCTGCAGGCGTGAGAGCATCGAGCACGAGCAGTGGCAGCAGCGGGACCAGCAGCAGTGACACTGGCAGCACCAGCAGCAGCAGCTCTGGCAGTGGCAGCAGCAGTGGTGTTGCCTCCGTGTCGCCATCACCATCTGCAGGCGTGGGAGCATCGAGCAGCAGCAGTGGCAGCAGCGGGACCAGCAGCAGTGACACTGGCAGCACCAGCAGCAGCAGCTCTGGCAGTGGCAGCAGCAGTGGTGTTGCCTCCGTGTCACCATCGCCATCTGCAGGCGTGGGAGCATCGAGCAGCAGCAGTGGCAGCAGCGGGACCAGCAGCAGTGACACTGGCAGCACCACCAGCAGCAGCTCTGGCAGTGGCAGCAGCAGTGGTGTTGCCTCCGTGTCGCCATCGCCATCTGCAGGCGTGGGAGCATCGAGCAGCAGCAGTGGCAGCAGCGGGACCAGCAGCAGTGACACTGGCAGCACCAGCAGCAGCAGCTCTGGCAGTGGCAGCAGCAGTGGTGTTGCCTCCGTGTCGCCATCGCCATCTGCAGGCGTGGGAGCATCGAGCAGCAGCAGTGGCAGCAGCGGGACCAGCAGCAGTGACACTGGCAGCACCAGCAGCAGCAGCTCTGGCAGTGGCAGCAGCAGTGGTGTTGCCTCCGTGTCACCATCGCCATCTGCAGGCGTGGGAGCATCGAGCAGCAGCAGTGGCAGCAGCGGGACCAGCAGCAGTGACACTGGCAGCACCAGCAGCAGCAGCTCTGGCAGTGGCAGCAGCAGTGGTGTTGCCTCCGTGTCGCCATCACCATCTGCGGGTGTGGGAGCATCGAGCAGCAGCAGTGGCAGCAGCGGGACCAGCAGCAGTGACACTGGCAGCACCAGCAGCAGCAGCTCTGGCAGTGGCAGCAGCAGTGGTGTTGCCTCCGTGTCGCCATCACCATCTGCAGGCGTGGGAGCATCGAGCAGCAGCAGTGGCAGCAGCGGGACCAGCAGCAGTGACACTGGCAGCACCAGCAGCAGCAGCTCTGGCAGTGGCAGCAGCAGTGGTGTTGCCTCCGTGTCACCATCGCCATCTGCAGGCGTGGGAGCATCGAGCAGCAGCAGTGGCAGCAGCGGGACCAGCAGCAGTGACACTGGCAGCACCACCAGCAGCAGCTCTGGCAGTGGCAGCAGCAGTGGTGTTGCCTCCGTGTCGCCATCGCCATCTGCAGGCGTGGGAGCATCGAGCAGCAGCAGTGGCAGCAGCGGGACCAGCAGCAGTGACACTGGCAGCACCAGCAGCAGCAGCTCTGGCAGTGGCAGCAGCAGTGGTGTTGCCTCCGTGTCGCCATCGCCATCTGCAGGCGTGGGAGCATCGAGCAGCAGCAGTGGCAGCAGCGGGACCAGCAGCAGTGACACTGGCAGCACCAGCAGCAGCAGCTCTGGCAGTGGCAGCAGCAGTGGTGTTGCCTCCGTGTCACCATCGCCATCTGCAGGCGTGGGAGCATCGAGCAGCAGCAGTGGCAGCAGCGGGACCAGCAGCAGTGACACTGGCAGCACCAGCAGCAGCAGCTCTGGCAGTGGCAGCAGCAGTGGTGTTGCCTCCGTGTCGCCATCACCATCTGCGGGTGTGGGAGCATCGAGCAGCAGCAGTGGCAGCAGCGGGACCAGCAGCAGTGACACTGGCAGCACCAGCAGCAGCAGCTCTGGCAGTGGCAGCAGCAGTGGTGTTGCCTCCGTGTCACCATCGCCATCTGCAGGCGTGGGAGCATCGAGCAGCAGCAGTGGCAACAGCGGGACCAGCAGCGGTGACACTGGCAGCACCAGCAGCAGCAGCTCTGGCAGTGGCAGCAGCAGTGGCGTTGCCTCCGTGTCGCCATCGCCATCTGCAGGCGTGGGAGCATCGCGCAGCAGCAGTGGCAGCAGCGGGACCAGCAGCGGTGACACTGGCAGCAGCAGCAGCAGCAGCTCTGGCAGTGGCAGCAGCAGTGGTGTTGCCTCCGTGTCACCATCGCCATCTGCGGGTGTGGGAGCATCGAGCAGCAGCAGTGGCAGCAGCGGGACCAGCAGCAGTGACACTGGCAGCACCAGCAGCAGCAGCTCTGGCAGTGGCAGCAGCAGTGGTGTTGCCTCCGTGTCTCCATCGACATCTGCGCCTCCATCTGGCCCAGCCTCGCCTTACACGTCAACCAGCGCCAGCACAAGTGGCATGTCCACAGTAGCTTCTGTAAGTCCCATATTGAGCCAGAGCCCGAGCGGTTACAACCAAGGTGACACATCACTATCCCCATCACCATCACCAACCTCGATGCTGTTCTTTTTCCCGAGATCTTCCAGCAGTCCAAGTAGCGGTCCTGATGCGTCGATGTCCCCATCACCATTCCTAGGAATGCCATCCCCCAGCAGCAGCAGTGGTGTTGCCTCCGTGTCTCCATCGCCATCTGCAGGCGTGGGAGCATCGAGCAGCAGCAGTGGCAGCAGCGGGACCAGCAGCGGTGACACTGGCAGCACCAGCAGCAGCAGCTCTGGCAGTGGCAGCAGCAGTGGTGTTGCCTCCGTGTCGCCATCGCCATCTGCAGGTGCGGGAGCATCGAGCAGCAGCAGTGGCAGCAGCGGGACCAGCAGCAGTGGCATTGGATCCAGCCCCACACCATCCAGCACTGGGTTTGCATCGCCATCTGCGCCTCCATCTGGCCCAGCCTCGCCTTACACGTCAACCAGCGGCAGCACAAGTGGCATGTCCACAGTAGCTTCTGTAAGTCCCATATTGAGCCAGAGCCCGAGCGGTTACAACCAAGGTGACACATCACTATCCCCATCACCATCACCAACCTCGATGCTGTTCTTTTTGCCGAGATCTTCCAGCAGTCCAAGTAGCGGTCCCGATGCGTCGATGTCCCCATCACCATTCCTAGAAATGCCATCCCCCGGCAGCAGCAGTGGTGTTGCCTCCATGTCACCATCGCCATCTGCAGGCGTGGGAGGATCGAGCAGCAGCAGTGGCAGCAGCGGGACCAGCAGCGGTGATACTGGCAGCACCAGCAGCAGCAGCTCTGGCAGTGGCAGCAGCAGCAGTGGTGTTGCCTCCGTGTCACCATCGCCATCTGCAGGCGTGGGAGCATCGAGCAGCAGCAGTGGCAGCAGCGGGACCAGCAGCGGGGACACTGGCAGCACCAGCAGCAGCAGCTCTGGCAGCAGCAGCAGCAGTGGTGTTGCCTCCGTGTCACCATCGCCATCTGCAGGCGTGGGAGCATCGAGCAGCAGCAGTGGCAGCAGCGGGACCAGCAGCGGTGACACTGGCAGCACCAGCAGCAGCAGCTCTGGCAGTGGCAGCAGCAGTGGTGTTGCCTCCGTGTCGCCATCACCATCTGCAGGCGTGGGAGCATCGAGCAGCAGCAGTGGCAGCAGCGGGACCAGCAGCGGTAATACTGGCAGCAGCAGCAGCAGCAGCTCTGGCAGTGGCAGCAGCAGTGGTGTTGCCTCCGTGTCACCATCGCCATCTGCAGGCGTGGGAGCATCGAGCAGCAGCAGTGGCAGCAGCGGGACCAGCAGCGGTAATACTGGCAGCAGCAGCAGCAGCAGCTCTGGCAGTGGCAGCAGCAGTGGTGTTGCCTCCGTGTCACCATCGCCATCTGCAAGCGTGGGAGCGTCGAGCAGCAGCAGTGGCAGCAGCGGGACCAGCAGCAGCGGTGACACTGGCAGCACCAGCAGCAGCAGCTCTGGCAGCAGCAGCAGCAGTGGTGTTGCCTCCGTGTCACCATCGCCATATGCAGGCGTGGGAGCATCGAGCAGCAGCAGTGGCAGCAGCGGGACCAGCAGCGGTGACACTGGCAGCACCAGCAGCAGCAGCTCTGGCAGTGGCAGCAGCAGTGGTGTTGCCTCCGTGTCACCATCGCCATCTGCAGGCGTGGGAGCATCGAGCAGCAGCAGTGGCAGCAGCGGGACCAGCAGCGGGGACACTGGCAGCACCAGCAGCAGCAGCTCTGGCAGTGGCAGCAGCAGCAGTGGTGTTGCGTCCGTGTCGCCATCGCCATCTGCAGGTGCGGGAGCATCGAGCAGCAGCAGTGGCAGCAGCGGGACCAGCAGCAGTGGCATTGGATCCAGCCCCACACCATCCAGCACTGGGTTTGCATCGCCATCTGCGCCTCCATCTGGCCCAGCCTCGCCTTACACGTCAACCAGCGGCAGCACAAGTGGCATGTCCACAGTAGCTTCTGTAAGTCCCATATTGAGCCAGAGCCCGAGCGGTTACAACCAAGGTGACACATCACTATCCCCATCACCATCACCAACCTCGATGCTGTTCTTTTTGCCGAGATCTTCCAGCAGTCCAAGTAGCGGTCCTGATGCGTCGATGTCCCCATCACCATTCCTAGAAATGCCATCCCCCGGCAGCAGCAGTGGTGTTGCCTCCATGTCACCATCGCCATCTGCAGGCGTGGGAGGATCGAGCAGCAGCAGTGGCAGCAGCGGGACCAGCAGCGGTGATACTGGCAGCACCAGCAGCAGCAGCTCTGGCAGTGGCAGCAGCAGTGGTGTTGCCTCCGTGTCGCCATCGCCCTCTGCAGGCGTGGGAGCATTGAGCAGCAGCAGTGGCAGCAGCGGGACCAGCAGCGGTGATACTGGCAGCACCAGCAGCAGCAGCTCTGGCAGTGGCAGCAGCAGTGGTGTTGCCTCCGTGTCTCCATCGCCCTCTGCAGGCGTGGGAGCATCGAGCACCAGCAGTGGCAGCAGCGGGACCAGCAGCAGTGACACTGGCAGCACCAGCAGCAGCAGCTCTGGCAGTGGCAGCAGCAGTGGTGTTGCCTCCGTGTCGCCATCGCCCTCTGCAGGCGTGGGAGCATCGAGCAGCAGCAGTGGCAGCAGCGGGACCAGCAGCAGTGACACTGGCAGCACCAGCAGCAGCAGCTCTGGCAGTGGCAGCAGCAGTGGTGTTGCCTCCGTGTCTCCATCGCCCTCTGCAGGCGTGGGAGCATCGAGCAGCAGCAGTGGCAGCAGCGGGACCAGCAGCGGGGACACTGGCAGCACCAGCAGCAGCAGCTCTGGCAGTGGCAGCAGCAGTGGTGTTGCCTCCGTGTCACCATCGCCATCTGCAGGCGTGGGAGCATCGAGCAGCAGCAGTGGCAGCAGCGGGACCAGCAGCAGTGACACTGGCAGCACCAGCAGCAGCAGCTCTGGCAGTGGCAGCAGCAGTGGTGTTGCCTCCGTGTCACCATCGCCATCTGCAGGCGTGGGAGCATCGAGCAGCAGCAGTGGCAGCAGCGGGACCAGCAGCGGTAATACTGGCAGCAGCAGCAGCAGCAGCTCTGGCAGTGGCAGCAGCAGTGGTGTTGCCTCCGTGTCACCATCGCCATCTGCAGGCGTGGGAGCGTCGAGCAGCAGCAGTGGCAGCAGCGGGACCAGCAGCGGGGACACTGGCAGCACCAGCAGCAGCAGCTCTGGCAGTGGCAGCAGCAGTGGTGTTGCCTCCGTGTCACCATCGCCATCTGCAGGCGTGGGAGCATCGAGCAGCAGCAGTGGCAGCAGCGGGACCAGCAGCGGGGACACTGGCAGCACCAGCAGCAGCAGCTCTGGCAGTGGCAGCAGCAGCAGTGGTGTTGCCTCCGTGTCGCCATCGCCATCTGCAGGTGCGGGAGCATCGAGCAGCAGCAGTGGCAGCAGCGGGACCAGCAGCAGTGGCATTGGATCCAGCCCCACACCATCCAGCACTGGGTTTGCATCGCCATCTGCGCCTCCATCTGGCCCAGCCTCGCCTTACACGTCAACCAGCGGCAGCACAAGTGGCATGTCCACAGTAGCTTCTGTAAGTCCCATATTGAGCCAGAGCCCGAGCGGTTACAACCAAGGTGACACATCACTATCCCCATCACCATCACCAACCTCGATGCTGTTCTTTTTGCCGAGATCTTCCAGCAGTCCAAGTAGCGGTCCTGATGCGTCGATGTCCCCATCACCATTCCTAGAAATGCCATCCCCCAGCAGCAGCAGTGGTGTTGCCTCCATGTCACCATCGCCATCTGCAGGCGTGGGAGGATCGAGCAGCAGCAGTGGCAGCAGCGGGACCAGCAGCGGTGATACTGGCAGCACCAGCAGCAGCAGCTCTGGCAGTGGCAGCAGCAGTGGTGTTGCCTCCGTGTCGCCATCGCCCTCTGCAGGCGTGGGAGCATCGAGCAGCAGCAGTGGCAGCAGCGGGACCAGCAGCAGTGACACTGGCAGCACCAGCAGCAGCAGCTCTGGCAGTGGCAGCAGCAGTGGTGTTGCCTCCGTGTCTCCATCGCCCTCTGCAGGCGTGGGAGCATCGAGCAGCAGCAGTGGCAGCAGCGGGACCAGCAGCAGTGACACTGGCAGCACCAGCAGCAGCAGCTCTGGCAGTGGCAGCAGCAGTGGTGTTGCCTCCGTGTCTCCATCGCCCTCTGCAGGCGTGGGAGCATCGAGCACCAGCAGTGGCAGCAGCGGGACCAGCAGCAGTGACACTGGCAGCACCAGCAGCAGCAGCTCTGGCAGTGGCAGCAGCAGTGGTGTTGCCTCCGGGTCGCCATCGCCCTCTGCAGGCGTGGGAGCATCGAGCACCAGCAGTGGCAGCAGCGGGACCAGCAGCAGTGACACTGGCAGCACCAGCAGCAGCAGCTCTGGCAGTGGCAGCAGCAGTGGTGTTGCCTCCGTGTCTCCATCGCCCTCTGCAGGCGTGGGAGCATCGAGCAGCAGCAGTGGCAGCAGCGGGACCAGCAGCAGTGACACTGGGAGCACCAGCAGCAGCAGCTCTGGCAGTGGCAGCAGCAGTGGTGTTGCCTCCGTGTCACCATCGCCATCTGCAGGCGTGGGAGCATCGAGCAGCAGCAGTGGCAGCAGCGGGACCAGCAGCAGTGATGACACTGGCAGCACCAGCAGCAGCAGCTCTGGCAGTGGCAGCAGCAGTGGTGTTGCCTCCGTGTCACCATCGCCATCTGCAAGCGTGGGAGCATCGAGCAGCAGCAGTGGCAGCAGCGGGACCAGCAGCGGTAATACTGGCAGCAGCAGCAGCAGCAGCTCTGGCAGTGGCAGCAGCAGTGGTGTTGCCTCCGTGTCACCATCGCCATCTGCAGGCGTGGGAGCATCGAGCAGCAGCAGTGGCAGCAGCGGGACCAGCAGCAGTGACACTGGCAGCACCAGCAGCAGCAGCTCTGGCAGTGGCAGCAGCAGTGGTGTTGCCTCCGTGTCACCATCGCCATCTGCAGGTGTGGGAGCATCGAGCAGCAGCAGTGGCAGCAGCGGGACCAGCAGCGGGGACACTGGCAGCACCAGCAGCAGCAGCTCTGGCAGTGGCAGCAGCAGCAGTGGTGTTGCCTCCGTGTCGCCATCGCCATCTGCAGGTGCGGGAGCATCGAGCAGCAGCAGTGGCAGCAGCGGGACCAGCAGCAGTGGCATTGGATCCAGCCCCACACCATCCAGCACTGGGTTTGCATCGCCATCTGCGCCTCCATCTGGCCCAGCCTCGCTCTACACGTCAACCAGCGGCAGCACAAGTGGCATGTCCACAGTAGCTTCTGTAAGTCCCATATTGAGCCAGAGCCCGAGCGGTTACAACCAAGGTGACACATCACTATCCCCATCACCATCACCAACCTCGATGCTGTTCTTTTTGCCGAGATCTTCCAGCAGTCCAAGTAGCGGTCCTGATGCGTCGATGTCCCCATCACCATTCCTAGAAATGCCATCCCCCAGCAGCAGCAGTGGTGTTGCCTCCATGTCACCATCGCCGTCTGCAGGCGTGGGAGCATCGAGCAGCAGCAGTGGCAGCAGCGGGACCAGCAGCGGTGACACTGGCAGCACCAGCAGCAGCAGCTCTGGCAGTGGCAGCAGCAGTGGTGTTGCCTCCGTGTCTCCATCGCCCTCTGCAGGCGTGGGAGCATCGAGCAGCAGCAGTGGCAGCAGCGGGACCAGCAGCAGTGACACTGGCAGCACCAGCAGCAGCAGCTCTGGCAGCAGCAGCAGCAGCAGTGGTGTTGCCTCCGTGTCTCCATCGCCCTCTGCAGGCGTGGGAGCATCGAGCAGCAGCAGTGGCAGCAGCGGGACCAGCAGCAGTGACACTGGCAGCACCAGCAGCAGCAGCTCTGGCAGTGGCAGCAGCAGTGGTGTTGCCTCCGTGTCTCCATCGCCCTCTGCAGGCGTGGGAGCATCGAGCACCAGCAGTGGCAGCAGCGGGACCAGCAGCAGTGACACTGGCAGCACCAGCAGCAGCAGCTCTGGCAGTGGCAGCAGCAGTGGTGTTGCCTCCGTGTCGCCATCGCCCTCTGCAGGCGTGGGAGCATCGAGCAGCAGCAGTGGCAGCAGCGGGACCAGCAGCAGTGGTGACACTGGCAGCACCAGCAGCAGCAGCTCTGGCAGTGGCAGCAGCAGTGGTGTTGCCTCCGTGTCACCATCGCCCTCTGCAGGCGTGGGAGCATCGAGCAGCAGCAGTGGCAGCAGCGGGACCAGCAGCAGTGACACTGGCAGCACCAGCAGCAGCCGCTATGGCAGTGGCAGCAGCAGTGGTGTTGCCTCCGTGTCACCATCGCCATCTGCAGGCGTGGGAGCATCGAGCAGCAGCAGTGGCAGCAGCGGGACCAGCAGCAGTGATGACACTGGCAGCACCAGCAGCAGCAGCTCTGGCAGTGGCAGCAGCAGTGGTGTTGCCTCCGTGTCACCATCGCCATCTGCAGGCGTGGGAGCATCGAGCAGCAGCAGTGGCAGCAGCGGGACCAGCAGCGGTAATACTGGCAGCAGCAGCAGCAGCAGCTCTGGCAGTGGCAGCAGCAGTGGTGTTGCCTCCGTGTCACCATCGCCATCTGCAGGCGTGGGAGCGTCGAGCAGCAGCAGTGGCAGCAGCGGGACCAGCAGCAGCGGGGACACTGGCAGCACCAGCAGCAGCAGCTCTGGCAGCAGCAGCAGCAGTGGTGTTGCCTCCGTGTCACCATCGCCATCTGCAGGCGTGGGAGCATCGAGCAGCAGCAGTGGCAGCAGCGGGACCAGCAGCGGTGACACTGGCAGCACCAGCAGCAGCAGCTCTGGCAGTGGCAGCAGCAGTGGTGTTGCCTCCGTGTCACCATCGCCATCTGCAGGCGTGGGAGCATCGAGCACCAGCAGTGGCAGCAGCGGGACCAGCAGCGGGGACACTGGCAGCACCAGCAGCAGCAGCTCTGGCAGTGGCAGCAGCAGCAGTGGTGTTGCCTCCGTGTCGCCATCGCCATCTGCAGGCGTGGGAGCATCGAGCAGCAGCAGTGGCAGCAGCGGGACCAGCAGCAGAGGCATTGGATCCAGCCCCACACCATCCAGCACTGGGTTTGCATCGCCATCTGCGCCTCCATCTGGCCCAGCCTCGCCTTACACGTCAACCAGCGGCAGCACAAGTGGCATGTCCACAGTAGCTTCTGTAAGTCCCATATTGAGCCAGAGCCCGAGCGGTTACAACCAAGGTGACACATCACTATCCCCATCACCATCACCAACCTCGATGCTGTTCTTTTTGCCGAGATCTTCCAGCAGTCCAAGTAGCGGTCCTGATGCGTCGATGTCCCCATCACCATTCCTAGAAATGCCATCCCCCAGCAGCAGCAGTGGTGTTGCCTCCATGTCACCATCGCCATCTGCAGGCGTGGGAGCATTGAGCAGCAGCAGTGGCAGCAGCGGGACCAGCAGCAGTGATACTGGCAGCACCAGCAGCAGCAGCTCTGGCAGTGGCAGCAGCAGTGGTGTTGCCTCCGTGTCTCCATCGCCCTCTGCAGGCGTGGGAGCATCGAGCAGCAGCAGTGGCAGCAGCGGGACCAGCAGCAGTGACACTGGCAGCACCAGCAGCAGCAGCTCTGGCAGCAGCAGCAGCAGTGGTGTTGCCTCCGTGTCGCCATCGCCATCTGCAGGCGTGGGAGCATCGAGCAGCAGCAGTGGCAGCAGCGGGACCAGCAGCGGGGACACTGGCAGCACCAGCAGCAGCAGCTCTGGCAGCAGCAGTGGCAGCAGCGGGACCAGCAGCGGTGACACTGGCAGCACCAGCAGCAGCAGCTCTCGCAGTGGCAGCAGCAGTGGTGTTGCCTCCGTGTCACCATCGCCATCTGTCGGCGTGGGAGCATCGAGCAGCAGCAGTGGCAGCAGCGGGACCAGCAGCGGTGACACTGGCAGCACCAGCAGCAGCAGCTCTGGCAGTGGCAGCAGCAGTGGTGTTGCCTCCGTGTCACCATCGCCATCTGCAGGCGTGGGAGCATCGAGCAGCAGCAGTGGCAGCAGCGGGACCAGCAGCAGTGGTGACACTGGCAGCACCAGCAGCAGCAGCTCTGGCAGCAGCAGTGGCAGCAGCGGGACCAGCAGCGGTGATACTGGCAGCACCAGCAGCAGCAGCTCTGGCAGTGGCAGCAGCAGTGGTGTTGCCTCCGTGTCACCATCGCCATCTGCAGGCGTGGGAGCATCGAGCAGCAGCAGTGGCAGCAGCGGGACCAGCAGCAGTGGGGACACTGGCAGCACCGGCAGCAGCAGCTCTGGCAGTGGCAGCAGCAGTGGTGTTGCCTCCGTGTCACCATCGCCATCTGCAGGCGTGGGAGCATCGAGCAGCAGCAGTGGCAGCAGCGGGACCAGCAGCGGTGACACTGGCAGCAGCAGCAGCAGCAGCTCTGGCAGTGGCAGCAGCAGTGGTGTTGCCTCCGTGTCACCATCGCCATCTGCAGGCGTGGGAGCATCGAGCAGCAGCAGTGGCAGCAGCGGGACCAGCAGCGGTGACACTGGCAGCACCAGCAGCAGCAGCTCTGGCAGTGGCAGCAGCAGTGGTGTTGCCTCCGTGTCACCATCGCCATCTGCAGGCGTGGGAGCATCGAGCAGCAGCAGTGGCAGCAGCGGGACCAGCAGCACCGTTATTGGCTCCAGCCCCACAGCATCCAGCACTGGGTTTGCATCGACATCTGCGCCTCCATCTGGCCCAGCCTCGCCTTACACGTCAACCAGCGGCAGCACAAGTGGCATGTCCACAGTAGCTTCTGTAAGTCCCATATTGAGCCAGAGCCCGAGCGGTTACAACCAAGGTGACACATCACTATCCCCATCACCATCACCAACCTCGATGCTGTTCTTTTTGCCGGGATCTTCCAGCAGTCCAAGTAGCGGTCCTGATGCGTCGATGTCCCCATCACCATTCCTAGAAATGCCATCCCCCAGCAGCAGCAGTGGTGTTGCCTCCGTGTCACCATCGCCATCTGCAGGCGTGGGAGGATCGAGCACCAGCAGTGGCAGCAGCGGGACCAGCAGCGGTGATACTGGCAGCACCAGCAGCAGCAGCTCTGGCAGTGGCAGCAGCAGTGGTGTTGCCTCCGTGTCTCCATCGCCATCTGCAGGTGTGGGAGCATCGAGCAGCAGCAGTGGCAGCAGCGGGACCAGCAGCGGTAATACTGGCAGCAGCAGCAGCAGCAGCTCTGGCAGCAGCAGCAGCAGTGGTGTTGCCTCCGTGTCACCATCGCCATCTGCAGGCGTGGGAGCATCGAGCAGCAGCAGTGGCAGCAGCGGGACCAGCAGCAGTGGTAACACTGGCAGCACCAGCACCAGCAGCTCTGGCAGTGGCAGCAGCAGTGGTGTTGCCTCCGTGTCACCATCGCCATCTGCAGGCGTGGGAGCATTGAGCACCAGCAGTGGCAGCAGCGGGACCAGCAGCGGTGATACTGGCAGCACCAGCAGCAGCAGCTCTGGCAGTGGCAGCAGCAGTGGTGTTGCCTCCGTGTCTCCATCGCCATCTGCAGGTGTGGGAGCATCGAGCAGCAGCAGTGGCAGCAGCGGGACCAGCAGCGGTAATACTGGCAGCAGCAGCAGCAGCAGCTCTGGCAGTGGCAGCAGCAGTGGTGTTGCCTCCGTGTCACCATCGCCATCTGCAGGCGTGGGAGCATCGAGCAGCAGCAGTGGCAGCAGCGGGACCAGCAGCAGTGGTGACACTGGCAGCACCAGCAGCAGCAGCTCTGGCAGTGGCAGCAGCAGTGGTGTTGCCTCCGTGTCTCCATCGCCATCTGCAGGCGTGGGAGCATCGAGCACCAGCAGTGGCAGCAGCGGGACCAGCAGCGGTGACACTGGCAGCACCAGCAGCAGCAGCTCTGGCAGTGGCAGCAGCAGTGGTGTTGCCTCCGTGTCACCATCGCCATCTGCAGGCGTGGGAGCATCGAGCAGCAGCAGTGGCAGCAGCGGGACCATCAGCAGTGTTATTGGCTCCAGCCCCACAGCATCCAGCACTGGGTTGGCATCGCCATCTGCGCCTCCATCTGGCCCACCCTCGCCTTACACCTCAACCAGCGGCAGCACAAGTGGCATGTCCACAGTAGCTTCTGTAAGTCCCATATTGAGCCAGAGCCCGAGCGGTTACAACCAAGGTGACACATCACTATCCCCATCACCATCACCAACCTCGATGCTGTTCTTTTTCCCGAGATCTTCCAGCAGTCCAAGTAGCGGTCCTGATGCGTCGATGTCCCCATCACCATTCCTAGAAATGCCATCCCCCAGCAGCAGCAGTGGTGTTGCCTCCGTGTCACCATCGCCATCTGCAGGTGTGGGAGGATCGAGCAGCAGCAGTGGCAGCAGCGGGACCAGCAGCAGTGGTAACACTGGCAGCACCAGCACCAGCAGCTCTGGCAGTGGCAGCAGCAGTGGTGTTGCCTCCGTGTCGCCATCGCCATCTGCAGGCGTGGGAGCATCGAGCAGCAGCAGTGGCAGCAGCGGGACCAGCAGCAGTGGTAACACTGGCAGCACCAGCACCAGCAGCTCTGGCAGTGGCAGCAGCAGTGGTGTTGCCTCCGTGTCTCCATCGCCATCTGCAGGCGTGGGAGCATCGAGCAGCAGCAGTGGCAGCAGCGGGACCAGCAGCGGTGATACTGGCAGCACCAGCAGCAGCAGCTCTGGCAGTGGCAGCAGCAGTGGTGTTGCCTCCGTGTCTCCATCGCCCTCTGCAGGCGGGGGAGCATCGAGCAGCAGCAGTGGCAGCAGCGGGAACAGCAGCGGTGACACTGGCAGCAGCAGCAGCAGCAGCTCTGGCAGTGGCAGCAGCAGTGGTGTTGCCTCCGTGTCGCCATCGCCATCTGCAGGCGTGGGAGCATCGAGCAGCAGCAGTGGCAGCAGCGGGACCAGCAGCAGTGGTGACACTGGCAGCACCAGCAGCAGCAGCTCTGGCAGCAGCAGCAGCAGTGGTGTTGCCTCCGTGTCACCATCGCCATCTGCAGGTGTGGGAGCATCGAGCAGCAGCAGTGGCAGCAGCGGGACCAGCAGCGGTGACACTGGCAGCACCAGCAGCAGCAGCTCTGGCAGTGGCAGCAGCAGTGGTGTTGCCTCCGTGTCACCATCGCCATCTGCAGGCGTGGGAGCATCGAGCACCAGCAGTGGCAGCAGCGGGACCAGCAGCAGTGACACTGGCAGCACCAGCAGCAGCAGCTCTGGCAGTGGCAGCAGCAGTGGTGTTGCCTCCGTGTCACCATCGCCATCTGCAGGCGTGGGAGCATCGAGCACCAGCAGTGGCAGCAGCGGGACCAGCAGCAGTGACACTGGCAGCAGCAGCAGCAGCAGCTCTGGCAGTGGCAGCAGCAGTGGTGTTGCCTCTGTGTGGCCATCGCCATCTGCAGGTCTGGGAGCATCGAGCAGCAGCAGTGGCAGCAGCGGGACCAGCAGCAGTGACACTGGCAGCACCAGCAGCAGCAGCTCTGGCAGTGGCAGCAGCAGTGGTGTTGCCTCCGTGTCACCATCGCCATCTGCAGGCGTGGGAGCATCGAGCACCAGCAGTGGCAGCAGCGGGACCAGCAGCAGTGGCATGGGCTCCAGCCTGACACCATCCCGCACTGGGTTTGCATCGCCATCTGCGCCTCCATCTGGCCCAGCCTCGCCTTACACGTCAACCAGCGGCAGCACAAGTGGCATGTCCACAGTAGCATCCGTAAGTCCCATATTGAGCCAGAGCCCGAGCGGTTACAACCAAAGTGACACATCACTATCCCCATCACCATCACCAACCTCGATGCTGTTCTTTTTGCCGGGATCTTCCAGCAGTCCAAGTAGCGGTCCTGATGCGTCGATGTCCCCATCACCATTCCTAGGAATGCCATCCCCCAGCAGCAGCAGTGGTGTTGCCTCCGTGTCTCCATCGCCATCTGCAGGCGTGGGAGCATCGAGCAGCAGCAGTGGCAGCAGCGGGACCAGCAGCGGTGACACTGGCAGCACCAGCAGCAGCAGCTCTGGCAGTGGCAGCAGCAGTGGTGTTGCCTCCGTGTCGCCATCGCCATCTGCAGGCGTGGGAGCATCGAGCAGCAGCAGTGGCAGCAGCGGGACCAGCAGCAGTGACACTGGCAGCACCAGCAGCAGCAGCTCTGGCAGTGGCAGCAGCAGTGGTGTTGCCTCCGTGTCGCCATCGCCATCTGCAGGCGTGGGAGCATCGAGCAGCAGGAGTGGCAGCAGCGGGACCAGCAGCAGTGACACTGGCAGCACCAGCAGCAGCAGCTTTGGGAGTGGCAGCAGCAGTGGTGTCACCTCTGTGTCACCATCGCCATCTGCAGGCGTGGGAGCATCGAGCAGCAGCAGTGGCAGCAGCGGGACCAGCAGCAGTGGTGACACTGGCAGCACCAGCAGCAGCAGCTCTGGCAGCAGCAGCAGCAGTGGTGTTGCCTCCGTGTCACCATCGCCATCTGCAGGCGTGGGAGCATCGAGCAGCAGCAGTGGCAGCAGCCGGACCAGCAGCAGTGTTATTGGCTCCAGCCCCTCACCATCCAGCACTGGGTTGGCATCGACATCTGCGCCTCCATCTGGCCCAGCCTCGCCTTACACGTCAACCAGCGGCAGCACAAGTGGCATGTCCACAGTAGCTTCTGTAAGTCCCATATTGAGCCAGAGCCCGAGCGGTTACAACCAAGGTGACACATCACTATCCCCATCACCATCACCAACCTCGATGCTGTTCTTTTTCCCGAGATCTTCCAGCAGTCCAAGTAGCGGTCCTGATGGGTCGATGTCCCCATCACCATTCCTAGAAATTCCATCCCCCAGCAGCAGCAGTGGTGTTGCCTCCGTGTCACCATCGCCATCTGCAGGCGTGGGAGCATCGAGCACCAGCAGTGGCAGCAGCGGGACCAGCAGCGGTGATACTGGCAGCACCAGCAGCAGCAGCTCTGGCAGTGGCAGCAGCAGTGGTGTTGCCTCCGTGTCGCCATCGCCATCTGCAGGTGCGGGAGCATCGAGCAGCAGCAGTGGCAGCAGCGGGACCAGCAGCGGGGACACTGGCAGCACCAGCAGCAGCAGCTCTGGCAGCAGCAGCAGCAGTGGTGTTGCCTCCGTGTCACCATCGCCATCTGCAGGCGTGGGAGCATCGAGCAGCAGCAGTGGCAGCAGCGGGACCAGCAGCGGTGACACTGGCAGCACCAGCAGCAGCAGCTCTGGCAGTGGCAGCAGCAGTGGTGTTGCCTCCGTGTCTCCATCGCCATCTGCCGGCGTGGGACCATCGAGCACCAGCAGTGGCAGCAGCGGGACCAGCAGCGGTGATACTGGCAGCAGCAGCAGCAGCAGCTCTGGCAGTGGCAGCAGCAGTGGTGTTGCCTCCGTGTCACCATCGCCATCTGCAGGCGTGGGAGCATCGAGCAGCAGCAGTGGCAGCAGCAGGACCAGCAGCGGGGACACTGGCAGCACCAGCAGCAGCAGCTCTGGCAGTGGCAGCAGCAGTGGTGTTGCCTCCGTGTCGCCATCGCCATCTGCAGGCGTAGGAGCATCGAGCAGCAGCAGTGGCAGCAGCGGGACCAGCAGCGGTGACACTGGCAGCAGCAGCAGCAGCAGCACTGGCAGTGGCAGCAGCAGTGGTGTTGCCTCCGTGTCACCATCGCCATCTGCAGGCGTGGGAGCATCGAGCACCAGCAGTGGCAGCAGCGGGACCAGCAGCAGTGGTGATACTGGCAGCACCAGCAGCAGCAGCTCTGGCAGTGGCAGCAGCAGTGGTGTTGCCTCCGTGTCACCATCGCCATCTGCAGGCGTAGGAGCATCGAGCACCAGCAGTGGCAGCAGCGGGACCAGCAGCAGTGGTGACACTGGCAGCACCAGCAGCAGCAGCTCTGGCAGTGGCAGCAGCAGTGGTGTTGCCTCCGTGTCGCCATCGCCATCTGCAGGCGTGGGAGCATCGAGCAGCAGCAGTGGCAGCAGCGGGACCAGCAGCAGTGACACTGGCAGCACCAGCAGCAGCAGCTCTGGCAGTGGCAGCAGCAGTGGTGTTGCCTCCGTGTCGCCATCGCCATCTGCAGGCGTGGGAGCATCGAGCAGCAGCAGTGGCAGCAGCGGGACCAGCAGCAGTGACACTGGCAGCACCAGCAGCAGCAGCTCTGGCAGTGGCAGCAGCAGTGGTGTTGCCTCCGTGTCGCCATCGCCATCTGCAGGCGTGGGAGCATCGAGCAGCAGCAGTGGCAGCAGCGGGACCAGCAGCAGTGACACTGGCAGCACCAGCAGCAGCAGCTCTGGCAGTGGCAGCAGCAGTGGTGTTGCCTCCGTGTCGCCATCGCCATCTGCAGGCGTGGGAGCATCGAGCAGCAGCAGTGGCAGCAGCGGGACCAGCAGCAGTGACACTGGCAGCACCAGCAGCAGCAGCTCTGGCAGTGGCAGCAGCAGTGGTGTTGCCTCCGTGTCACCATCGCCATCTGCAGGCGTAGGAGCATCGAGCACCAGCAGTGGCAGCAGCGGGACCAGCAGCAGTGGTGACACTGGCAGCACCAGCAGCAGCAGCTCTGGCAGTGGCAGCAGCAGTGGTGTTGCCTCCGTGTCGCCATCGCCATCTGCAGGCGTGGGAGCATCGAGCAGCAGCAGTGGCAGCAGCGGGACCAGCAGCAGTGACACTGGCAGCACCAGCAGCAGCAGCTCTGGCAGTGGCAGCAGCAGTGGTGTTGCCTCCGTGTCGCCATCGCCATCTGCAGGCGTGGGAGCATCGAGCAGCAGCAGTGGCAGCAGCGGGACCAGCAGCAGTGGCATTGGCTCCAGCCCCACACCATCCAGCACTGGGTTTGCATCGCCATCTGCGCCTCCATCTGGCCCAGCCTCGCCTTACACGTCAACCAGCGGCAGCACAAGTGGCATGTCCACAGTAGCTTCTGTAAGTCCCATATTGAGCCAGAGCCCGAGCGGTTACAACCAAGGTGACACATCACTATCCCCATCACCATCACCAACCCCGATGCTGTTCTTTTTGCCGAGATCTTCCAGCAGTCCAAGTAGCGGTCCTGATGCGTCGATGTCCCCATCACCATTCCCAGGAATGCCATCGCCCAGCGGCAGCAGTGGTGTTGCCTCCGTGTCACCATCGCCATCTGCAGGCGTGGGAGCATCGAGCACCAGCAGTGGCAGCAGCGGGACCAGCAGCGGTGATACTGGCAGCAGCAGCAGCAGCAGCTCTGGCAGTGGCAGCAGCAGTGGTGTTGCCTCCGTGTCACCATCGCCATCTGCAGGCGTGGGAGCATCGAGCACCAGCAGTGGCAGCAGCGGGACCAGCAGCGGTGATACTGGCAGCACCAGCAGTAGCAGCTCTGGCAGTGGCAGCAGCAGTGGTGTTGCCTCCGTGTCTCCATCGCCCTCTGCAGGCGTGGGAGCATCGAGCACCAGCAGTGGGAGCAGCGGGACCAGCAGCGGTAATACTGGCAGCAGCAGCAGCAGCAGCTCTGGCAGTGGCAGCAGCAGTGGTGTTGCCTCCGTGTCACCATCGCCATCTGCAGGCGTGGGAGCATCGAGCACCAGCAGTGGCAGCAGCGGGACCAGCAGCGGTGATACTGGCAGCAGCAGCAGTAGCAGCTCTGGCAGTGGCAGCAGCAGTGGTGTTGCCTCCGTGTCTCCATCGCCCTCTGCAGGCGTGGGAGGATCGAGCAGCAGCAGTGGCAGCAGCGGGACCAGCAGCGGTAATACTGGCAGCAGCAGCAGCAGCAGCTCTGGCAGCAGCAGCAGCAGTGGTGTTGCCTCCGTGTCACCATCGCCATCTGCAGGCGTGGGAGCATCGAGCACCAGCAGTGGGAGCAGCGGGACCAGCAGCGGTAATACTGGCAGCACCAGCAGCAGCAGCTCTGGCAGTGGCAGCAGCAGTGGTGTTGCCTCCGTGTCACCATCGCCATCTGCAGGCGTGGGAGCATCGAGCAGCAGCAGTGGCAGCAGCGGGACCAGCAGCGGTGACACTGGCAGCGCCAGCAGCAGCAGCTCTGGCAGTGGCAGCAGCAGTGGTGTTGCCTCCGTGTCTCCATCGCCCTCTGCAGGCGTGGGAGCATCGAGCAGCAGCAGTGGCAGCAGCGGGACCAGCAGCGGGGACACTGGCAGCACCAGCAGCAGCAGCTCTGGCAGTGGCAGCAGCAGTGGTGTTGCCTCCGTGTCGCCATCGCCATCTGCAGGCGTAGGAGCATCGAGCAGCAGCAGTGGCAGCAGCGGGACCAGCAGCGGTGACACTGGCAGCAGCAGCAGCAGCAGCTCTGGCAGTGGCAGCAGCAGTGGTGTTGCCTCCGTGTCGCCATCGCCATCTGCAGGCGTGGGAGCATCGAGCACCAGCAGTGGCAGCAGCGGGACTAGCAGCGGTGACACTGGCAGCACCAGCACCAGCAGCTCTAGCAGTGGCAGCAGCAGTGGTGTTGCCTCCGTGTCACCATCGCCATCTGCAGGCGTGGGAGCATCGAGCAGCAGCAGTGGCAGCAGCGGGACCAGCAGCAGTGGTGACACTGGCAGCACCAGCAGCAGCAGCTCTGGCAGTGGCAGCAGCAGTGGTGTTGCCTCCGTGTCACCATCGCCATCTGCAGGCGTGGGAGCATCGAGCACCAGCAGTGGCAGCAGCGGGACCAGCAGCAGTGGCATTGGCTCCAGCCCCTCAGCATCCAGCACTTGGTTGGCATCGACATCTGCGTTTCCATCTGGCCCAGCCTCGCCTTACACGTCAACCAGTGGCAGCACAAGTGGCATGTCCACAGTAGCATCCGTAAGTCCCATATTGAGCCAGAGCCCAAGCGGTTACAACCAAGGTGACACATCACTATCCCCATCACCATCACCAACCTCGATGCTGTTCTTTTTGCCGGGATCTTCCAGCAGTCCAAGTAGCGGTCCTGATGCGTCGATGTCCCCATCACCATTCCTAGGAATGCCATCCCCCAGCAGCAGCAGTGGTGTTGCCTCCATGTCACCATCGCCATCTGCAGGCGTGGGAGCATCGAGCAGCAGCAGTGGCAGCAGCGGGACCAGCAGCGGTGATACTGGCAGCACCAGCAGCAGCAGCTCTGGCAGTGGCAGCAGCAGTGGTGTTGCCTCCGTGTCACCATCGCCATCTGCAGGTGTGGGAGCATCGAGCAGCAGCAGTGGCAGCAGCGGGACCAGCAGTGGGGACACTGGCAGCAGCAGCAGCAGCAGCTCTGGCATTGGCAGCAGCAGTGGTGTTGCCTCCGTGTCACCATCGCCATCTGCAGGCGTGGGAGCATCGAGCAGCAGCAGTGGCAGCAGCGGGACCAGCAGCAGTGACACTGGCAGCACCAGCAGCAGCAGCTCTGGCAGTGGCAGCAGCAGTGGTGTTGCCTCCGTGTCACCATCGCCATCTGCAGGCGTGGGAGCATCGAGCAGCAGCAGTGGCAGCAGCGGGACCAGCAGCGGGGACACTGGCAGCACCAGCAGCAGCAGCTCTGGCAGTGGCAGCAGCAGTGGTGTTGCCTCCGTGTCTCCATCGCCATCTGCAGGCGTGGGAGCATCGAGCAGCAGCAGTGGCAGCAGCGGGACCAGCAGCAGTGACACTGGCAGCACCAGCAGCAGCAGCTCTGGCAGTGGCAGCAGCAGTGGTGTTGCCTCCGTGTCACCATCGCCATCTGCAGGTGTGGGAGCATCGAGCAGCAGCAGTGGCAGCAGCGGGACCAGCAGCGGTGACACTGGCAGCACCAGCAGCAGCAGCTCTGGCATTGGCAGCAGCAGTGGTGTTGCCTCCGTGTCACCATCGCCATCTGCAGGCGTGGGAGCATCGAGCAGCAGCAGTGGCAGCAGCGGGACCAGCAGCAGTGACACTGGCAGCACCAGCAGCAGCAGCTCTGGCAGTGGCAGCAGCAGTGGTGTTGCCTCCGTGTCACCATCGCCATATGCAGGCGTGGGAGCATCGAGCAGCAGCAGTGGCAGCAGCGGGACCAGCAGCGGTGACACTGGCAGCAGCACCAGCAGCAGCTCTGGCAGTGGCAGCAGCAGTGGTGTTGCCTCCGTGTCACCATCGCCATCTGCAGGCGTGGGAGCATTGAGCAGCAGCAGTGGCAGCAGCGGGACCAGCAGCAGCAGTGACACTGGCAGCACCAGCAGCAGCAGCTCTGGCAGTGGCAGCAGCAGTGGTGTTGCCTCCGTGTCGCCATCGCCATCTGCAGGCGTGGGAGCATCGAGCAGCAGCAGTGGCAGCAGCGGGACCAGCAGCGGTGACACTGGCAGCACCAGCAGCAGCAGCTCTGGCAGTGGCAGCAGCAGTGGTGTTGCCTCCGTGTCACCATCGCCATCTGCAGGTGTGGGAGCATCGAGCACCAGCAGTGGCAGCAGCGGGACCAGCAGCAGTGGCATTGGCTCCAGCCCCACACCATCCAGCACTGGGTTTGCATCGCCATCTGCGCCTCCATCTGGCCCAGCCTCGCCTTACAAGTCAACCAGCGGCAGCACAAGTGGCATGTCCACAGTAGCTTCTGTAAGTCCCATATTGAGCCAGAGCCCGAGCGGTTACAACCAAGGTGACACATCACTATCCCCATCCCCATCACCAACCTCGATGCTGTTCTTTTTGCCGAGATCTTCCAGCAGTCCAAGTAGCGGTCCTGATGCGTCGATGTCCCCATCACCATTCCCAGGAATGCTATCCCCCACCAGCAGCAGTGGTGTTGCCTCCGTGTCACCATCGCCATCTGCAGGCGTGGGAGCATCGAGCAGCAGCAGTGGCAGCAGCGGGACCAGCAGAGGTGATACTGGCAGCAGCAGCAGCAGCAGCTCTGGCAGTGGCAGCAGCAGTGGTGTTGCCTCCGTGTCTCCATCGCCATCTGCAGGCGTGGGAGCATCGAGCAGCAGCAGTGGCAGCAGCGGGACTAGCAGCGGTAATACTGGCAGCACCAGCACCAGCAGCTCTGGCAGTGGCAGCAGCAGTGGTGTTGCCTCCGTGTCTCCATCGCCCTCTGCAGGCGTGGGAGCATCGAGCACCAGCAGTGGCAGCAGCGGGACCAGCAACGGTGACACTGGCAGCACCAGCAGCAGCAGCTCTGGCAGCAGCAGCAGCAGTGGTGTTGCCTCCGTGTCACCATCGCCATCTGCAGGCGTGGGAGCATCGAGCAGCAGCAGTGGCAGCAGCGGGACCAGCAGCAGTGGTGACACTGGCAGCACCAGCACCAGCAGCTCTGGCAGTGGCAGCAGCAGTGGTGTTGCCTCCGTGTCACCATCGCCATCTGCAGGCGTGGGAGCATCGAGCACCAGCAGTGGCAGCAGCGGGACCAGCAGCGGTGACACTGGCAGCACCAGCAGCAGCAGCTCTGGCAGTGGCAGCAGCAGTGGTGTTGCCTCCGTGTCACCATCGCCATCTGCAGGCGTGGGAGCATCGAGCAGCAGCAGTGGCAGCAGCGGGACCAGCAGCAGTGGTGACACTGGCAGCACCAGCAGCAGCAGCTCTGGCAGCAGCAGCAGCAGTGGTGTTGCCTCCGTGTCACCATCGCCATCTGCAGGCGTGGGATCATCGAGCAGCAGCAGTGGCAGCAGCGGGACCAGCAGCAGTGACACTGGCAGCACCAGCAGCAGCAGCTCTGGCAGTGGCAGCAGCAGTGGTGTTGCCTCCGTGTCACCATCGCCATCTGCAGGCGTGGGAGCATCGAGCAGCAGCAGTGGCAGCAGCGGGACCAGCAGCAGCGGTGACACTGGCAGCACCAGCAGCAGCAGCTCTGGCAGTGGCAGCAGCAGTGGTGTTGCCTCCGTGTCACCATCGCCATATGCAGGCGTGGGAGCATCGAGCAGCAGCAGTGGCAGCAGCGGGACCAGCAGCGGTGACACTGGCAGCACCAGCAGCAGCAGCTCTGGCAGTGGCAGCAGCAGTGGTGTTGCCTCCGTGTCACCATCGCCATCTGCAGGCGTGGGAGCATCGAGCAGCAGCAGTGGCAGCAGCGGGACCAGCAGCGGTGACACTGGCAGCACCAGCAGCAGCAGCTCTGGCAGTGGCAGCAGCAGTGGTGTTGCCTCCGTGTCGCCATCGCCATCTGCAGGCGTGGGAGCATCGAGCAGCAGCAGTGGCAGCAGCGGGACCAGCAGCAGTGACACTGGCAGCACCAGCAGCAGCAGCTCTGGCAGTGGCAGCAGCAGTGGTGTTGCCTCCGTGTCACCATCGCCATCTGCAGGCGTGGGAGCATCGAGCAGCAGCAGTGGCAGCAGCGGGACCAGCAGCGGTGACACTGGCAGCACCAGCAGCAGCAGCTCTGGCAGTGGCAGCAGCAGTGGTGTTGCCTCCGTGTCACCATCGCCATCTGCAGGCGTGGGAGCATCGAGCAGCAGCAGTGGCAGCAGCGGGACCAGCAGCGGTGACACTGGCAGCACCAGCAGCAGCAGCTCTGGCAGTGGCAGCAGCAGTGGTGTTGCCTCCGTGTCGCCATCGCCATCTGCAGGCGTGGGAGCATCGAGCAGCAGCAGTGGCAGCAGTGGGACCAGCAGCGGTGACACTGGCAGCACCAGCAGCAGCAGCTCTGGCAGTGGCAGCAGCAGTGGTGTTGCCTCCGTGTCGCCCTCGCCATCTGCAGGTGTGGGAGCATCGAGCACCAGCAGTGGCAGCAGCGGGACCAGCAGCAGTGACACTGGCAGCACCAGCAGCAGCAGCTCTGGCAGTGGCAGCACCAGTGGTGTTGCCTCCGTGTCACCATCGCCATCTGCAGGTGTGGGAGCATCTAACACCAGCAGTGGCAGCAGCGGGACCAGCAGCGGTGACACTGGCAGCACCAGCAGCAGCAGCTCTGGCAGTGGCAGCAGCAGTGGTGTTGCCTCCGTGTCACCATCGCCATCTGCAGGCGTGGGAGCATCTAGCAGCAGCAGTGGCAGCAGCGGGACCAGCAGCAGTGGTTTTGGCTCCAGCCCCACACCATCCAGCACTGGGTTTGCATCGCCATCTGCGCCTCCATCTGGCCCAGCCTCGCCTTACAAGTCAACCAGCGGCAGCACAAGTGGCACGTCCACAGTAGCTTCCGTAAGTCCCATATTGAACCAGAGCCCGAGCGGTTACAACCAAGGTGACACATCACTATCCCCATCACCATCACCAACCTCGATGCTGTTCTTTTTGCCGAGATCTTCCAGCAGTCCAAGTAGCGGTCCTGATGCGTCGATGTCCCCATCACCATTCCCAGGAATGCCATCGCCCAGCGGCAGCAGTGGTGTTGCCTCCGTGTCACCATCGCCATCTGCAGGCGTGGGAGCATCGAGCAGCAGCAGTGGCAGCAGCGGGACCAGCAGCGGTGACACTGGCAGCACCAGCAGCAGCAGCTCTGGCAGTGGCAGCAGCAGTGGTGTTGCCTCCGTGTCGCCATCGCCATCTGCAGGCGTGGGAGCATCGAGCAGCAGCAGTGGCAGCAGCGGGACCAGCAGCAGTGACACTGGCAGCAGCAGCAGCAGCAGCTCTGGCAGCAGCAGCAGCAGTGGTGTTGCCTCCGTGTCACCATCGCCATCTGCAGGTGTGGGAGCATCGAGCAGCAGCAGTGGCAGCAGCGGGACCAGCAGCAGTGACACTGGCAGCACCAGCAGCAGCAGCTCTGGCAGTGGCAGCAGCAGTGGTGTTGCCTCCGTGTCGCCCTCGCCATCTGCAGGTGTGGGAGCATCGAGCACCAGCAGTGGCAGCAGCGGGACCAGCAGCAGTGACACTGGCAGCACCAGCAGCAGCAGCTCTGGCAGTGGCAGCAGCAGTGGTGTTGCCTCCGTGTCACCATCGCCATCTGCAGGCGTGGGAGCGTCGAGCAGCAGCAGTGGCAGCAGCGGGACCAGCAGCAGTGACACTGGCAGCACCAGCAGCAGCAGCTCTGGCAGTGGCAGCAGCAGTGGTGTTGCCTCCGTGTCACCATCGCCATCTGCAGGCGTGGGAGCATCGAGCACCAGCAGTGGCAGCAGCGGGACCAGCAGCGGTGACACTGGCAGCACCAGCAGCAGCAGCTCTGGCAGTGGCAGCAGCAGTGGTGTTGCCTCCTTGTCGCCCTCGCCATCTGTAGGCGTGGGAGCATCGAGCAGCAGCAGTGGCAGCAGCGGGACCAGCAGCAGTGGCATTGGCTCCAGCCACACTGCATCCAACACTGGGTTTGCATCGCCATCTGCGCCTCCATCTGGCCCAGCCTCGCCTTACACGTCAACCAGCGGCAGCACAAGTGGCATGTCCACAGTAGCATCCGTAAGTCCCATATTGAGCCAGAGCCCGAGCGGTTACAACCAAGGTGACACATCACTATCCCCATCACCATCACCAACCTCGATGCTGTTCTTTTTGCCGAGATCTTCCAGCAGTCCAAGTAGCGGTCCTGATGCGTCGATGTCCCCATCACCATTCCTAGAAATGCCATCGCCCAGCAGCAGCAGTGGTGTCACCTCTGTGTCGCCCTCGCCATCTGCAGGCGTGGGAGCATCAAGCAGCAGCAGTGGCAGCAGCGGGACCAGCAGCGGTGATACTGGCAGCACCAGCAGCAGCAGCTCTGGCAGTGGCAGCAGCAGTGGTGTTGCCTCCGTGTCACCATCGCCATCTGCAGGCGTGGGAGCATCGAGCACCAGCAGTGGCAGCAGCGGGACCAGCAGCAGTGACACTGGCAGCACCAGCAGCAGCAGCTCTGGCAGTGGCAGCAGCAGTGGTGTTGCCTCCGTGTCGCCATCGCCATCTGCAGAGGTGGGAGCATCGAGCACCAGCAGTGGCAGCAGCGGGACCAGCAGCGGTGACACTGGCAGCACCAGCAGCAGCAGCTCTGGCAGTGGCAGCAGCAGTGGTGTTGCCTCCGTGTCGCCATCGCCATCTGCAGGTGTGGGAGCATCGAGCAGCAGCAGTGGCAGCAGCGGGACCAGCAGCGGTGACACTGGCAGCACCAGCAGCAGCAGCTCTGGCAGTGGCAGCAGCAGTGGTGTCACCTCTGTGTCGCCATCACCATCTGCAGGCGTGGGAGCATCGAGCAGCAGCAGTGGCAGCAGCGGGACCAGCAGTGGTAGTGGCTCCAGCCCTAGTGCATCCAGCACTGGGTTTGTCCCGATCAGTGCATCCCCATCTGGCGCAGCATCGCCTTACACGTCCAGCAGTGGCAGCACAAGTGGCATGTCTACAGTAGCTTCCGTAAGTCCCATGTTGAGCCAGAGCCCGAGCCTTTACAACCAAGGTGACACATCGCTGACCCCATCACCAACACCAACCTCGATGCTGTTCTTTTTGCCGAGATCTTCCAGCAGTCCAAGTAGCGGTCCTGGTGCGTCGATGTCCCCATCACCCTTCTCAGGAACGGTGGCATCACCCGCAGCACCCTCACCATCGGCATTGCCAGCGGCGCCATCACCCGTTGCATCACCTGCAGCACCCTCACCATCGGCATCACCAGCGACACCATCACCCGTTGCATCGCGTGCAGCACCCTCACCATCGGCATCACCAGCGTCACCATCACCCTTTGCATCACCTGCAGCACCCTCACCATCGGCATCACCAGCGGCACCATCACCCATTGCATCACCTGCAGCACCCTCACCATCGGCATCACCAGCCGCACCATCACCCGATGCATCACCTGCAGCACCCCCACCATCGGCATCACCAGCGGCACCATCACCTGTTGCATCACCTGCAGCACCCTCACCATCGGCATCACCAGGGTCGCCATCACCCGTTGCATCACCTGCAGCACCCTCACCATCGGCATCACCAGCGGCACCATCACCCGTTGCATCACCTGCAGCACCCTCACCATCGGCATCACCAGCAGCACCATCACCCGTTGCATCACCTGCAGCACCCTCACCATCGGCATCACCGGCGGCACCATCACCCATTTCATCACCTTCAGCGGCTTCACCATCGGCATCACCAGCGGCGCCATCACCCAGTGCATCACCTGCAGCACCCTCACCATCGGCATCACCAGCGGCACCATCACCCGTTGCATCACCTGCAGCACCCTCACCATCGGCATCACCAGCGTCGCCATCACCCGTTGCATCACCTGCAGCACCCTCACCATCGGCATCACCAGCGGCACCATCACCTGTTGCATCACCTGCAGCACCCTCACCATCTGCATCACCAGCAGCACCATCACCCGTTGCATCACCTGCAGCACCCTCACCATCGGCATCACCAGCGGCACCATCACCCGGTGCATCACCTGCAGCACCCTCACCATCGGCATCACCAGCAGCACCATCACCCATTGCATCACCTGCAGCACCCTCAGCATCGGCATCACCAGCGGCACCATCACCCGTTGCATCACCTGCAGCACCCTCACCATCGGCATCACCAGCGGCACCATCACCCGTTGCATCACCTGCAGCACCCTCACCATCGGCATCACCAGCGGCACCATCACCCGTTGCATCACCTGCAGCACCCTCACCATCGGCATCACCAGCGGCACCATCACCCGGTGCATCACCTGCAGCACCCTCACCATCGACATCACCAGCGGCACCATCACCCGTTGCATCACCTGCAGCACCCTCACCATCGGCATCACCAGCGGCACCATCACCCGTTGCATCACCTGCAGCACCCTCACCATCGGCATCACCAGCAGCACCATCACCCGTTGCATCACCTGCAGCACCCTCACCATCGGCATCACCAGCGGCACCATCACCCGGTGCATCACCTGCAGCACCCTCGCCATCGGCATCACCGGCGGCACCATCACCCGTTGCATCACCTGCAGCACCCTCACCATCGGCAACACCAGCGGCACCATCACCCGGTGCATCACCTACAGCACCCTCAGCACCACCATCATCAACCTCGATGCTGTTCTTTTTGCCGGGATCTTCCAGCAGTCCAAGTACCGGTCCTGATGCGTCGATGTCCCCATCACCCTTCCCAGGAACCGTAGCATCACCTGCAGCACCCTCACCATCGGCATCACCAGCGGCACCATCACCCGTTGCATCACCTGCAGCACCCTCACCATCGACATCACCAGCAGCACCATCACCCATTGCATCACCTGCAGCACCCTCACCATCAGCATCACCAGCGGCACCATCACCCGTTGCATCACCTGCAGCACCCTCACCATCGGCATCACCAGCGGCACCATCACCCGTTGCATCACCTGCAGCACCCTCACCATCGGCATCACCAGCGGCACCATCACCCGTTGCATCACCTGCAGCACCCTCACCATTGGCATCACCAGCCACACCATCACCCGTTGCATCACCTGCAGCACCCTCACCATCGGCAACACCAGCGGCGCCATCACCCGTTGCATCACCTGCAGCACCCTCACCATCGACATCACCAGCGGCACCATCACCCGTTGCATCACCTGCAGCACCCTCACCATCGACGTCACCAGCGGCACCATCACCCGTTGCATCACCTGCAGCACCCTCACCATCGGCATCACCAGCGGCGCCACCACCCGTTGCATCACCTACAGCACCCTCACCATCGGCATCACCAGCAGCACCATCACCCGTTGCATCACCTGCAGCACTCTCACCATCGGCATCACCAGCGGCGCCATCACCCGTTGCATCACCTGCAGCACCCTCACCATCGGCATCACCAGCGGCACCATCACCCAATGCATCACCTGCAGCACCCTCACCATCGGCATCACCAGCAGCACCATCACCCGTTGCATCACCTGCAGCACCCTCACCATCGGCATCACCAGCGGCGCCATCACCCGTTGCATCACCTGCAGCACCCTCACCATCGACATCACCAGCGGCACCATCACCCGTTGCATCACCTGCAGCACCCTCACCATCGACATCACCAGCGGCACCATCACCCGGTGCATCACCTGCAGCACCCTCACCATCGACATCACCAGCGGCACCATCACCCGTTGCATCACCTGCAGCACCCTCACCATCGACATCACCAGCGGCACCATCACCCGGTGCTTCACCTGCAGCACCCTCACCATCGGCATCACCAGCGCCACCATCACCCGTTGCATCACCTGCAGCACCCTCACCATCGGCATCACCAGCGGCACCATCACCCGGTGCATCACCTGCAGCACCCTCACCATCGACATCACCAGCGGCACCATCACCCGTTGCATCACCTGCAGCACCCTCACCATCGACATCACCAGCGGCACCATCACCCGGTGCTTCACCTGCAGCACCCTCACCATCGGCATCACCAGCGCCACCATCACCCGTTGCATCACCTGCAGCACCCTCACCATCGGCATCACCAGCCACACCATCACCCGTTGCATCACCTGCAGCACCCTCACCATCGACATCACCAGCGCCACCATCACCCGTTGCATCACCTGCAGCACCCTCACCATCGACATCACCAGCGGCACCATCACCCGTTGCATCACCTGCAGCACCCTCACCATCGGCATCACCAGCCGCACCATCACCCGTTGCATCACCTACAGCACCCTCACCATCGGCATCACCAGCAGCACCATCACCCGTCGCATCACCTGCAGCACCCTCACCATCGACATCACCAGCGGCACCATCACCCGTTGCATCACCTGCAGCACCCTCACCATCGGCATCACCAGCCACACCATCACCCGTTGCATCACCTGCAGCACCCTCACCATCGGCATCACCAGCAGCACCATCACCCATTGCATCACCTGCAGCACCCTCACCATCGGCATCACCGGCGGCACCATCACCTGTTGCATCACCTGCAGCACCCTCACCATCGGCATCACCAGCGCCACCATCACCCATTGGATCACCTGCAGCACCCTCACCATCGGCATCACCAGCGGCACCATCACCCATTGGATCACCTGCAGCACCCTCACCATTGACATCACCAGCGGCACCATCACCCGTTGCATCACCTGCAGCACCCTCACCATCGGCATCACCAGCGGCACCATCACCCGTTGCATCACCTACAGCACCCTCACCATCGGCATCACCAGCGGCACCATCACCCGTTGCATCACCTGCAGCACCCTCACCATCGGCATCACCGGCGGCACCATCACCTGTTGCATCACCTGCAGCACCCTCACCATCGGCATCACCAGCGGCACCATCACCCATTGGATCACCTGCAGCACCCTCACCATCGGCATCACCAGCGGCACCATCACCCATTGGATCACCTGCAGCACCCTCACCATTGACATCACCAGCGGCACCATCACCCGTTGCATCACCTGCAGCACCCTCACCATCGGCATCACCAGCGGCACCATCACCCGTTGCATCACCTGCAGCACCCTCACCATCGGCATCACCAGCGGCACCATCACCCGTTGCATCACCTGCAGCACCCTCACCATCGGCATCACCAGCGTCGCCATCACCCGTTGCATCACCTGCAGCACCCTCACCATCGGCATCACCAGCGGCACCATCACCCGTTGCATCACCTGCAGCACCCTCACCATCGGCATCACCAGCGGCACCATCACCCGGTGCATCACCTACATCACCCTCACCATCGGCATCACCAGCGGCACCATCACCCGTTGCATCACCTACAGCACCCTCACCATCACCATCACCAACCTCGATGCTGTTCTTTTTGCCGGGATCTTCCAGCAGTCCAAGTAGCGGTCCTGATGCGTCGATGTCCCCATCACCCTTCCCAGGAGCCGTAGCATCACCTGCAGCACCCTCACCATCGGCATCACCAGCGGCACCATCACCCGTTGCATCACCTGCAGCACCCTCACCATCGGCATCACCAGCGGCACCATCACCCGGTGCATCACCTGCAGCACCCTCACCATCGGCATCACCAGCGCCACCATCACCCATTGCATCACCTGCAGCACCCTCACCATCGGCATCACCAGCGTCGCCATCACCCGGTGCATCACCTGCAGCACCCTCACCATCGGCATCACCAGCGCCACCATCACCCGTTGCATCACCTGCAGCACCCTCACCATCGGCATCACCAGCAGCACCATCACCTGTTGCATCACCTGCAGCACCCTCACCATCGGCATCACCAGCGGCACCATCACCCGGTGCATCACCTGCAGCACCCTCACCATCGGCATCACCAGCGCCACCATCACCCATTGCATCACCTGCAGCACCCTCACCATCGGCATCACCAGCGGCACCATCACCCGTTGCATCACCTGCAGCACCCTCACCATCGGCATCACCAGCGCCACCATCACCCGTTGCATCACCTGCAGCACCCTCACCATCGGCATCACCAGCAGCACCATCACCTGTTGCATCACCTGCAGCACCCTCACCATCGGCATCACCAGCGGCACCATCACCCGTTGCATCACCTGCAGCACCCTCACCATCGGCATCACCAGCGGCACCATCACCCGGTGCATCACCTGCAGCACCCTCACCATCAGCATCACCAGCGGCACCATCACCCGTTGCATCACCTGCAGCACCCTCACCATCGGCATCACCAGCGGCACCATCACCCATTGCATCACCTGCAGCACCCTCACCATCGGCATCACCAGCGGCACCATCACCCGTTGCATCACCTACAGCACCCTCACCATCGGCATCACCAGCGGCACCATCACCCGTTGCATCACCTACAGCACCCTCACCATCGACATCACCAGCGACATCACCAGCGGCACCATCACCCGGTGCATCACCTGCAGCACCCTCACAATCGGCATCACCAGCGCCACCATCACCCATTGCATCACCTGCAGCACCCTCACCATCGGCATCACCAGCGGCACCATCACCCGGTGCATCACCTACAGCACCCTCACCATCGGCATCACCAGCGGCACCATCACCCGTTGCATCACCTACAGCACCCTCACCTTCACCATCAGCAACCTCGATGCTGTTCTTTTTGCCGGGATCTTCCAGCAGTCCAAGTAGCGGTCCTGATGCGTCGATGTCCCCATCACCCTTCCCAGGAACCGTGGCATCACCTGCAGCACCCTCACCATCGGCATCACCAGCGGCACCATCACCCGGTGCATCACCTGCAGCACCCTCACCATCGGCATCACCAGCGGCACCATCACCCGTTGCATCACCTGCAGCACCCTCACCATCGGCATCACCAGCGGCACCATCACCCGGTGCATCACCTGCAGCACCCTCACCATCGGCATCACCAGCGCCACCATCACCCATTGCATCACCTGCAGCACCCTCACCATCGGCATCACCAGCGGCACCATCACCCGTTGCATCACCTGCAGCACCCTCACCATCGGCATCGCCAGCGCCACCATCACCCGTTGCATCACCTGCAGCACCCTCACCATCGGCATCACCAGCAGCACCATCACCTGTTGCATCACCTGAAGCACCCTCACCATCGGCATCACCAGCGGCACCATCACCCGTTGCATCACCTGCAACACCCTCACCATCACCATCACCAACCTGGATGCTGTTCTTTTTGCCGGGATCTTCCAGCAGTCCAAGTAGCGGTCCTGATGCGTCGATGTCCCCATCACCCTTCCCAGGAGCCGTGGCATCACCTGCAGCACCCTCACCATCGGCATCACCAGCGGCACCATCACCCGTTGCATCACCTGCAGCACCCTCACCATCGGCATCACCAGCGGCACCATCACCCGTTGCATCACCTGCAGCACCCTCACCATCGGCATCACCAGCGCCGCCATCACCCGTTGCATCACCTGCAGCACCCTCACCATCGGCATCACCAGCGTCGCCATCACCCGTTGCATCACCTGCAGTACCCTCACCATCGGCATCACCAGCAGCACCATCACCCGTTGCATCACCTGCAGCACCCTCACCATCGGCATCACCAGCGGCACCATCACCCGGTGCATCACCAGCAGCACCCTCACAATCGGCATCACCAGCGGCACCATCACCCATTGCATCACCTGCAGCACCCTCACCATCGGCATCACCAGCGGCACCATCACCCGGTGCATCACCTGCAGCACCCTCACCATCGGCATCACCAGCGGCACCATCACCCGTCGCATCACCTGCAGCACCCTCACCATCGGCATCACCGGCGGCACCATCACCCGTTGCATCACCTGCAGCACCCTCACCATCGGCATCACCAGCGGCACCATCACCCGTTGCATCACCTGCAGCACCCTCACCATCGGCATCACCAGCGGCACCATCACCCGGTGCATCACCTGCAGCACCCTCACCATCGGCATCACCAGCGCCACCATCACCCATTGCATCACCTGCAGCACCCTCACCATCGGCATCACCAGGGGCACCATCACCCGTTGCATCACCTGCAGCACCCTCACCATCGGCATCACCAGCAGCACCATCACCTGTTGCATCACCTGCAGCACCCTCACCATCGGCATCACCAGCGGCACCATCACCCGTTGTATCACCTGCAGCACCCTCACCATCACCATCACCAACCTCGATGCTGTTCTTTTTCCCGGGATCTTCCAGCAGTCCAAGTAGCGGTCCTGATGCGTCGATGTCCCCATCACCCTTCCCAGGAGCCGTGGCATCACCTGCAGCACCCTCACCATCGGCATCACCAGCGGCACCATCACCCGTTGCATCACCTGCAGCACCCTCACCATCGGCATCACCAGCGCCACCATCACCCGTTGCATCACCTGCAGCACCCTCACCATGGGCATCACCAGCGTCGCCATCACCCGTTGCATCACCTGCAGCACCCTCACCATCGGCATCACCAGCGGCACCATCACCCGGTGCATCACCTGCAGCGCCCTCACCATCAGCATCACCAGCGGCACCATCACCCATTGCATCACCTGCAGCACCCTCACCATCGGCATCACCAGCGGCACCATCACCCGTTGCATCACCTACAGCACCCTCACCATCGGCATCACCAGCGGCACCATCACCCGTTGCATCACCTGCAGCACCCTCACCATCGGCATCACCAGCGGCACCATCACCCGGTGCATCACCTGCAGCACCCTCACCATCGGCATCACCAGCGCCACCATCACCCATTGCATCACCTGCAGCACCCTCACCATCGGCATCACCAGCGGCACCATCACCCGGTGCATCACCTACAGCACCCTCACCATCGGCATCACCAGCGGCACCATCACCCGTTGCATCACCTACAGCACCCTCACCTTCACCATCAGCAACCTCGATGCTGATCTTTTTGCCGGGATCTTCCAGCAGTCCAAGGAGCGGTCCTGATGCGTCGATGTCCCCATCACCCTTCCCAGGAACCGTGGCATCACCTGCAGCACCCTCACCATCGGCATCACCAGCGGCACCATCACCCGTTGCATCACCTGCAGCACCCTCACCATCGGCATCACCAGCGGCACCATCACCCGTTGCATCACCTGCAGCACCCTCACCATCGGCATCACCAGCGGCACCATCACCCGGTGCATCACCTGCAGCACCCTCACCATCGACGTCACCAGCGGAACTATCACCCATTGCATCACCTGCAGCACCCTCACCATCGGCATCACCAGCGGCACCATCACCCGTTGCATCACCTGCAGCACCCTCACCATCGGCATCACCAGCGCCACCATCACCCGTTGCATCACCTGCAGCACCCTCACCATCGGCATCACCAGCAGCACCATCACCTGTTGCATCACCTGCAGCACCCTCACCATCGGCATCACCAGCGGCACCATCACCCGTTGCATCACCTGCAGCACCCTCACCATCACCATCACCAACCTCGATGCTGTTCTTTTTGCCGGGATCTTCCAGCAGTCCAAGTAGCGGTCCTGATGCGTCGATGTCCCCATCACCCTTCCCAGGAGCCGTGGCATCACCTGCAGCACCCTCACCATCGGCATCACCAGCGGCACCATCACCCGTTGCATCAACTGCAGCACCCTCACCATCGGCATCACCAGCGGCACCATCACCCGTTGCATCACCTGCAGCACCCTCACCATCGGCATCACCAGCGGCACCATCACCCGTTGCATCACCTGCAGCACCCTCACCATCGGCATCACCAGCGTCGCCATCACCCGTTGCATCACCTGCAGCACCCTCACCATCGGCATCACCAGCAGCACCATCACCCGTTGCATCACCTGCAGCACCCTCACCATCGGCATCACCAGCGGCACCATCACCCGGTGCATCACCAGCAGCACCCTCACAATCGGCATCACCAGCGGCACCATCACCCATTGCATCACCTGCAGCACCCTCACCATCGGCATCACCAGCGGCACCATCACCCGTTACATCACCTACAGCACCCTCACCATCGGCATCACCAGCGGCACCATCACCCGTTGCATCACCTGCAGCACCCTCACCATCGGCATCACCAGCGGCACCATCACCCGTCGCATCACCTGCAGCACCCTCACTATCGGCATCACCAGCGGCACCATCACCCATTGCATCACCTGCAGCAGCCTCTCCATCGGCATCACCAGCGGCACCATCATGCGATGCATCACCTACAGCACCCTCACCATCGGCATCACCAGCGGCACCATCACCCGTTGCATCACCTACAGCACCCTCACCATCACCATCACCAACCTCGATGCTGTTCTTTTTGCCGGGATCTTCCAGCAGTCCAAGTAGCGGTCCTGATGCGTCGATGTCCCCATCACCCTTCCCAGGAACAGTGGCATCACCTGCAGCACCCTCACCATCGGCATCACCAGCGGCACCATCACCCGTTGCATCACCTGCAGCACCCTCACCATCGGCATCACCAGCGGCACCATCACCCATTGCATCACCTGCAGCACCCTCACCATCGGCATCACCAGCGGCACCATCACCCGTTGCATCACCTGCAGCACCCTCACCATCGGCATCACCAGCGCCACCATCACCCGTTGCATCACCTGCAGCACCCTCACCATCGGCATCACCAGCAGCACCATCACCTGTTGCATCACCTGCAGCACCCTCACCATCGGCATCACCAGCGGCACCATCACCCGTTGCATCACCTACAGCACCCTCACCATCACCATCACCAACATCGATGCTGTTCTTTTTGCCGGGATCTTCCAGCAGTCCAAGTAGCGGTCCTGATGCGTCGATGTCCCCATCACCCTTCCCAGGAGCCGTGGCATCACCTGCAGCACCCTCACCATCGGCATCACCAGCGGGACCATCACCCGGTGCATCACCTGCAGCACCCTCACCATCGGCATCACCAGCGGCACCATCACCCGTTGCATCACCTGCAGCACCCTCACCATCGGCATCACCAGCGGCACCATCACCCGGTGCATCACCTGCAGCACCCTCACCATCGGCATCACCAGCGGCACCATCACCCGGTGCATCACCTGCAGCACCCTCACCATCGGCATCACCAGCGGCACCATCACCCGTTGCATCACCTGCAGCACCCTCACCATCGGCATCACCAGCGGCACCATCACCCGTTGCATCACCTGCAGCACCCTCACCATCGGCATCACCAGCGGCACCCTCACCATCGGCATCACCGGCGGCACCATCACCCGTTGCATCACCTGCAGCACCCTCACCATCGGCATCACCAGCGGCACCATCACCCGGTGCATCACCTGCAGCACCCTCACCATCGGCATCACCAGCGGCACCATCACCCGTTGCATCACCTGCAGCACCCTCACCATCGGCATCACCAGCGGCACCATCACCCGTTGCATCACCTACAGCACCCTCACCATCACCATCACCAACCTCGATGCTGTTCTTTTTGCCGGGATCTTCCAGCAGTCCAAGTAGCGGTTCTGATGCGTCGATATCCCCATCACCCTTCCCAGGAGCCGTGGCATCACCTGCAGCACCTTCACCATCGGCGTCACCAGCGGGACCATCACCCGGTGCATCACCTGCAGCACCCTCACCATCGGCATCACCAGCGGCACCATCACCCGTTGCATCACCTGCAGCACCCTCACCATCGGCATCACCAGCCTCACCATCACCTGTTGCATCACCTGCAGCACCCTCACCATCGGCATCACCAGCGGCACCATCACCCATTGCATCACCTGCGGCACTCTCACCATTGGCATCACCAGCGGCACCATCACCCGTTGCATCACCTGCAGCACCCTCACCATCGACATCACCAGCAGCACCATCACCCGTTGCATCACCTGCAGCACCCTCACCATTGACATCACCAGCGGCTCCATCACCCGTTGCATCACCTGCAGCACCCTCACCATCGGCATCACCAGCGGCACCATCACCCGTTGCATCACCTGCAGCACCCTCACCATCGGCATCACCAGCCTCACCATCACCTGTTGCATCACCTGCAGCACCCTCACCATCGGCATCACCAGCGGCCCCATCACCCATCGCATCACCTGCAGCACTCTCACCATCGGCATCACCAGCAGCACCATCACCCGTTGCATCACCTGCAGCACCCTCACCATCGGCATCACCAGCAGCACCATCACCCGTTGCATCACCTGCAGCACCCTCACCATCACCACCACCAACCTCGATGCTGTTCTTTTTGCCGGGATCTTCCAGTAGTCCAAGTAGCGGTCCTGATGCGTCGATGTCCCCATCACCCTTCCCAAGAACCGTAGCATCACCTGCAGCACCCTCACCATCGGCATCACCAACGGCACCATCACCCGGTGCATCACCTGCAGCACCCTCACCATCGGCATCACCAGCAGCACCATCACCCATTGCATCACCCGCAGCACCCTCACCATCGGCATCACCGACGGCACCATCACCCGTTGCATCACCTGCAGCACCCTCACCATCGGCATCACCAGCCACACCATCACCCGTTGCATCACCTGCAGCACCCTCACCATCGGCATCACCAGCAGCACCATCACCCATTGCATCACCTGCAGCACCCTCACCATCGGCATCACCAGCGGCACCATCACCCGTAGCATCACCTGCAGCACCCTCACCATCGGCATCACCAGCGGCACCATCACCCGGTGCATCACCTGCAGCACCCTCACCATCGGCATCACCAGCGGCACCATCACCCGTTGCATCACCTGCAGCACCCTCACCATCGGCATCACCAGCAGCACCATCACCCGTTGCATCACCTGCAGCACCCTCAGCATCGGCATCACCAGCGGCACCATCACCCGTTGCATCACCTGCAGCACCCTCACCATCGGCATCACCAGCGGCACCATCACCCGTTGCATCACCTGCAGCACCCTCACCATCGGCATCACCAGCGGCACCATCACCCGTTGCATCACCTGCAGCACCCTCAACATCGGCATCACCAGCGTCGCCATCACCCGTTGCATCACCTGCAGCACCCTCACCATCGGCATCACCAGCAGCACCCTCACCATCGGCATCACCTACAGCACGCTCACCATCGGCATCACCAGCCTCACCATCACCCGTCGCATCACCTGCAGCACCCTCACCATCGGCATCACCAGCGGCACCATCACCCAGTGCATCACCTACAGCACCCTCACCATCGGCATCACCAGCCTCACCATCACCCGTTGCATCACCTGCAGCACCCTCACCATCGGCATCACCAGCGGCACCATCACCCGTTGCATCACCTGCAGCACCCTCACCATCGGCATCACCAGCGGCACCATCACCCATTGTATCCCCTGCAGCACCCTCACCATCGGCATCACCAGTGGCACCATCACCCGTAGCATCACCTGCAGCACCCTCACCTTCGGCATCACCAGCGGCGCCATCACCCGGTGCATCACCTACAGCACCCTCACCATCGGCATCACCAGCGGCACCATCACCTGTTGCATCACCTGCAGCACCCTCACCATCGGCATCACCAGCGGCACCATCACCCGTTGCATCACCTGCAGCACCCTCACCATCGCCATCACCCGCAGCACCATCACCCATTGCATCACCTGCAGCACCCTCACCATTGACATCACCAGCGGCACCATCACCCGTTGCATCACCTGCAGCACCCTCACCATCGGCATCACCAGCGGCACCATCACCCGGTGCATCACCTGCAGCACCCTCACCATCGGCATCACCAGCCTCACCATCACCCGTTGCATCACCTACAGCACCCTCACCATCGGCATCACCAGCCACACCATCACCCGTTGCATCACCTGCAGCACCCTCACCATCGGCATCACCAGCGGCACCATCACCCGGTGCATCACCTGCAGCACCCTCACCATCGGCATCACCAGCGGCACAATCACCCATTGCATCACCTGCAGCACCCTCACCATCGGCATCACCAGCGGCACCATCACCCGTTGCATCACCTGCAGCACCCTCACCATCGACATCCCCAGCGGCACCATCACCCATTGCATCACCTGCAGCACCCTCACCATCGGCATCACCAGCGGCACCATCACCCAGTGCATCACCTACAGCACCCTCACCATCGGCATCACCAGCCTCACCATCACCCGTTGCATCACCTGCAGCACCCTCACCATCGGCATCACCAGCGGCACCATCACCCGTTGCATCACCTGCAGCACCCTCACCATCGGCATCACCAGCGGCACCATCACCCATTGCATCACCTGCAGCACCCTCACCATCGGCATCACCAGTGGCACCATCACCCGTAGCATCACCTGCAGCACCCTCACCTTCGGCATCACCAGCGGCGCCATCACCCGGTGCATCACCTACAGCACCCTCACCATCGGCATCACCAGCGGCACCATCACCTGTTGCATCACCTGCAGCACCCTCACCATCGGCATCACCAGCGGCACCATCACCCGTTGCATCACCTGCAGCACCCTCACCATCGCCATCACCCGCAGCACCATCACCCATTGCATCACCTGCAGCACCCTCACCATTGACATCACCAGCGGCACCATCACCCGTTGCATCACCTGCAGCACCCTCACCATCGGCATCACCAGCGGCACCATCACCCGGTGCATCACCTGCAGCACCCTCACCATCGGCATCACCAGCCTCACCATCACCCGTTGCATCACCTACAGCACCCTCACCATCGGCATCACCAGCCACACCATCACCCGTTGCATCACCTGCAGCACCCTCACCATCGGCATCACCAGCGGCACCATCACCCGGTGCATCACCTGCAGCACCCTCACCATCGGCATCACCAGCGGCACAATCACCCATTGCATCACCTGCAGCACCCTCACCATCGGCATCACCAGCGGCACCATCACCCGTTGCATCACCTGCAGCACCCTCACCATCGACATCCCCAGCGGCACCATCACCCATTGCATCACCTGCAGCACCCTCACCATCGGCATCACCAGCGGCACCATCATCCATTGCATCACCTGCAGCACCCTCACCATCGGCATCACCAGCGGCACCATCACCCATTGCATCACCTGCAGCACCCTCACCATCGGCATCACCGGCGGCACCATCACCCGTTGCATCAGCTGCAGCACCCTCACCATCGGCATCACCAGCGGCACCATCACCCGTTGCATCACCTGCAGCACCCTCACCATCGGCATCACCAGCCTCACCATCACCCGTTGCATCACCTACAGCACCCTCACCATCGGCATCACCAGCCACACCATCACCCGTTGCATCACCTGCAGCACCCTCACCATCGGCATCACCAGCGGCACCATCACCCGTTGCATCAGCTGCAGCACCCTCACCATCGGCATCACCAGCGGCACCATCACCCATTGCATCACCTGCGGCACCCTCACCATTGGCATCACCAGCCACACCATCACCCGTTGCATCACCTGCAGCACCCTCACCATCGGCATCACCAGCGGCACCATCACCCGTTGCATCACCTGCAGCACCCTCACCATCGGCATCACCAGCGCCACCATCACCCGTTGCATCACCTGCAGCACCCTCACCATCGACATCCCCAGCGGCACCATCACCCGTTGCATCACCTGCAGCACCCTCACCATCTGCATCACCAGTGGCACCATCACCCGTTGCATCACCTGCAGCACCCTCACCATCGGCATCACCAGCGGCACCATCACCCGTTGCATCACCTGCAGCACCCTCACCATCGACATCCCCAGCGGCACCATCACCCGTTGCATCACCTGCAGCACCCTCACCATCTGCATCACCAGCGGCACCATCACCCGTTGCATCACCTGCAGCACCCTCACCATCGGCATCACCAGCGGCACCATCACCCGTTGCATCACCTGCAGCACCCTCACCATCGGCATCACCAGCGGCACCATCACCCGTTGCATCACCTGCAGCACCCTCACCATCGGCATCACCAGCGGCACCATCAGCCATTGCATCACCTGCAGCACCCTCACCATCGGCATCACCAGCGGCACCATCACCCATTGCATCACCTGCAGCACCCTCACCATCGGCATCACCGGCGGCACCATCACCCGTCGCATCAGCTGCAGCACCCTCACCATCGGCATCACCAGCGGCAGCATCACCCGTTGCATCACCTGCAGCACCCTCACCATCGGCATCACCAGCCACACCATCACCCGGTGCATCACCTGCAGCACCCTCACCATCTGCATCACCAGCCACACCATCACCCGGTGCATCACCTGCAGCACCCTCACCATCGGCATCACCAGCGGCACCATCACCCGTTGCATCACCTGCAGCACCCTCACCATTGGCATCACCGGCGGCACCATCACCCAATGCATCACCTGCAGCACCCTCACCATCGGCATCACCAGCAGCACCATCATGCATTGCATCACCTGCAGCACCCTCAGCATCGGCATCACCAGCGGCACCATCACCCGTTGCATCACCTGCAGCACCCTCACCATCGGCATCACCAGCGGCACCATCACCCGTTGCATCACCTGCAGCACCCTCACCATCGGCATCACCAGCGGCACCATCACCCGTTGCATCACCTGCAGCACCCTCAACATCGGCATCACCAGCGTCGCCATCACCCGTTGCATCACCTGCAGCACCCTCACCATCGGCATCACCAGCAGCACCCTCACCATCGGCATCACCTACAGCACGCTCACCATCGGCATCACCAGCCTCACCATCACCCGTCGCATCACCTGCAGCACCCTCACCATCGGCATCACCAGCGGCACCATCACCCAGTGCATCACCTACAGCACCCTCACCATCGGCATCACCAGCCTCACCATCACCCGTTGCATCACCTGCAGCACCCTCACCATCGGCATCACCAGCGGCACCATCACCCGTTGCATCACCTGCAGCACCCTCACCATCGGCATCACCAGCGGCACCATCACCCATTGCATCACCTGCAGCACCCTCACCATCGGCATCACCAGTGGCACCATCACCCGTAGCATCACCTGCAGCACCCTCACCTTCGGCATCACCAGCGGCGCCATCACCCGGTGCATCACCTACAGCACCCTCACCATCGGCATCACCAGCGGCACCATCACCTGTTGCATCACCTGCAGCACCCTCACCATCGGCATCACCAGCGGCACCATCACCCGTTGCATCACCTGCAGCACCCTCACCATCGCCATCACCCGCAGCACCATCACCCATTGCATCACCTGCAGCACCCTCACCATTGACATCACCAGCGGCACCATCACCCGTTGCATCACCTGCAGCACCCTCACCATCGGCATCACCAGCGGCACCATCACCCGGTGCATCACCTGCAGCACCCTCACCATCGGCATCACCAGCCTCACCATCACCCGTTGCATCACCTACAGCACCCTCACCATCGGCATCACCAGCCACACCATCACCCGTTGCATCACCTGCAGCACCCTCACCATCGGCATCACCAGCGGCACCATCACCCGGTGCATCACCTGCAGCACCCTCACCATCGGCATCACCAGCGGCACAATCACCCATTGCATCACCTGCAGCACCCTCACCATCGGCATCACCAGCGGCACCATCACCCGTTGCATCACCTGCAGCACCCTCACCATCGACATCCCCAGCGGCACCATCACCCATTGCATCACCTGCAGCACCCTCACCATCGGCATCACCAGTGGCACCATCACCCGTAGCATCACCTGCAGCACCCTCACCATCGGCATCACCAGCGGCGCCATCACCCGGTGCATCACCTACAGCACCCTCACCATCGGCATCACCAGCGGCACCATCACCTGTTGCATCACCTGCAGCACCCTCACCATCGGCATCACCAGCGGCACCATCACCCGTTGCATCACCTGCAGCACCCTCACCATCGCCATCACCCGCAGCACCATCACCCATTGCATCACCTGCAGCACCCTCACCATTGACATCACCAGCGGCACCATCACCCGTTGCATCACCTGCAGCACCCTCACCATCGGCATCACCAGCGGCACCATCACCCGGTGCATCACCTGCAGCACCCTCACCATCGGCATCACCAGCCTCACCATCACCCGTTGCATCACCTACAGCACCCTCACCATCGGCATCACCAGCCACACCATCACCCGTTGCATCACCTGCAGCACCCTCACCATCGGCATCACCAGCGGCACCATCACCCGGTGCATCACCTGCAGCACCCTCACCATCGGCATCACCAGCGGCACAATCACCCATTGCATCACCTGCAGCACCCTCACCATCGGCATCACCAGCGGCACCATCACCCGTTGCATCACCTGCAGCACCCTCACCATCGACATCCCCAGCGGCACCATCACCCATTGCATCACCTGCAGCACCCTCACCATCGGCATCACCAGCGGCACCATCATCCATTGCATCACCTGCAGCACCCTCACCATCGGCATCACCAGCGGCACCATCACCCATTGCATCACCTGCAGCACCCTCACCATCGGCATCACCGGCGGCACCATCACCCGTTGCATCAGCTGCAGCACCCTCACCATCGGCATCACCAGCGGCACCATCACCCGTTGCATCACCTGCAGCACCCTCACCATCGGCATCACCAGCCTCACCATCACCCGTTGCATCACCTACAGCACCCTCACCATCGGCATCACCAGCCACACCATCACCCGTTGCATCACCTGCAGCACCCTCACCATCGGCATCACCAGCGGCACCATCACCCGTTGCATCAGCTGCAGCACCCTCACCATCGGCATCACCAGCGGCACCATCACCCATTGCATCACCTGCGGCACCCTCACCATTGGCATCACCAGCCACACCATCACCCGTTGCATCACCTGCAGCACCCTCACCATCGGCATCACCAGCGGCACCATCACCCGTTGCATCACCTGCAGCACCCTCACCATCGGCATCACCAGCGCCACCATCACCCGTTGCATCACCTGCAGCACCCTCACCATCGACATCCCCAGCGGCACCATCACCCGTTGCATCACCTGCAGCACCCTCACCATCTGCATCACCAGTGGCACCATCACCCGTTGCATCACCTGCAGCACCCTCACCATCGGCATCACCAGCGGCACCATCACCCGTTGCATCACCTGCAGCACCCTCACCATCGACATCCCCAGCGGCACCATCACCCGTTGCATCACCTGCAGCACCCTCACCATCTGCATCACCAGCGGCACCATCACCCGTTGCATCACCTGCAGCACCCTCACCATCGGCATCACCAGCGGCACCATCACCCGTTGCATCACCTGCAGCACCCTCACCATCGGCATCACCAGCGGCACCATCACCCGTTGCATCACCTGCAGCACCCTCACCATCGGCATCACCAGCGGCACCATCAGCCATTGCATCACCTGCAGCACCCTCACCATCGGCATCACCAGCGGCACCATCACCCATTGCATCACCTGCAGCACCCTCACCATCGGCATCACCGGCGGCACCATCACCCGTCGCATCAGCTGCAGCACCCTCACCATCGGCATCACCAGCGGCAGCATCACCCGTTGCATCACCTGCAGCACCCTCACCATCGGCATCACCAGCCACACCATCACCCGGTGCATCACCTGCAGCACCCTCACCATCTGCATCACCAGCCACACCATCACCCGGTGCATCACCTGCAGCACCCTCACCATCGGCATCACCAGCGGCACCATCACCCGTTGCATCACCTGCAGCACCCTCACCATTGGCATCACCGGCGGCACCATCACCCAATGCATCACCTGCAGCACCCTCACCATCGGCATCACCAGCAGCACCATCATGCATTGCATCACCTGCAGCACCCTCACCATCGGCATCACCAGCCACACCATCACCCGTTGCATCACCTGCAGCACCCTCACCATCGGCATCACCAGCCTCAGCATCACCCGTAGCATCACCTGCAGCACCCTCACCATCGGCATCACCAGCGGTGCCATCACCCATTGCATCACCTGCAGCACCCTCACCATCGGCATCACCAGCCACACCATCACCCGTTGCATCACCTGCAGCACCCTCACCATCGGCATCACCAGCGGCAGCATCACCCGTTGCATCACCTGCAGCACCCTCACCATCGGCATCACCGGCGGCACCATCACCCGTTGCATCACCTGCAGCACCCTCACCTTCGACATCACTACTGGCACCATCACCCGTTGCATCACCTGCAGCACCCTCACCATCGGCATCACCAGCCTCAGCATCACCCGTAGCATCACCTGCAGCACCCTCACCATCGGCATCACCAGCGGTGCCATCACCCATTGCATCACCTGCAGCACCCTCACCATCGGCATCACCAGCCACACCATCACCCGGTGCATCACCTACAGCACCCTCACCATCGGCATCACCAGCGGCACCATCACCTGTTGCATCACCTGCAGCACCCTCACCATCGGCATCACCAGCGGCACCATCACCCGTTGCATCACCTGCAGCACCCTCCCCATCGGCATCACCTGCGGCACCATCACCCATTGCATCACCTGCAGCACCCTCACCATCGGCATCACCAGCGGCACCATCACCCGGTGCATCACCTGCAGCACCCTCACCATCGGCATCACCAGCCACACCATCACCCGTTGCATCACCTGCAGCACCCTCACCATCGGCATCACCAGCGGCACCATCACCCATTGCATCACCTGCAGCACCCTCACCATCGGCATCACCAGCGGCACCATCACCCATTGCATCACCTGCAGCACCCTCACCATCAGCATCACCAGCGGCACCATCACCCGTCGCATCACCAGCAGCACCCTCACCATCGGCATCACCGGCGGCACCATCACCCGTCGCATCAGCTGCAGCACCCTCACCATCGGCATCACCAGCGGCACCATCACCCGTGGTATCACCTGCAGCACCCTCACCATCGGCATCACCAGCCACACCATCACCCGTTGCATCACCTGCAGCACCCTCACCATCGGCATCACCAGCGGCACCATCACCCATTGCATCACCTGCAGCACCCTCACCATCGGCATCACCAGCGGCACCATCACCCGGTGCATCACCTGCAGCACCCTCACCATCAGCATCACCAGCGGCACCATCACCCGTCGCATCACCAGCAGCACCCTCACCATCGGCATCACCGGCGGCACCATCACCCGTCGCATCAGCTGCAGCACCCTCACCATCGGCATCACCAGCGGCACCATCACCCGTGGTATCACCTGCAGCACCCTCACCATCGGCATCACCAGCCACACCATCACCCGTTGCATCACCTGCAGCACCCTCACCATCTGCATCACCAGCCACACCATCACCCGGTGCATCACCTGCAGCACCCTCACCATCGACATCACCAGCGGCACCATCACCCGTTGCATCACCTGCAGCACCCTCACCATCGGCATCACCAGCGGCACCATCACCCGTTGCATCACCTGCAGCACCCTCACCATCGGCATCACCAGCGGCACCATCACCCGTTGCATCACCTGCAGCACCCTCACCATTGGCATCACCGGCGGCACCATCACCCAATGCATCACCTGCAGCACCCTCACCATCGGCATCACCAGCAGCACCATCATCCATTGCATCACCTGCAGCACCCTCACCATCGGCATCACCAGCCACACCATCACCCGTTGCATCACCTGCAGCACCCTCACCATCGGCATCACCGGCCTCAGCATCACCCGTTGCATCACCTGCAGCACCCTCACCATCGGCATCACCAGCGGCACCATCACCCATTGCATCACCTGCAGCACCCTCACCATCGGCATCACCAGCCACACCATCACCCGTTGCATCACCTGCAGCACCCTCACCATCAGCATCACCAGCGGCAGCATCACCCGTTGCATCACCTGCAGCACCCTCACCATTGACATCACCAGCGGCACCATCACCCATTGCATCACCTGCAGCACCCTCACCATCGGCATCACCAGCGGCACCATCAGCCATTGCATCACCTGCAGCACCCTCACCATCGGCATCACCAGCGGCACCATCACCCGGTGCATCACCTACAGCACCCTCACCATCGGCATCACCAGTGGCACCATCACCCGGTGCATCACCTGCAGCACCCTCACCATCGGCATCACCAGCCGCACCATCACCCGGTGCATCACCTACAGCACCCTCACCATCACCATCACCAACCTCGATGCTGTTCTTTTTGCCGGGATCTTCCAGCACTCCAAGTAGCGGTCCTGATGCGTCGATGTCCCCATCACCCTTCCCAGGAGCCGTAGCATCACCTGCAGCACCCTCACCATCGGCATCACCAGCGGCACCATCACCCATTGCATCACCTGCAGCACCCTCACCATCGACATCACCAGCGGCCCTATCACCTGTTGCATCACCTGCAGCACCCTCACCATCGGCATCACCAGCGGCACCATCACCCATTGCATCACCTGCAGCACCCTCACCATCGGCATCACCGGGGGCACCATCACCCGTTGCATCACCTGCAGCACCCTCACCATCGGCATCACCAGCAGCACCATCACCCGTTGCATCACCTGCAGCACCCTCACCATCGGCATCACCAGCGGCACCATCACCCGTTGCATCACCTGCAGCACCCTCACCATCGGCATCACCGGCGGCATCATCACCCGTTGCATCACCTGCAGCACCCTCACCGACGACATCACCAGCGGCACCATCACCCGGTGCATCACCTGCAGCACCCTCACCTTCGACATCACTACTGGCACAATCACCCGTTGCATCACCTGCAGCACCCTCACCATCGGCATCACCGGCGGCACCATCACCCAATGCATCACCTGCAGCACCCTCACCATCGGCATCACCAGCGGCACCATCACCCGTTGCATCAACTGCAGCACCCTCACCATCGGCATCACCAGCGGCACCATCACCCGTAACATCACCTGCAGCACCCTCACCATCGGCATCACCGACGGCACCATCACCCGTTGCATCACCTGCAGCACCCTCACCATCACCATCACCAACCTCGATGCTGTTCTTTTTGCCGGGATTTTCCAGCAGTCCAAGTAGCGGTCCTGATGCGTCGATGTCCCCATTACCCTTCCCAGGAACCGTAGCATCACCTGCAGCACCCTCACCATCGGCATCACCAGCGGCACCATCACCCGTTGCATCACCTGCAGCACCCTCACCATCGGCATCACCAGCGGCACCGTCACCCGGTGCATCACCTGCAGCACCCTCACCATCGGCATCACCAGCGGCACAATCACCCGTTGCATCACCTGCAGCACCCTCACCATCGGCATCACCAGCGGCACAATCACCCGTTGCATCACCTGCAGCACCCTCACCATCGGCATCACCGGCGGCACCATCACCCGGTGCATCACCTGCAGCACCCTCACCATCGGCATCACCAGCGGCACCATCACCCGTTGCATCACCTGCAGCACCCTCACCATCGGCATCACCAGCGGCACCATCACCCGTTGCATCACCTGCAGCACCCTCACCATCGGCATCACCGGCGGCACCATCACCCATTGCATCACCTGCAGCACCCTCACCATCGGCATCACCAGCGGCACCATCACCCGGTGCATCACCTGCAGCACCCTCACCATCGGCATCACCAGCGGCACCATCACCCGTTGCATCACCTGCAGCACCCTCAACATCGGCATCACCGGCGGCACCATCAGCCATTGCATCACCTGCAGCACCCTCACCATCGGCATCACCAGCGCCACCATCACCCGTTGCATCACCTACAGCACCCTCACCATCGCCATCACCAACCTCGATGCTGTTCTTTTTGCCGGGATCTTCCAGCACTCCAAGTAGCAGTCCTGATGCGTCGATGTCCCCGTCAACCTTCCCAGGAACCGTAGCATCACCTGCAGCACCCTCACCATCGGCATCACCAGCGGCACCATCACCCGTTGTATCACCTGCAGCACCCTCACCATCGGCATCACTTGCGGCACCATCACCCGTTGCATCACCTGTAGCACCCTCACCATCGGCATCACCAGCCACACCATCACCTGTTGCATCACCTGCAGCACCCTCACCATCGGCATCACCAGCCCCACCATCACCCGTTGCATCACCTGCAGCACCCTCACCATCGGCATCACCAGCAGCACCATCACCCGTTGCATCACCTGCAGCACCCTCACCATCGGCATCACCAGCGGCACCATCACCCGTTGCATCACCTGCAGCACCCTCACCATCGGCATCACCGGCGGCACCATCACCCGTTGCATCACCTGCAGCACCCTCACCATCGGCATCACCAGCGGCACCATCACCCGGTGCATCACCTGCAGCACCCTCACCATCGGCATCACCAGCGGCACCATCACCCGGTGCATCACCTGCAGCACCCTCAGCATCGGCATCACCAGCGGCACCATCACCCGTTGCTTCACCTGCAGCACCCTCACCATCGGCATCACCAGCGGCACCATCACCCGTTGCATCACCTGCAGCACCCTCACCATCGGCATCACCAGCGGCATCATCACCCGTTGCATCACCTGCAGCACCCTCACCATCGGCATCACCAGCGGCACCATCACCCATTGCATCACCTGCGGCACCCTCACCATCGGCATCACCAGCGCCACCATCACCCGGTGCATCACCTACAGCACCCTCACCATCACCATCACCAACCTCGATGCTGTTCTTTTTGCCGGGATCTTCCAGCAGTCCAAGTAGCGGTCCTGATGCGTCGATGTCCCCGTCAACCTTCCCAGGAACCGTAGCATCACCTGCAGCACCCTCACCATCGGCATCACCAGCGGCACCATCACCCGTTGCATCACCTGCAGCACCCTCACCATCGGCATCACGAGCGGCACCATCACCCGTCGCATCACCAGCAGCACCCTCACCATCGGCATCACCTGCGGCACCATCACCCGTTGCATCACCTGCAGCACCCTCACATTCGGTATCACCAGAGGTGCCATCACCCGTTGCATCACCTGCAGCACCCTCACCATCGGCATCACCAGCGGCACCATCACCCATTGCATCACCTCCAGCACCCTCACCATCGGCATCACCAGCGGCACCATCACCCGTTGCATCACCTGCAGCACCCTCACCATCGGCATCACCAGCGGCACCATCAGACGTAGCATCACCTGCAGCACCCTCACCATCGGCATCACCGGCGGCATCATCACCCGTTGCATCACCTGCAGCACCCTCACCATCGGCATCACCAGCGGCACCGTCACCCGTTGCATCACCTGCAGCACCCTCAGCATCGGCATCACCAGCGGCACCATCACCCGGTGCATCACCTGCAGCACCCTCACCATTGGCATCACCAGCCGCACCATCATCCATTGCATCACCTGCAGCACCCTCACCTTCGGCATCACCAGCGGCACCGTCACCCGTTGCATCACCTGCAGCACCCTCAGCATCGGCATCACCAGCGGCACCATCACCCGTTGCATCACCTGCAGCACCCTCACCATTGGCATCACCAGCCGCACCATCATCCATTGCATCACCTGCAGCACCCTCACCTTCGGCATCACCAGCGGCACCATCACCCATTGCATCACCTGCAGCACCCTCACCATTGGCATCACCAGCGGCACCATCACCCGTTGCATCACCTGCAGCACCCTCACCATCGGCATCACCAGCGGCACCATCACCCGTTGCATCACCTGCAGCACCCTCACCATCGGCATCACCAGCGGCACCATCACCCGGTGCATCACCTGCAGCACCCTCACCATCGGCATCACCAGCGGCGCCATCACCCGGTGCATCACCTGCAGCACCCTCACCATCGACATCACCAGCGGCACCGTCACCCGTTGCATCACCTGCAGCACCCTCACCATCGGCATCACCAGCGACACCATCACCCGGTGCATCACCTACAGCACCCTCACCATCGGCATCACCAGCGGCACCATCACCCGTTGCCTCACCTGCAGCACCCTCACCATCGGCATCACCAGCGGCACCGTCACCCATTGCATCACCTGCAGCACCCTCATCATCGGCATTACCAGCCTCACCATCACCCGTTGCATCACCTGCAGCACCCTCACCATCGGCATCACCAGCGGCACCATCACCCGGTGCATCACCTGCAGCACCCTCACCATCGGCATCACCAGCGCCACCATCACCCGTTGCATCACCTGCAGCACCCTCACCATCGGCATCACCAGCGCCACCATCACCCGTTGCATCACCTGCAGCACCCTCACCATCGGCATCACCAGCGGCGCCATCACCCGGTGCCTCACCTGCAGCACCCTCACCATCGGCATCACCAGCGGCACCGTCACCCGTTGCATCACCTGCAGAACCCTCAGCATCGGCATCACCAGCGGCACCATCACCCGTTGCATCACCTGCAGCACCCTCACCATTGGCATCACCAGCCGCACCATCATCCATTGCATCACCTGCAGCACCCTCACCTTCGGCATCACCAGCGGCACCATCACCCGGTGCATCACCTGCAGCACCCTCACCATCGGCATCGCCAGCGACACCATCACCCGGTGCATCACCTACAGCACCCTCACCATCGGCATCATCAGCCTCACCATCACCCGGTGCATCACCTGCAGCACCCTCACCATCGGCATCACCAGCGGCACCATCACCCGGTGCATCACCTGCAGCACCCTCACCATCGGCATCACCAGCGGCACCATCACCCGTTGCCTCACCTGCAGCACCCTCACCATCGGCATCACCAGCGGCACCATCAGCCCTTGCATCACCTGCAGCACCCTCATCATCCGCATCACCAGCCTCACCATCACCCGTTGCATCACCTGCAGCACCCTCACCATCGGCATCACCAGCGGCACCATCACCCATTGCATCACCTGCAGCACCCTCACCATCGACATCACCAGCGGCACAATCACCCGTTGCATCACCTGCAGCACCCTCAGCATCGGCATCACCAGCGGCACCATCACCCGTTGCATCACCTGCAGCACCCTCACCATCGGCATCACCAGCCGCACCATCATCCATTGCATCACCTGCAGCACCCTCACCTTCGGCATCACCAGCGGCACCATCACCCGGTGCATCACCTGCAGCACCCTCACCATCGGCATCACCAGCGACACCATCACCCGGTGCTTCACCTGCAGCACCCTCACCATCGGCATCACCAGCGGCACCATCACCCGGTGCATCACCTGCAGCACCCTCACCATCGGCATCACCAGCGGCACCATCACCCGTTGCCTCACCTGCAGCACCCTCACCATCGGCATCACCAGCGGCACCATCACCCATTGCATCACCTGCAGCACCCTCATCATCGGCATTACCAGCCTCACCATCACCCGTTGCATCACCTGCAGCACCCTCACCATCGGCATCACCAGCGGCACCATCACCCATTGCATCACCTGCAGCACCCTCAGCATCGGCATCACCAGCGGCACCATCACCCGTTGCATCACCTGCAGCACCCTCACCATTGGCATCACCAGCCGCACCATCATCCATTGCATCACCTGCAGCACCCTCACCTTCGGCATCACCAGCGGCACCATCACCCGGTGCATCACCTGCAGCACCCTCACCATCGGCATCACCAGCGACACCATCACCCGGTGCTTCACCTGCAGCACCCTCACCATCGGCATCACCAGCGGCACCATCACCCGGTGCATCACCTGCAGCACCCTCACCATCGGCATCACCAGCGGCACCATCACCCGTTGCCTCACCTGCAGCACCCTCACCATCGGCATCACCAGCGGCACCATCACCCATTGCATCACCTGCAGCACCCTCATCATCGGCATTACCAGCCTCACCATCACCCGTTGCATCACCTGCAGCACCCTCACCATCGGCATCACCAGCGGCACCATCACCCATTGCATCACCTGCAGCACCCTCACCATCGGCATCACCAGCGCCACCATCACCCGGTGCATCACCCGCAGCACCCTCACCATCGGCATCACCAGCGGCACCATCACCCGTCGCATCACCAGCAGCACCCTCACCATCGGCATCACCTGCGGCACCATCACCCGTTGCATCACCTACAGCACCCTCACCATCGGCATCACCAGCGGCACCATCACCCGGTGCATCACCGACAGTACCCTCACCCTCACCATCACCAACCTTAATGCTTTTCTTTTTGCCGGGATCTTCCAGAAGTCCAAGTAGCGGTCCTGATGCGTCGATGTCCCCATCACGGTTCCCAGGAACCGTGGCATCACCTGCAGCACCCTCACCATCGGCATCACCCGCGGTGCCATCACCCGTTGCATCGCCTGCAGCACCCTCAGCATCGGCATCACCAGCGGCACCATCATCCATTGCATCACCTGCAGCACCCTCACCATCGGCATCACCAGCGGCACCATCACCCGTTGCATCACCTGCAGCACCCTCACCATCGACATCACCAGCCTCACCATCACCCGTTGCATCACCTGCAGCACCCTCACCATCGGCATCACCAGCGGCACCATCACCCGTTGCATCACCTGCAGCACCCTCACCATCGGCATCACCAGCGGCACCATCACCCGTTGCATCACCTGCAGCACCCTCACCATCGGCATCACCAGCGGCACAATCACCCGTTGCATCACCTGCAGCACCCTCACCATCGACATCACCAGCCTCACCATCACCCGTTGCATCACCTGCAGCACCCTCACCATCGGCATCACCAGCGGCACCATCACCCGTTGCATCACCTGCAGCACCCTCACCATCGGCATCACCAGCGGCACCATCACCCGTTGCATCACCTGCAGCACCCTCACCATCGGCATCACCAGCGGCACAATCACCCATTGCATCACCTGCAGCAGCCTCTCCATCGGCATCACCAGCCTCACCATCACCCGTTGCATCACCTGCAGCACCCTCACCATCGGCATCACCAGCGGCACCATCACCCGTTGCATCACCTGCAGCACCCTCACCATCGGCATCACCAGCGGCACCATCACCCATTGCATCACCTGCAGCAGCCTCTCCATCGGCATCACCAGCCTCACCATCACGCGTTGCATCAGCTGCAGCACCCTCACCATCGGCATCACCAGAGGCGCCATCACCCGGTGCATCACCTGCAGCACCCTCACCACCGGCATCACCAGCGGCACCATCACCCGGTGCATCACCTGCAGCACCCTCACCATCGGCATCACCAGCGGCACCATCACCCGTTGCATCACCTGCAGCACCCTCACCATTGGCATCACCAGCGACACCATCACCCGGTGCTTCACCTGCAGCACCCTCACCATCGGCATCACCAGCCTCACCATCGCCCGCCGCATCACCTGCAGCACCCTCACCATCGGCATCACCAGCGGCACCATCACCCGTTGCATCACCTGCAGCACCCTCACCATCGGCATCACCAGCGGCACCATCACCCATTGCATCACCTGCAGCACCCTCATCATCGGCATTACGAGCCTCAGCATCACCCGTTGCATCACCTGCAGCACCCTCACCATCGGCATCACCAGCGGCACCATCATCCATTGCATCACCTGCGGCACCCTCACCATCGGCATCACCAGCGGTGCCATCGCCCGTTGCATCACCTGCAGCACCCTCACCATCGGCATCACCAGCCTCACCATCACGCGGTGCATCACCTGCAGCACCCTCACCATCGGCATCACCAGCGGCACCATCACCCGTTGCATCACCTGCAGCACCCTCACCATCTGCATCACCAGCGCCACCATCACCCGGTGCATCACCTGCAGCACCCTCACCATCGGCATCACCAGCGGCACCATCACCCGTTGCATCACCTGCAGCACCCTCACCATCGGCATCACCAGCCTCACCATCACGCGTTGCATCACCTGCAGCACCCTCACCATCGGCATCACCAGCGGCACCATCACCCGTTGCATCACCTGCAGCACCCTCACCATCGGCATCACCAGCGGCACCGTCACCCGTTGCATCACCTGCAGCACCGTCACCATCGGCATCACCAGCCGCACCATCACCCGTAGCATCACCTGCAGCACCCTCACCATCGGCATCACCGGCGGCACCATCACTTGTTGCATCACCTGCAGCACCCTCACCATCTCGATCACCACTCCCACCCCCATCTGCATCTGCCTCCTCCTCACCATCTCAATCTCCTCTTGCATTGCATTCCATGTCCCCATCCGCAACCCCTTCCCCATTCCCATCTGCATCTCCATCCTCTTCACCATCTCCCTCTTCTCGCCCGTTGCCATCCCCATTCTCTCGCCTATCGCAATCCCCATCCCCACTCTGGTCCCCATCTGCGTTTCCATCTTCTCGCCCATTGCCATCTGCATCCCCATCCTCATCTGCATCTCCATCCTTGGAAGTATCCCCGTCTTCGCTCGCATCACTTTCCCCGTCCCCATCCACAACCCCTTCCCCATTCCCATCTGCATCTCCATCCTCTTCACCATCACCATCTCCTCGCCCATCACAATCCCCATCTCCACTGCCATCCCCATCCCCATCCCCATCTGTGTCTCCATCTTCTCGCCCATCGCCATCCCCATCTGCCTCCTCATCGCAATCTCCATCCCCATCCCCATCCTCATCTGCTTCTCCATCCTTGTCAGCATCTCCGTCTTCGCTCGCATCACTTTCCCCGTCCCCATCCACAACCCCTTCCCCATTCCCATCTGCATCTCCATCCTCTTCACCATCACCATCTCCTCGCCCATCACAATCCCCATCTCCACTGCCATCCCCATCCCCATCCCCATCTGCGTCTCCATCTTCTCGCCCATCGCCATCCCCATCTGCCTCCTCATCGCAATCTCCATCCCCATCCCCATCCTCATCTGCTTCTCCATCCTTGTCAGTATCCCCGTCTTCGCTCGCATCACTTTCCCCGTCCCCATCCACAACCCCTTCCCCATTCCCATCTGCATCTCCATCCTCTTCACCATCACCATCTCCTCGCCCATCACAATCCCCATCTCCACTGCCATCCCCATCCCCATCCCCATCTGCGTCTCCATCTTCTCGCCCATCGCCATCCCCATCTGCCTCCTCATCGCAATCTCCATCCCCATCCCCATCCTCATCTGCTTCTCCATCCTTGTCAGCATCTCCGTCTTCGCTCGCATCACTTTCCCCGTCCCCATCCACAACCCCTTCCCCATTCCCATCTGCATCTCCATCCTCTTCACCATCACCATCGCCTCGCCCATCACAATCCCCATCTCCACTGCCATCCCCATCCCCATCCCCATCTGCGTCTCCATCTTCTCGCCCATCGCCATCCCCATCTGCCTCCTCATCGCAATCTCCATCCCCATCCCCATCCTCATCTGCTTCTCCATCCTTGTCAGCATCTCCGTCTTCGCTCGCATCACTTTCCCTGTCCCCATCCACAACCCCTTCCCCATTCCCATCTGCATCTCCATCCTCTTCACCATCACCATCTCCTCGCCCATCACAATCCCCATCTCCACTGCCATCCCCATCCCCATCCCCATCTGCGTCTCCATCTTCTCGCCCATCGCCATCCCCATCTGCCTCCTCATCGCAATCTCCATCCCCATCCCCATCCTCATCTGCTTCTCCATCCTTGTCAGCATCTCCGTCTTCGCTCGCATCACTTTCCCCGTCCCCATCCACAACCCCTTCCCCATTCCCATCTGCATCTCCATCCTCTTCACCATCACCATCTCCTCGCCCATCACAATCCCCATCTCCACTGCCATCCCCATCCCCATCCCCATCTGCGTCTCCATCTTCTCGCCCATCGCCATCCCCATCTGCCTCCTCATCGCAATCTCCATCCCCATCCCCATCCTCATCTGCTTCTCCATCCTTGTCAGCATCTCCGTCTTCGCTCGCATCACTTTCCCCGTCCCCATCCACAACCCCTTCCCCATTCCCATCTGCATCTCCATCCTCTTCACCATCACCATCTCCTCGCCCATCACAATCCCCATCTCCACTGCCATCCCCATCCCCATCCCCATCTGCGTCTCCATCTTCTCGCCCATCGCCATCCCCATCTGCCTCCTCATCGCAATCTCCATCCCCATCCCCATCCTCATCTGCTTCTCCATCCTTGTCAGCATCTCCGTCTTCGCTCGCATCACTTTCCCCGTCCCCATCCACAACCCCTTCCCCATTCCCATCTGCATCTCCATCCTCTTCACCATCACCATCTCCTCGCCCATCACAATCCCCATCTCCACTGCCATCCCCATCTCCATCCCCATCTGCGTCTCCATCTTCTCGCCCATCGCCATCCCCATCTGCCTCCTCATCGCAATCTCCATCCCCATCCCCATCCTCATCTGCTTCTCCATCCTTGTCAGCATCTCCGTCTTCGCTCGCATCACTTTCCCCGTCCCCATCCACAACCCCTTCCCCATTCCCATCTGCATCTCCATCCTCTTCACCATCACCATCTCCTCGCCCATCACAATCCCCATCTCCACTGCCATCCCCATCCCCATCCCCATCTGCGTCTCCATCTTCTCGCCCATCGCCATCCCCATCTGCCTCCTCATCGCAATCTCCATCCCCATCCCCATCCTCATCTGCTTCTCCATCCTTGTCAGCATCTCCGTCTTCGCTCGCATCACTTTCCCCGTCCCCATCCACAACCCCTTCCCCATTCCCATCTGCATCTCCATCCTCTTCACCATCACCATCTCCTCGCCCATCACAATCCCCATCTCCACTGCCATCCCCATCCCCATCCCCATCTGCGTCTCCATCTTCTCGCCCATCGCCATCCCCATCTGCCTCCTCATCGCAATCTCCATCCCCATCCCCATCCTCATCTGCTTCTCCATCCTTGTCAGCATCTCCGTCTTCGCTCGCATCACTTTCCCCGTCCCCATCCACAACCCCTTCCCCATTCCCATCTGCATCTCCATCCTCTTCACCATCACCATCTCCTCGCCCATCACAATCCCCATCTCCACTGCCATCCCCATCCCCATCCCCATCTGCGTCTCCATCTTCTCGCCCATCGCCATCCCCATCTGCCTCCTCATCGCAATCTCCATCCCCATCCCCATCCTCATCTGCTTCTCCATCCTTGTCAGCATCTCCGTCTTCGCTCGCATCACTTTCCCCGTCCCCATCCACAACCCCTTCCCCATTCCCATCTGCATCTCCATCCTCTTCACCATCACCATCTCCTCGCCCATCACAATCCCCATCTCCACTGCCATCCCCATCCCCATCCCCATCTGCGTCTCCATCTTCTCGCCCATCGCCATCCCCATCTGCCTCCTCATCGCAATCTCCATCCCCATCCCCATCCTCATCTGCTTCTCCATCTTTGTCAGCATCTCCGTCTTCGCTCGCATCACTTTCCCCGTCCCCATCCACAACCCCTTCCCCATTCCCATCTGCATCTCCATCCTCTTCACCATCACCATCTCCTCGCCCATCACAATCCCCATCTCCACTGCCATCCCCATCCCCATCCCCATCTGCGTCTCCATCTTCTCGCCCATCGCCATCCCCATCTGCCTCCTCATCGCAATCTCCATCCCCATCCCCATCCTCATCTGCTTCTCCATCCTTGTCAGCATCTCCGTCTTCGCTCGCATCACTTTCCCCGTCCCCATCCACAACCCCTTCCCCATTCCCATCTGCATCTCCATCCTCTTCACCATCACCATCTCCTCGCCCATCACAATCCCCATCTCCACTGCCATCCCCATCCCCATCCCCATCTGCGTCTCCATCTTCTCGCCCATCGCCATCCCCATCTGCATCCTCATCGCAATCCCCATCCCCATCCCCATCCTCATCTGCTTCTCCATCCTTGTCAGCATCTCCGTCTTCGCTCGCATCACTTTCCCCGTCCCCATCCACAACCCCTTCCCCGTTCCCATCTGCATCTCCATCCTCTTCACCATCACCATCTCCTCGCCCATCACAATCCCCATCTCCACTGCCATCCCCATCCCCATCCCCATCTGCGTCTCCATCTTCTCGCCCATCGCCATCCCCATCTGCCTCCTCATCGCAATCTCCATCCCCATCCCCATCCTCATCTGCTTCTCCATCCTTGTCAGCATCTCCGTCTTCGCTCGCATCACTTTCCCCGTCCCCATCCACAACCCCTTCCCCATTCCCATCTGCATCTCCATCCTCTTCACCATCACCATCTCCTCGCCCATCACAATCCCCATCTCCACTGCCATCCCCATCCCCATCCCCATCTGCGTCTCCATCTTCTCGCCCATCGCCATCCCCATCTGCCTCCTCATCGCAATCTCCATCCCCATCCCCATCCTCATCTGCTTCTCCATCCTTGTCAGCATCTCCGTCTTCGCTCGCATCACTTTCCCCGTCCCCATCCACAACCCCTTCCCCATTCCCATCTGCATCTCCATCCTCTTCACCATCACCATCTCCTCGCCCATCACAATCCCCATCTCCACTGCCATCCCCATCCCCATCCCCATCTGCGTCTCCATCTTCTCGCCCATCGCCATCCCCATCTGCCTCCTCATCGCAATCTCCATCCCCATCCCCATCCTCATCTGCTTCTCCATCCTTGTCAGCATCTCCGTCTTCGCTCGCATCACTTTCCCCGTCCCCATCCACAACCCCTTCCCCATTCCCATCTGCATCTCCATCCTCTTCACCATCACCATCTCCTCGCCCATCACAATCCCCATCTCCACTGCCATCCCCATCCCCATCCCCATCTGCGTCTCCATCTTCTCGCCCATCGCCATCCCCATCTGCATCCTCATCGCAATCCCCATCCCCATCCCCATCCTCATCTGCTTCTCCATCCTTGTCAGCATCTCCGTCTTCGCTCGCATCACTTTCCCCGTCCCCATCCACAACCCCTTCCCCGTTCCCATCTGCATCTCCATCCTCTTCACCATCACCATCTCCTCGCCCATCACAATCCCCATCTCCACTGCCATCCCCATCCCCATCCCCATCTGCGTCTCCATCTTCTCGCCCATCGCCATCCCCATCTGCCTCCTCATCGCAATCTCCATCCCCATCCCCATCCTCATCTGCTTCTCCATCCTTGTCAGCATCTCCGTCTTCGCTCGCATCACTTTCCCCGTCCCCATCCACAACCCCTTCCCCGTTCCCATCTGCATCTCCATCCTCTTCACCATCACCATCTCCTCGCCCATCACAATCCCCATCTCCACTGCCATCCCCATCCCCATCCCCATCTGCGTCTCCATCTTCTCGCCCATCGCCATCCCCATCTGCCTCCTCATCGCAATCTCCATCCCCATCCCCATCCTCATCTGCTTCTCCATCCTTGTCAGCATCTCCGTCTTCGCTCGCATCACTTTCCCCGTCCCCATCCACAACCCCTTCCCCATTCCCATCTGCATCTCCATCCTCTTCACCATCACCATCTCCTCGCCCATCACAATCCCCATCTCCACTGCCATCCCCATCCCCATCCCCATCTGCGTCTCCATCTTCTCGCCCATCGCCATCCCCATCTGCCTCCTCATCGCAATCTCCATCCCCATCCCCATCCTCATCTGCTTCTCCATCCTTGTCAGCATCTCCGTCTTCGCTCGCATCACTTTCCCCGTCCCCATCCACAACCCCTTCCCCATTCCCATCTGCATCTCCATCCTCTTCACCATCACCATCTCCTCGCCCATCACAATCCCCATCTCCACTGCCATCCCCATCCCCATCCCCATCTGCGTCTCCATCTTCTCGCCCATCGCCATCCCCATCTGCCTCCTCATCGCAATCTCCATCCCCATCCCCATCCTCATCTGCTTCTCCATCCTTGTCAGCATCTCCGTCTTCGCTCGCATCACTTTCGCCGTCCCCATCCACAACCCCTTCCCCATTCCCATCTGCATCTCCATCCTCTTCACCATCACCATCTCCTCGCCCATCACAATCCCCATCTCCACTGCCATCCCCATCCCCATCCCCATCTGCGTCTCCATCTTCTCGCCCATCGCCATCCCCATCTGCCTCCTCATCGCAATCTCCATCCCCATCCCCATCCTCATCTGCTTCTCCATCCTTGTCAGCATCTCCGTCTTCGCTCGCATCACTTTCCCTGTCCCCATCCACAACCCCTTCCCCATTCCCATCTGCATCTCCATCCTCTTCACCATCACCATCGCCTCGCCCATCACAATCCCCATCTCCACTGCCATCCCCATCCCCATCCCCATCTGCGTCTCCATCTTCTCGCCCATCGCCATCCCCATCTGCCTCCTCATCGCAATCTCCATCCCCATCCCCATCCTCATCTGCTTCTCCATCCTTGTCAGCATCTCCGTCTTCGCTCGCATCACTTTCCCCGTCCCCATCCACAACCCCTTCCCCATTCCCATCTGCATCTCCATCCTCTTCACCATCACCATCTCCTCGCCCATCACAATCCCCATCTCCACTGCCATCCCCATCCCCATCCCCATCTGCGTCTCCATCTTCTCGCCCATCGCCATCCCCATCTGCCTCCTCATCGCAATCTCCATCCCCATCCCCATCCTCATCTGCTTCTCCATCCTTGTCAGCATCTCCGTCTTCGCTCGCATCACTTTCCCCGTCCCCATCCACAACCCCTTCCCCATTCCCATCTGCATCTCCATCCTCTTCACCATCACCATCTCCTCGCCCATCACAATCCCCATCTCCACTGCCATCCCCATCCCCATCCCCATCTGCGTCTCCATCTTCTCGCCCATCGCCATCCCCATCTGCCTCCTCATCGCAATCTCCATCCCCATCCCCATCCTCATCTGCTTCTCCATCCTTGTCAGCATCTCCGTCTTCGCTCGCATCACTTTCGCCGTCCCCATCCACAACCCCTTCCCCATTCCCATCTGCATCTCCATCCTCTTCACCATCACCATCTCCTCGCCCATCACAATCCCCATCTCCACTGCCATCCCCATCCCCATCCCCATCTGCGTCTCCATCTTCTCGCCCATCGCCATCCCCATCTGCATCCTCATCGCAATCTCCATCCCCATCCCCATCCTCATCTGCTTCTCCATCCTTGTCAGCATCTCCGTCTTCGCTCGCATCACTTTCCCCGTCCCCATCCACAACCCCTTCCCCGTTCCCATCTGCATCTCCATCCTCTTCACCATCACCATCTCCTCGCCCATCACAATCCCCATCTCCACTGCCATCCCCATCCCCATCCCCATCTGCGTCTCCATCTTCTCGCCCATCGCCATCCCCATCTGCCTCCTCATCGCAATCTCCATCCCCATCCCCATCCTCATCTGCTTCTCCATCCTTGTCAGCATCTCCGTCTTCGCTCGCATCACTTTCCCCGTCCCCATCCACAACCCCTTCCCCATTCCCATCTGCATCTCCATCCTCTTCACCATCACCATCTCCTCGCCCATCACAATCCCCATCTCCACTGCCATCCCCATCCCCATCCCCATCTGCGTCTCCATCTTCTCGCCCATCGCCATCCCCATCTGCCTCCTCATCGCAATCTCCATCCCCATCCCCATCCTCATCTGCTTCTCCATCCTTGTCAGCATCTCCGTCTTCGCTCGCATCACTTTCCCCGTCCCCATCCACAACCCCTTCCCCATTCCCATCTGCATCTCCATCCTCTTCACCATCACCATCTCCTCGCCCATCACAATCCCCATCTCCACTGCCATCCCCATCCCCATCCCCATCTGCGTCTCCATCTTCTCGCCCATCGCCATCCCCATCTGCCTCCTCATCGCAATCTCCATCCCCATCCCCATCCTCATCTGCTTCTCCATCCTTGTCAGCATCTCCGTCTTCGCTCGCATCACTTTCCCCGTCCCCATCCACAACCCCTTCCCCATTCCCATCTGCATCTCCATCCTCTTCACCATCACCATCTCCTCGCCCATCACAATCCCCATCTCCACTGCCATCCCCATCCCCATCCCCATCTGCGTCTCCATCTTCTCGCCCATCGCCATCCCCATCTGCCTCCTCATCGCAATCTCCATCCCCATCCCCATCCTCATCTGCTTCTCCATCCTTGTCAGCATCTCCGTCTTCGCTCGCATCACTTTCCCCGTCCCCATCCACAACCCCTTCCCCATTCCCATCTGCATCTCCATCCTCTTCACCATCACCATCTCCTCGCCCATCACAATCCCCATCTCCACTGCCATCCCCATCCCCATCCCCATCTGCGTCTCCATCTTCTCGCCCATCGCCATCCCCATCTGCCTCCTCATCGCAATCTCCATCCCCATCCCCATCCTCATCTGCTTCTCCATCCTTGTCAGCATCTCCGTCTTCGCTCGCATCACTTTCCCCGTCCCCATCCACAACCCCTTCCCCATTCCCATCTGCATCTCCATCCTCTTCACCATCACCATCTCCTCGCCCATCACAATCCCCATCTCCACTGCCATCCCCATCCCCATCCCCATCTGCGTCTCCATCTTCTCGCCCATCGCCATCCCCATCTGCCTCCTCATCGCAATCTCCATCCCCATCCCCATCCTCATCTGCTTCTCCATCCTTGTCAGCATCTCCGTCTTCGCTCGCATCACTTTCCCCGTCCCCATCCACAACCCCTTCCCCATTCCCATCTGCATCTCCATCCTCTTCACCATCACCATCTCCTCGCCCATCACAATCCCCATCTCCACTGCCATCCCCATCCCCATCCCCATCTGCGTCTCCATCTTCTCGCCCATCGCCATCCCCATCTGCCTCCTCATCGCAATCTCCATCCCCATCCCCATCCTCATCTGCTTCTCCATCCTTGTCAGCATCTCCGTCTTCGCTCGCATCACTTTCCCCGTCCCCATCCACAACCCCTTCCCCATTCCCATCTGCATCTCCATCCTCTTCACCATCACCATCTCCTCGCCCATCACAATCCCCATCTCCACTGCCATCCCCATCCCCATCCCCATCTGCGTCTCCATCTTCTCGCCCATCGCCATCCCCATCTGCCTCCTCATCGCAATCTCCATCCCCATCCCCATCCTCATCTGCTTCTCCATCCTTGTCAGCATCTCCGTCTTCGCTCGCATCACTTTCCCCGTCCCCATCCACAACCCCTTCCCCATTCCCATCTGCATCTCCATCCTCTTCACCATCACCATCTCCTCGCCCATCACAATCCCCATCTCCACTGCCATCCCCATCCCCATCCCCATCTGCGTCTCCATCTTCTCGCCCATCGCCATCCCCATCTGCCTCCTCATCGCAATCTCCATCCCCATCCCCATCCTCATCTGCTTCTCCATCCTTGTCAGCATCTCCGTCTTCGCTCGCATCACTTTCCCCGTCCCCATCCACAACCCCTTCCCCATTCCCATCTGCATCTCCATCCTCTTCACCATCACCATCTCCTCGCCCATCACAATCCCCATCTCCACTGCCATCCCCATCCCCATCCCCATCTGCGTCTCCATCTTCTCGCCCATCGCCATCCCCATCTGCCTCCTCATCGCAATCTCCATCCCCATCCCCATCCTCATCTGCTTCTCCATCCTTGTCAGCATCTCCGTCTTCGCTCGCATCACTTTCCCCGTCCCCATCCACAACCCCTTCCCCATTCCCATCTGCATCTCCATCCTCTTCACCATCACCATCTCCTCGCCCATCACAATCCCCATCTCCACTGCCATCCCCATCCCCATCCCCATCTGCGTCTCCATCTTCTCGCCCATCGCCATCCCCATCTGCCTCCTCATCGCAATCTCCATCCCCATCCCCATCCTCATCTGCTTCTCCATCCTTGTCAGCATCTCCGTCTTCGCTCGCATCACTTTCCCCGTCCCCATCCACAACCCCTTCCCCATTCCCATCTGCATCTCCATCCTCTTCACCATCACCATCTCCTCGCCCATCACAATCCCCATCTCCACTGCCATCCCCATCCCCATCCCCATCTGCGTCTCCATCTTCTCGCCCATCGCCATCCCCATCTGCCTCCTCATCGCAATCTCCATCCCCATCCCCATCCTCATCTGCTTCTCCATCCTTGTCAGCATCTCCGTCTTCGCTCGCATCACTTTCCCCGTCCCCATCCACAACCCCTTCCCCATTCCCATCTGCATCTCCATCCTCTTCACCATCACCATCTCCTCGCCCATCACAATCCCCATCTCCACTGCCATCCCCATCCCCATCCCCATCTGCGTCTCCATCTTCTCGCCCATCGCCATCCCCATCTGCCTCCTCATCGCAATCTCCATCCCCATCCCCATCCTCATCTGCTTCTCCATCCTTGTCAGCATCTCCGTCTTCGCTCGCATCACTTTCCCCGTCCCCATCCACAACCCCTTCCCCATTCCCATCTGCATCTCCATCCTCTTCACCATCACCATCTCCTCGCCCATCACAATCCTCATCTCCACTGCCATCCCCATCCCCATCCCCATCTGCGTCTCCATCTTCTCGCCCATCGCCATCCCCATCTGCCTCCTCATCGCAATCCCCATCCCCATCCCCATCCTCATCTGCATCACCATCCTTCCTCCCATCGCAATCTGCAACCCCATCTGGATCCCCATCCCCATCCCCATTCCCATCTCCATCGTCTTCAACATCTCCATCTTTCCTAGCATCACATTCCCCTTCCCCATCCACAACCCCTTCCCCATTCCCATCTGCGTCTCCATCATTCTCACCATCTCCATCTCCTCGCCCATCACAATCCCCATCTCCAATTCCATCTCCATCCCCATCTGCATCCCCATCTGCATCGCCATCTCTCTCTGCATCTCCATCTTCCCTCCCATCGCAATCTGCAACCCCATCTGGATCCCCATCCCCATCCCCATTTCCATCCCCATCCCCATCTGCATCTCCATCGTCTTCAGCATCTCCATCTTTCCTCGCATCACATTCCCCTTCCCCATCCACAACCCCTTCCCCATTCCCATCTGCATCTCCATCATTCTCACCATCTCCATCCTCTCGCCTCTCACCTACCCCGTCTCCATCAGTGTCGCCAACACTGTCGCCATCCGGATGCACATCACCCACCTGCTCAGCCTCTTCGACACGAACTTGTGACCGTATGTTCCCCTGTGGTGTATGAGTGTTTCATGGCTTCAGGGACCCTTTGATAATGTCACTGTTGGACCTGCGGATAGCAAGAGAAACTTGATGATGTTGGTTCCGGCACACCCGCCGCCAGTTAGCTTTCGGGCCCCAACGGCAAGTCTCCACGGCTCGTTTTATCTTGAAACACTGAAAGTCGTGTGCAATCTCCCACCGCAGGTTTTTCTGGATGGTGGGCATGGCAGGGGCACCATCTTCAGTAAGCAGTATAGTACAACTCAGTGATATTTGGTAAAATTGAGCAAAAATATTTTTGAAAAAAAGAGGTTTGAAAAACGTTCATTTCTCATTTTTATGACATCTTACTCAGTTCTACTAGATTTCATTGTAGAGTTTACGAGACTGCCTCCTCAGTTGTTTGTACCAAATACCCTTCATTTGAAGGACGGGTGGAGGTGGTGACCATGAAGGCTCCGTAAATATGGGGGGTCGGGGTCAGAAATATCTGTCGTCATGGATGCAGACCTGGTGCTAGTGTGCGGCGGGTGGTTGGCTTTGCGTCCGGCGGCGTCTGGCAGAGAAGTGGGTCTGCGTTTGCCGACGTCTAGCAAGGAAGTGGGCTGGTGTGTGCCGACGGATGGCGACTAGGGACGTGGAATGTTTTTCTGCCCCATCTGCCTTTTTTGCACCTCACCTGCATAAGCCCCCCCCCGGTGAGCCCGCCTACTGCCGTGGCTGAAGGACATTTGTTGGAAATGTTTTGGAATGTTTTGCAATTTTTTTTTTGAATTTTTGGATTGTTGGATTTTTTTTGTAACGTTTTAGGAATTTTTTGGCCGGGTTGCGATGGCTGTCGCGAATGCTGGACAGTTGCCACGGGTGCAGCCACCCCTCCCCATAACATGCAAACCACAACCAGAGGCACACACTGTTTTCCGTGAGTCCACACGAGCTGTTGCGGCGGGTGTGCTGTGCGAGTGAAATTGTACGAAGGTAATGTGTGGGACCGTCTTCTAGTCCAGGGGGTAATGTGCCAGCCCCCGTGCCACTCACCATTGCATTCCAATCATTTAAAAATTGTCAAAAATTTGTCAAAGGGAAAAAACCCCAAATATACACCAAAATATACAAGGTACTGGTTACTGGTCAAATGGCCGTTGACCAGTGTTCATTTCAGGCACACAGCTCAGATTTTTTGTGCCCCTTGTGTTGACAACGCACAAACGAAAGTTGGTGGCTGCCCCACCAACATTGCCTGCATTTCAAACACGATGGTGGCAACAATACTCGTTCGTACACATCGATCGTGAAGTGGAAAGTGAGGTGCCCGACATGTTTGCAATGGCGTGTGGCGGGCACCTGGCGGCGTCTGGCAAGTGGGTGGGCTTGCGTCTGGCAGCGTCTGGCTGGAAAATGCCTCCGTGTGTGCCAACGTGCAGTTAGCCGCACACTGGTACCATGTCTGCATAGATATCTTGCTGTGCTGGGCAGTGGTGCCCAGTGCGAGGCATTATGCCCAGGGTCACTGCCAAGCCACGGAACGTGCATGCCACACCCCTTGACTGGCTCTCTTCAGTAACGCCCACGGCCGCAGCCTCCCGGACACTGAGCCGCACGCCATCCCCGTCGGGCACGCCCAGCGCGACGGCAGCGCACAGCCGTACCGTGTCCCGTTCACCAACGGGAAGTCGCAGCTGCTCGGCCACTGGATCCACGTCCTTGACAGGTGCGCTTGCGTGCGTGTGTGTGCGCGCGCGCGTCCTTCCACGCACTCTTCCTCTTCGCGAATAAGGACAACCAGAAGGACGGCTATTGCACCGTGGCTTTGCGATTGGTTCGCCTTTTGGAGGTACAGTGGGAGGTACCTGCAGTGCACCTGCGGCACTCTTTTTGGAGTAAGTCGACCTGCAAGTCATTCGCAACCGCGCGTTGACACAGAGGGAGGGAGGGGGCGTGACAGGCACGCGCACGTTCATGCGGAAGCCCCCCCCCCCCCGGCCGCTTCGATGACTGTTTGTTGCCTCAGGGACCCGCTGGGGCACGCCGACGTGCTCCGCGTCCCGGACCCCCAGCGGCACCGCGAGCCCCGTCACTACCCTCAGCCCCACGCCGACGGCCTCGAGCAGCCCCAGTCCGACGGCATCGGGCAGCCCCCGGGCCACGGCGTCCCCCAGCGTCACTGGGCCCGGCACGGCCACCGGTAGCCCTTCGCGCACGCCGTCGACCACAGGTATGCGCCGCGGTGCACCGGCACTGAGGGCCCTCACACCCGCGCACGCCCTGTCCCCCGCCGCGCCCCGTTCACATGTTGACACCCGCTGTCCGCTCAGGTACCCCCTCAGGCACCGCAACGGCCTCGGGCCTGCGAACGGCAACGCCCGCACGTGCAGTTAGCCGCACACTGGTACCATGTCTGCATAGATATCTTGCTGCGCTGGGCAGTGGTGCCCAGTGCGAGGCATTATGCCCAGGGTCACTGCCAAGCCACGGAACGTGCAGTTTCAATCTCTGGTTTTTTTTTTTAAGTGGGTGGCTCAATAAAGTCACTGAGCACTAGGGGGGTTTGAAAGAAGGCTCAGTTGATGGGAGCCATTGTGTGCAGTGGGACCGGAGGGTGTGTGCATTCCATCCAACCAACAATGACGACAGAACCGTTTGAGGCACTCCTTGGCAATGTCTTGACCGGACTGGCCGCCTCAAGGACCCCGTTTTGGGGCAAGGCATTCGTTGAGGACGCCCACAGTTTCTTTTTTCGTTTTGTCAAGGAACGTACACGCCCCAGGCCGGCGGCGAGGGGCGCACTTCCGGCGGTTGCTGGCCGACCTTTGTCGGTTAACATCCGCTGGTGGTTACCGCCCTATTTCGTTCACGCCACCGTTGGTCGGCCGCAGTTTCAGCCTCTTTTCATTCAATTCGGACTGTTAAGTAACGTGCCGTTGTGGGGCCCACAATGCTGCCCCCGCCCCCCCCCCCTGGCCCTAGGAACGGCCCATCGTGCCCCGGTTGCCAAGGCCCGACGACCTCTGCCCTCACAGAGTGGCATGCGTGGGCCTGGGGAGCGGGGCGGAGATGGACTATGATGAAAGGGAACGGGGCCCCGCCCTATGGGCACCACCACCACCACCACCACCACCACCACGCTTCCATGCCCCGGTCCCAGGCGGGTCCCGAGGGGGGAAGGGGTCGTAATAGCCCCCAATTCAAGACCCAGGGGGGGGGGGGGGGGCTTGTGTCAGGCCATTCCGAGTGCAGACGGTCTGCATGGGACCGACATGGGCCCAAAGACCAAAACAATTTAAATGGCATTTTTGGAATCAGAGGAGGGGGGGGGGGGGGGGGCAGAGGAGGAGGGGGGAGGGCAGACGAGGAGGGGGGGATATTTGGATATGGATTTGGAGGTCGATCTCAAGGCTCACAGGGCGCCTGGCGTGGGGCACGATGGCGTCCCCGACTACTCTGCATATCGGCCGGCCAAGGAGGGGGCGGGGGGTACAACGCACGGAGGAGTGGGGCACCTGGGCCTCACGCACACGGAAATGTGGGGAGGCAGGTGGTGGACTACCGCAGAGCGGAGGTGCGCGGGCAGCGAAAACCGTCAAACGACCCCCGCAACCAGCACAGCCCCGGCACACCAACGACGGGGATCCGCAAACGCAGAAACGACACCAGCAGGAGCACCGGCCGGCGCAGCCAACAAAACGCAGCGACCCGACGCAGCACGTGAAGGGAAGAGCGGGTGACTGTCCAGGGCGCCATAAAGAAACGGCAACCCGACGGAATGTCACACAGGGGGGGAGGGGGCAAAGGAGGAGGGGGCGGGATACCACCGACTCTGTTCCGGTTGTGGTACGTCTCCATGCCACACCCCTTGACTGGCTCTCTTCAGTAACGCCCACGGCCGCAGCCTCTCGGACACTGAGCCCCACGCCATCCCCGTCGGGCACGCCCAGCGCGACGGCAGCGCACAGCCGTACCGTGTCCCGTTCACCAACGGGAAGTCGCAGCTGCTCGGCCACTGGGTCTGCGTCCTTGACAGGTGCGCTTGCGTGCGTGTGTGTGCGCGCGCGCGTCCTTCCACGCACTCTTCCTCTTCGCGAATAAGGACAACCAGAAGGACGGCTATTGCACCGTGGCTTTGCGATTGGTTCGCCTTTTGGAGGCACAGTGGGAGGTACCTGCAGTGCACCTGCGGCACTCTTTTTGGAGTAAGTCGACCTGCAAGTCATTCGCAACCGTGCGTTGACACAGAGGGAGGGAGGGGGCGTGACAGGCCCGCGCACGTTCATGCGGAAGCCCCCCCCCCCCCCGGCCGCTTCGATGACTGTTCGTTGCCTCAGGGACCCGCTGGGGCACGCGGACGTGCTCCGCGTCCCGGACCCCCAGCGGCACCGCGAGCCCCGTCACTACCCTCAGCCCCACGCCGACGGCCTCGAGCAGCCCCAGTCCGACGGCATCGGGCAGCCCCCGGGCCACGGCGTCCCCCAGCGTCACTGGGCCCGGCACGGCCACCGGTAGCCCTTCGCGCACTCCGTCGACCACAGGTATGCGCCGCGGTGCACCGCCGTGCGCGGCATTTCCCGGTCGGATGCCGCCTGTTTGCCTGGGCCTCTGCGTCGTCCCCCTGTATCCCCCGCGGCACCGAGCACGGCCGAAGGGCTCCGGGATTCGGGTGCCTGCCCTCCGGTCCAGGCCTCTGTTTATCCGGAATTAACACGTTCTTGATTCCGTCCGTTCTTGATTCAAAAATTCTTTGGTTTTTTCAAAAAAAATTTAAATCAAGGATTTCGCCCCCTGTGTCCTCACACCTCTTCTCTTACGGTCTGCGCGGGGGACTTCCCTTGGTGAGGATACACTTGGGGCTAGAGCCGTGATACGGAATACAAAGGCAGCGCGCCGGGCGTGCGCCGGGCAAACATTCCCCCGTTGTGGTGTGGCTGCATCCGCCCTCGGACCGCCATCTCCGCCCCCCCCCCCCCCCCCCGGCGCCGGGATGGTGGTCAACGTTTTTGTCGGGGAAGGGCCCCCCCAATTTCTTGGGGTGGGGGTTTGCAGAAGTGGGCTCCTTCCGCCGGGCCTTTGTAACAGTCCTTTGTTGTGGTTGCCCGCAGGGGCATGAGGTGCTGGGGATCGGGTTTTGTGTTGATCGCCGCCGCCGCGTCAATGTGCTTTGGTCTACAACGGCCGAGAAAGGCGCGCTAAGGGCAATCCCAAAGAGGCCTCCCTTCGAAAGAGAGAAAGGGGGCCCCTTTTTTGGCAGCCTTGCCCGCAGAGCCCCTGCCAAAGTGGGGGGGGGGCATTGGAAAAGCCCCTCCCCCCCCCACACATTTATTTGCCCCCCGCCACCCCCACCCCCAGCCCGTGCCCGCGCTGTTTGCATTTGCCTCCCATTTCAGGTACCTCCACCGGGTCCTCCACGGGCTCCGGACTGCGGACCACAACGCCCACGGCCACGGGCTCTCGGTCGTTGCGTCCCACTCCATCCCCCTCGAGCACGCCCAGCGGGGCTGCAACGCGGAGCGCTGCCGTCACGTGCTCGTCGACGATCAGTGGAAGCCGCTCGGCCACTGGATCCACGTCCTTGACAGGTGCGCTTGCGTGCGTGTGTGTGCGCGCGCGCGTCCTTCCACGCACTCTTCCTCTTCGCGAATAAGGACAACCAGAAGGACGGCTATTGCACCGTGGCTTTGCGATTGGTTCGCCTTTTGGAGGTACAGTGGGAGGTACCTGCAGTGCACCTGCGGCACTCTTTTTGGAGTAAGTCGACCTGCAAGTCATTCGCAACCGTGCGTTGACACAGAGGGAGGGAGGGGGCGTGACAGGCACGCGCACGTTCATGCGGAAGGCCCCCCCCCCCCCGGCCGCTTCGATGACTGTTTGTTGCCTCAGGGACCCGCTGGGGCACGCGGACGTGCTCCGCGTCCCGGACCCCCAGCGGCACCGCGAGCCCCGTCACTACCCTCAGCCCCACGCCGACGGCCTCGAGCAGCCCCAGTCCGACGGCATCGGGCAGCCCCCGGGCCACGGCGTCCCCCAGCGTCACTGGGCCCGGCACGGCCACCGGTAGCCCTTCGCGCACGCCGTCGACCACAGGTATGCGCCGCGGTGCACCGGCACTGAGGGCCCTCACACCCGCGCACGCCCTGTCCCCCGCCGCGCCCCGTTCACATGTTGACACCCGCTGTCCGCTCAGGTACCCCCTCAGGCACCGCAACGGCCTCGGGCCTGCGAACGGCAACGCCGACGGCCACGGCCTCGGGCACATTCAGCGTCACGGTCTCCCTGTCCGTCACCCTCAGTCCCACCGCGACCCACACGCTGACCGTCACGCACTCGACAACGGCCACCGGCAGCGGCTCGGCCACCCCCTCCGCGAGCGCTACAGGTGCCCGTCTGCTGCGTGTGGCCCGGCGGTGCGTTGGTCCGTTCTTGGGGGAGGAGACGTGATGCGATGCGCGCGCGGTACTGGGGTCGTTGCGTCGACCGTTTCGTGCGGTTGACGCCTGTGCTTTTGCCCAAAACGGTACCTGACACAACAACAGGAACTTGAGCAGTTTAGCGGCGTGCAAAATAGGGGGTGGTGAGCAATCAATTTGTCATCTTGCAGCGTGTTGCTGCGCCGGTTGCATGAGCTCGCCCAAGGGGCCCTCACATTCCGCCATGACGCTGCCCCCAGCAACGACCACCAAGGGACAGCATGTACAAGGGCCTCCAAGGCAGACCATTCCCCGGAGAAGTTGTTCAAATACTTGAGGCGGTGCGCCTAGCCCCTCTTCGCCCCCCCTGCCCCTCCCCCCTCCCTATTTCGGGGCCGCCCTGCAAGCTCCCCCGTCTTGGCAAGGACCTGTGTGCAGCATTGCCGGCGCCGGCGCGGGAGGGACGCCAAGGGACACGCCATGATCATCAATGCGACGAGGGTATCATATTGAGGTGCTTATGTTGGGGTACCTGGGACCCCCGCCCGGCTGCCCCCCGACACCCCCCCCCCCTACCCATGGCGTTGTGTGACATTCACGTTGCCGGTTGTGGTGAGCGCCTCCCAGCCTGGGGTCTTTGTGATGACCCACTGATCAGGCCGCCAGGGGAGGACGCCATTCTCAGACGTTGCATTCTGGATTCCCCCCCAGGCAGGGGGATGCCCGCGGCAGTGCAGATGCCCGCAGTAGTGCGGATGCCTGCTTGTCATAGCACAAGGTTCAAAGGCGAGAGGCCAATAGGCGCCGCCACAGGCTAACAGAGCCAACCACCAAGGCCTTGTGCCAAACCCCCGCCCTTCAGTGCTGGAGTCGGCAAACCCATGGACTCGGAGGGTGCTTCTGGATGCACCTGGTCACCGGCACGGGCAACAGCCCCGTCTCCGGGACGGCCGACCCCCGGAGTAGTCAAACAGGACAAGTCATCCGGGGGCTCCGTTGACGCAGCCAGAACACGTTCGGGCCCACAGAGGGTCGGAATGTGCAGTGGTGAGAGGCCAATAGGCGCCGCCAAAGGCAAACAAACCAACGCCATGGCCGCGTGCCACCCCGCCCCCCTTCAGGGGCCCAGGAGGTCTAGAGGGTGTCGACGTCTGGGGCTGCACCTGGGCGCCCCCCCATGGGACACCCGCAGCACGTGGGAGCAGAGGGACCGCTGTCCCGCACTCCCCTGGTCCCCTCTTCCCAGGCCGCTGGGCGTAGCCGAGCGGCTGCCCACCCGTGGCAGCTCATTTTATTTTTGTTGACTTTTATGGATCACCTCCCCCCTTCCCCCTCCAGGTCTCTCTCTTGAAATCCCCCCCCCCCCGTGTCCACCGAATGCCTTGTCCAATGATCACTTCCGTTCGGAGCGTTTTCTTTTTGGGGACCTCATTCATTAGGCACCGGCTTTAGGGACCGAATTAATTGGTTTCGGCGTGTCGAACGTACCGAACGGCGTGTCCAACGAACACTCCGGTTTGGACCGTATTTTTTTTGAAAATTTTATTGTTCGCTACACACGGGGGGGGGGGGGGGCACTGGACAGCCCCCCCCCCCCGTGACCTCGGAGCATAAATCCTGCGGCAGGTGCACACGCGACACACAGAGGGAGGGGGGGCGTGACAGGCTGCGGATTGCATGTTTGTGTGCCGCACCCGCGGATGTGCTGCGCGGAACAGGGGGCCGTTCATGCCACAGCAATGTCGTGCACACGCGACACACAGAGGGAGGGTTGGCATGACAGGCACGCGCACGTTCATGCGGAAGCCCCCCCCCCCCGGCCGCTTCGATGACTGTTCGTTGCCTCAGGGACCCGCTGGGGCACGCGGACGTGCTCCGCGTCCCGGACCCCCAGCGGCACCGCAAGCCCCGTCACTACCCTCAGCCCCACGCCGACGGCCTCGAGAAGCCCCAGTCCGACGGCATCGGGCAGCCCCCGGGCCACGGCGTCCCCCAGCGTCACTGGGCCCGGCACGGCCACCGGTAGCCCTTCGCGCACTCCGTCGACCACAGGTATGCGCCGCGGTGCACCGCCGTGCGCGGCATTTTCCGGTCGGATGCCGCCCGTTTGCCTGGGCCTCTGCGTCGTCCCCCTGTATCCCCCGCGGCACCGAGCACGGCCGAAGGGCTCCGGGATTCGGGTGCCTGCCCTCCGGTCCAGGCCTCTGTTTATCCGGAATTAACACGTTCTTGATTCCGTCCGTTCTTGATTCAAAAATTCTTTGGTTTTTTCAAAAAAAAATTTAAATCAAGGATTTCGCCCCCTGTGTCCTCACACCTCTTCTCTTACGGTCTGCGCGGGGGACTTCCCTTGGTGAGGATACACTTGGGGCTAGAGCCGTGATACGGAATACAAAGGCAGCGCGCCGGGCGTGCGCCGGGCAAACATTCCCCCGTTGTGGTGTGGCTGCATCCGCCCTCGGACCGCCATCTCCGCCCCCCCCCCCCCCCCGGCGCCGGGATGGTGGTCAACGTTTTTGTCGGGAAGGGCCCCCCCAATTTCTTGGGGTGGGGGTTTGCAGAAGTGGGCTCCTTCCGCCGGGCCTTTGTAACAGTCCTTTGTTGTGGTTGCCCGCAGGGGCATGAGGTGCTGGGGATCGGGTTTTGTGTTGATCGCCGCCGCCGCGTCAATGTGCTTTGGTCTACAACGGCCGAGAAAGGCGCGCTAAGGGCAATCCCAAAGAGGCCTCCCTTCGAAAGAGAGAAAGGGGGGCCCTTTTTTGGCAGCCTTGCCCGCAGAGCCCCTGCCAAAGTGGGGGGGGGGCATTGGAAAAGCCCCTCCCCCCCCCACACATTTATTTGCCCCCCCCCCCCCACCCCCACCCCCAGCCCGTGCCCGCGCTGTTTGCATTTGCCTCCCACTTCAGGTACCTCCACCGGGTCCTCCACGGGCTCCGGACTGCGGACTGCAACGCCCACGGCCACGGGCACTCGGTCGTTGCGTCCCACTCCATCCCCCTCGAGCACGCCCAGCGGGGCTGCAACGCGGAGCGCTGCCGTCACGTGCTCGTCGACGATCAGTGGAAGCCGCTCAGCCACTGTGTCCACGTCCGTTACCGGTATGTGTGCGCGGGCGCTCGCGCACGCAGGTGCGTGCGCGCGCGCGCGCGTATGTGTCTGCATGTCGATTTATTTTCGAAAGGCGCCCAGTCGTCTTCTGGTGATGGTTTGACTGTTGGACGGCCTGACGAGACCGAGAACACCCAGGCTGCCTTGACTGTTCGTCGCGTGTATTGCATGATTGTGAGTGAGTGCCAATGTGTGGGTGTTTCAGCTCGCATTCGAAAAATTCCACAAAATTTGTGATTTTGAGCAGCAACAAAGGCGACACCAATTTTCCGGACGCGCGCGCGCTGTCGTTTTCGACCGATTTTTGGACCTCCGCCCAGCCCGACTAGGCATGCAGGCACTTAGAAAGTTCCTCGGCCCCAAAACGGCAATCGATCGCGGTCCCCCGGCGCTGCGTGCGACTTGAACGGTTGGTCCCAGACCGGAGTCGTAGACCTTGCGAATCCGCATCCGATGGTCCGATTTCGACGCGGCCGGATCGAGTGATGGCCAGTCCGGTCGTCCGGTCGTCCGGCCGGACCACCAGCCCTACCCCTCCAGAGGGGGGGGGGGCACACAACGCACACAACCAACAACATCTCCGCCGCAAAGGCCCCTTTCCCCCCATTTTCAGCCCCCGACCCGCCCCCCCCCCAGAGTCCCCAACCTACGCCACCGGGGGACAGCCGTTTGGCCCGTTGCAAAGGCCCATGGGGCAATGGAGCGGATGAAGGCCTTAGTTACGCTTCGTGAATGGCCATTTGCGTTGTAGCCCGACTTATTTATGTCCAAAAGGCAAGGAAACGGGCAACTCAGCCATGCACCACAACAACCCCCCGGCCCCGCCGCCGCCGTTGGAGTCCGGAGTTGAAAAGAACTGCCCCCCATGGCCCTGGGGGGGGGGGATGACAGGCCCGCGCACGTTCATGCGAAAGGCCCCCCCCCCCGGCCGCTTCGATGACTGTTTGTTGCCTCAGGGACCCGCTGGGGCACGCGGACGTGCTCCGCGTCCCGGACCCCCAGCGGCACCGCGAGCCCCGTCACTACCCTCAGCCCCACGTCGACGGCCTCGAGCAGCCCCAGTCCGACGGCATCGGGCAGCCCCCGGGCCACGGCGTCCCCCAGCGTCACTGGGCCCGGCACGGCCACCGGTAGCCCGTCGCGCACTCCGTCGACCACAGGTATGCGCCGCGGTGCACCGCTGTGCGCGGCATTTCCCGGTCGGATGCCTCCCGTTTGCCGGGGCCTCTGTGTCGTCCCCCTCGTTGCACTCGAGTGAAACCCCCCACTGCCATGCGCCAGGGCCGTCGTCTGCCACGCGACCGACACTTGGGCCGTGGCGTTGTTCAGGTCCAGTCATTGAGCCACATTTCCTTTTTCTATCATTAAGGGGCGGTCTGATCGATCGGGTGGTCCGGTGCGCAAGCCTCTCCGGCACCCGAAGGCTCGGATACCTCCGGATGCCTTAGTTTTCCCCCATTGTCTGTTCGGGTGCTTGGTTTTGTGAAGGGAACTGATGGGGAGGTCTGCGGCCTCCGGAAAAATAGTTATCGCCAGTTATCGCCATTTTTCTGCCACTTGTAGGGGTCGTTCATACGATGTGCGTCGTGAGGTTATGATGAGTCCCCATTTCCCCCCCATTTCCCCCCATTCCCCCCCCATTTCCCCCCATTTCCCCCTTTCCCCCCCATTTCCCCATTTTTCCAAAGTGTCTTCGGGGATTCGGGGATTCTGGTGCCGAGTGCGTCTCTCTGAGTTTGCCACGTCCCCACGCCGCCGCCGGTGCCTCCCGCTGCAGGTACCTCGTCCGGCACCTCCACGGCCTCCGCGCTGCAGACGGTGACGCCCACGGCCACAGTCTCCCGAACACGAAGCCCCACTGCGTCGCCGTCGGGGACGCCCAGTTTGACTCCCACGCAGCGCCGTACCGTCACGAGCTCGGCGACAATCAGCGGCGGCCCCTCAGCCACTGGGTCCATGTCCGGTACCGGTACGTCTGTGTGCGTGCGTGCGTGCGTGTCTATGTCTTTCTGAGGGTCTGTTGTGGTTTCCGAAGGCACCTCTCTTCATTGGCAATTGCATTTCTTCGCACGGCCGGAAGAGCTGTTTGGAGACCAGTGCCCCGTGGCCACATTGCCCTGCGGTGCTCAGGGTTGTCCTGAAGAAGCACCCAAAAAAACTGTTTGTTAAGCACAGCCCCCGGAGACTACCAACCGCCACCAGCCACCAACCGCCACCAGCCACCAACCGCCAACCGCCAGCTGCCGCCACCCGCCGACCTTCGAAGTACAGAACGTCCCGCCACTATGAAGCAGATGGGGTCTCCGTGAGCGTTCGTCCATGTTGGCGTTACGAAGGCTTTTTTGTTCTCCTCAAGGACAGCCCCGGCTGTGCTCCCTGTCGTCCACACTGGGTTTCTTGGTGGTTCTTGGTTACCCACACCCACGCGGTGTGTGCACTCAGGCCACTGAATCGGGCCCTGGTTCCCACGTCAAACGTGTGGATAACGGGCCGGATGCGTATTGCCTGCCTCAGCATTGCAGTGGGCAGCCCTCCGGTACGCAGTGTGCTCCTGTACAGGGGACTGATCCAAGGCAGGCCCGCACTCCGGAACCCCCGGGGCCTGGGTTGCACGCCCCACATCAGACGCGGTGGCGAGCACCCCCCGAAGTTCACGGTCTTGGGGATGACCGAGTGTGAGGCATCGCCTGGCGGCAGCGTGGCAGGGACTCCAGGGGGCTGAAGCAGCGCCTGTGCTGCGGATTGCATGTTTGTGTGCCGCACCCGCGGATGTGCTGCGCGGAACAGGGGGCCGTTCATGCCACAGCAATGTCGTGCACACGCGACACACAGAGGGAGGGTTGGCATGACAGGCACGCGCACGTTCATGCGGAAGGCCCCCCCCCCGGCCGCTTCGATGACTGTTTGTTGCCTCAGGGACCCGCTGGGGCACGCGGACGTGCTCCGCGTCCCGGACCCCCAGCGGCACCGCGAGCCCCGTCACTACCCTCAGCCCCACGCCGACGCCCTCCAGAAGCTTCAGTCCGACGGCATCGGGCAGCCCCCGGGCCACGGCGTCCCCCAGCGTCACTGGGCCCGGCACGGCCACCGGTAGCCCTTCGCGCACTCCGATGACCACAGGTATGCGCCGCGGTGCACCGCCGTGCGCGGCATTTCCCGGTCGGATGCCGCCCGTTTGCCTGGGCCTCTGCGTCGTCCCCCTCTATCCCCCGCGGCACTGAGCACGGCTGAAGGAGGCACGGAGGCGGCAGTTTGCCGCCATCGTCCTCCAACGTCATGTTCCTTCGATGGCGACCCCGTCGCCACTGAGCACGCCCGTAAGTGCGCACGCGTGTCCGGGTGCAGGTCGGGAACCCGCTTGTGTGAGCACCGGGGGCGGTGCACCGCCGGTGTTGCCACGTGCGGTAGCTGGTTGGCCCAATCGGCCGCAGGACGGTCATGACACGAGTTGGGTCGCCCCTTCAATTGGGAGCCATCATTGCCTCCCAACAACTGCCCGGTGAAGGCACTTCTGACTGCCCTGCGAACCTTCTCTGAGTACCAACACACGATTCATCGGTCCACAACCAAACCCCATGAACGCCCCCCTTCAACGGATGCACAACCCTCGGCCGTGCCGAAGGAATGAATGTCCAATCCCCAAGAATGGGCCTGTGCATTCCGATCGGTCAGTGGGTGCAACCCGTTTCTCTGATTGTGCCGTGCGTATCGCATCCTCCCTTCGCCTCACGCTTCAGGTACGCTTTCCGGCACCACCACAGCCTCCGCCACGGCCACAGCCTCCTGGACACTGAGTCACACCCCGTCACCGTCTGGCACGCCCAGCGTGACTGCAACGTGGAGTTGTACCGTCTCCCGCTCATTGACGGTCAGTGGCAGCTGCTCGGCCACTCTGTCCCGGACCGTTACCGGTATGTGAGTGAGTGAGTGAGTGAGTGAGTGAGTGAGTGAGTGAGTGAGTGAGTGAGTGAGTGAGTGAGTGAGTGAGTGAGTGAGTGAGTGAGTGAGTGAGTGAGTGAGTGAGTGAGTGAGTGAGTGAGTGAGTGAGTGAGTGAGTGAGTGAGTGAGTGAGTGAGTGAGTGAGTGAGTGAGTGAGTGAGTGAGTGAGTGAGTGAGTGAGTGAGTGAGTGAGTGAGTGAGTGGGTGGGTGGGTGGGTGGGTGGGTGGGTGGGCGGGCGGGCGGGCGGGCGGGCGGGCGGGCGGGCGGGCGGGCGGGCGGGCGGGCGGGCGGGCGGGCGACGGGCGGGCGGGCGGGCGGGCGGGCGGGCGGGCGGGCGGGCGGGCGGGTGGGTGGGTGGGTGGGTGGGTGAGCGAGCGAACGAGTGGGTGGGTGGGTGGGTGGATGGGTGGGAGGAGGAGGCGGAAGAGGAGGAGCACCAGCGTCAGTACCACGTACGGTGAGCCTCTGCTTCATCCCTCGCGGGTCTCACGCAGACCACCCGAGGGAGTCCTCCGTCTTACCTCCGCCGGGCCAAGACGAGTCTGGCTGCACGCCTGATGCCACTCCTCCCCGCAGGCCGTCCAGGCCACAGCGTCGGGGTGCAGCAACGCTGCGGTTCATTGCGGTTACGGTCGGTTACAAATGCCGTTGAGCCTGGCACTGGCCGTCAGGGAGACTGTGCCTGGGCGTATGCTGGGCGCCCTGGTGGGGGTTACCTCCCCTTCCAATGCATCCCTGCACGGCTGGTCCATTCGCTGTGCAATGCTGCTGAATGGGACGGGGGTCTCTGTACTGAATGCCCCCCCCCCCCGGCCGCTTTGATGACTGTTTGTTGCCTCAGGGACCCGCTGGGGCACGCGGACGTGCTCCGCGTCCCGGACCCCCAGCGGCACCGCGAGCCCCGTCACTACCCTCAGCCCCACGCCGACGGCCTCGAGCAGCCCCAGTCCGACGGCATCGGGCAGCCCCCGGGCCACGGCGTCCCCCAGCGTCACTGGGCTCGGCACGGCCACCGGTAGCCCGTCGCGCACTCCGTCGACCACAGGTATGCGCCGCGGTGCACCGCCGTGCGCGGCATTTCCTGGTCGGATGCCGCCTGTTTGCCTGGGCCTCTGCGTCGTCCCCCTCTTTGTGCTTTTCACTGCGCCCGATGCTTTTAAAAACTGTACCACAGGATGCGAGGTACTGGTACCTCTCAACTATCGGACCTCCATTGCCCACCATGACGGATTCTCTACTTGCCCCTGGCCGCGCGCACCGAACGGCGCACCGAACGGCGTCTCCAACTAACACTTGGTGTTGGGACCGTATGATTTGGGGACTTTATTGTTCGCTGGACGCGGGCCCGGGGGGGGGGGGGGGCTTATAGCTTAGCGACGGCTTTTGGCGTACCGTTGCTTTTCCATCAGTCTGTGGCCCTGCCACGGGAATCTTCGTATCCATTCTTTGTGACAGAAAGGTACCTATGGTCTTCTTGGCCACTGATGAGCCTATCTTTTGTGAGCTTTGTGCCGTCTGCCGCCTGTGCACACGTGACTTAGCCCAGAGTTCCTAGGGGGGGGGGGGTACGGTGGCAGTGACACTGACAGTGGCTTTGGCTGGTCTGACACAATGCCTCCTGAAGAAAGGATCGCACGGCAACGGCTCGTGTGACAGCCACTCGTCACTTGGGGGGTGGTCTGGCATGTTGCCTGGTGACGGGGTGGGGGTCGGAGGGGGGGGACCGCTACACGCTGCTGGTGAGCCGTTGTTGTGCCGGGGTGCGCCCTCTAGTTAGTGCCTGAGCTCCTGTCGGGAGCCCCATCCGGGCCGGGCGGTGACGGTGACAGTGCCTGAGGTGCACGCGACCGTCCTCATCCGCCCCTGGCCGCCCATGCGGCCGCCCCTGCCGTCGAGCCACGGGGGGAGCAGTGTGTTCGGTCGGCGAGAGTAGGACCGTCGCCCCTCTGCGCACCCCCGCCCCCCCGCCCCCCCCACTGCCGTCCCTCCAACGCCGCCGCCGGGCGATGCCTCACACTCGGTCATCCCCAAGACCGTGAAGTTCGGGGGCCGCTCGCCACCGCGTCTGATGTGGGGCATGCAACGCAGGCCCAGGGGGGCTCCAGGCAAATGGTCCGGGTCCGCAGCCCAACGGCCTCATCGGTCGCCTGCACACCCTCTGCTCGGCTCCTCAGGGTCCGCAACGGACGAGGCCACTGCCACTGCCCCGAGCACACTGAGCCCTACGGTGTCGCCGTCGCCCAGCCCCAGTGCCCCGCGCACCGCCTCGTGCACGACGACCGTCTCGGCGACGCGGAGCGGCAGCCCCTCGGGCACCGGGTCCAGCTCCATCACAGGTACGGACATGCCACGAGCGTCCGGCAAGGGAAACTGGTTCTCGGTGGCTGTCCGCCGCGTGTCGACGGCCACTCAGTAATACCCGCCCCTTGCACCACCGGAACTCAGTAGGAACGCGGTTGCATTTGATCACGTCGGAGTCGGCAGCCGCGAGTGGCTGCACAGATCAGTCCCTGACCGTCCGCAGATGTGCCCTGCGCTGCGATGATTGGGAGCCCCCCGCACCAGCCAACTTCCCCGCCCCCCAGGCGGCCGCATTGCCCCCATTAGCCCCGGTTGGTTGGCGCTTGTGGCCGAGCCAATAAAGCGATACATCGAGAGTCCAAAGGACCGGACCCGCGGTGCCACGATGCGGTGCGGAAGGCGCCGCTGCACCGTCTGCTCCGCCCCCAACATGTGTACTTCCTGCGGATCGGCGCGGCGCGGCCGTCACTTTCAGACGATCTCTGTTGGCGGGACCCCTGGACCCCCGTACCCCCCCCCATCCCCCAAGCCCCTCCTTTCACCGCTGCACAACACAGGGAATATTAGCGCGCCGGGGGGGGGGGGGGGCGCCGCGCGCTAGCAAAGTTTTGACGGTCGCCGTCCCACCTCCAACCGTTTGGGGGCCTGGATGGGACCTACCCCAGACCAATGGGGTTTGGGCACTTCGTGTAGTGCCCAGGAGAGCAAGCGCTGTGTCCCAGAGACGTTGTTGTTGTCATTACGCTCCCTGGCCACCACTTCCAATCGTGCGCGAATGAGTTGTGCTTTTGCAGTTGTGAAAGGGGCACCCCACGCTCGGTATGACGGGGGTAAAGCTTTGGGGTCGATGGCCGGGACAGTGATTTGGGTGCCAGGGGGCAGTGTGTATTTTGCTGTGGACCAGGGGGTCTCATCCCAACCCCCTCCCCAAAATAAAATAAAAGGGGGGGTTTTCCCACAAACGGGGGCAAACAACTGCGGTCAAGCGGGGGGTCAGAGAGGGGGGTATTGCGCCGCAGTGAAGGGAGGGCCTGGTGCATTGGTGCGTCTGCGGAACAGCCTCTTCTGTGGTCACCTGGGGTGAACGCGGCACGGGTCGTTCTCTCCCCCGGCCACCACGACCACGTGTGTGTGTTACCCCCCCGTGTGACATTCCGTCGGGTTGTTGCTCCTTTACGGGGCCCTGGACAGTCACCCGTTCTTCCCTTCGCATGTTGTGTCGGGCCGCTGCGTTCTGTCGGCCGCTGCGGCCGGTGCTCTTGCTGGTGTCGTTTCCGCGTTCGCGGAGCCCAGTGGTTGGCGTGCCGGGGGTTGTGCTGGTTGTTGCGGGGGTCGTTTGCGTGTCAGCGGCGCCCAATAGTTGGCGTATTGAGGACGTGCTGGTTGTTGCTGGGGTCCACAGGCCCCCCCCACCCCCCCCACCCACAACCCCACTCGTGTTGATTGCCCGCTGGTGCCCACTCATGCATTTGGTGCACTGCCCTCGTGCCGCAGGGACCCCCTCGGGCACGGCCACGCCCGCCGCGACCGGCACCCTCAGCCCCACGGCATCCGCAGCAACGACGCCGAGCGCCACCGGGTCGAGGTCGACCAGTGCCAGCCCCACCGCGCCCCCGAGTCGCACCTGCACCGCCTCACCCACGAGGCCTGTCAGTCAGACGCTCACTGCGTCCGTGACGTCAACGGGTGTGTTCTGGGCCGGGGAAGGCAGTGCTCGTGACCGTGGGCGAGCGGTCCACCGGGTGTGTGGGTCAGGCACGGCTTGACCGTGTGACCAGACATGCCACGACACCGCCTCCCCCGGGGGGAGCGGTGGTCCCCCCAGAGTTCCACTTGACCAATCGCAGCAACGGGCACTGGCCAACAAACATCGCGGCGGGTGGCCATACGGATTTGCGGGAAGCAGACACGACGCAGACCAAACCTGGAAAACCCACGCCCTCGTGTTCCTGCACCAAACGGTTACAGACGGTTTCAGACAAACGGTTACTTGGAGGTGAATGTTCTACGGTGCCAGACAAAAAAAGCAAAACCAAATCGTGTTTAACATCAAGACCCATCCGCCTTATTTGAATATAAATTTGCACACATGAAATTTCATGGGAGCTACAGTATATCTCACCGGGAGTTACCGCACAACGGCCTGCTCGCGTTTCTGGCAAAACGTGTTTTGCAAGGAGAAGTATCTTTCGCGTATGTGCGAATACACAAGAAAAAAACCACCAATTCGCGCCGTGACAAGTGCGTCAGACTTGCCTTGCAGGGTCATCACACGGTCGTGACACGTCGTTTCGAGGGGGTGCGGGGAAGGGCATGGAGCTGGTCGCTGCGCACAAACACCTCCTCTGTGCGCTGCAGCCACTCTGCTCCCGACGTCCACCAAAACGCTGTCGAGCACACCGACCTCTACGGCATCCCCTTCGGGGACTCTCAGTGTGACCCCCTCCGGCAGCCGCACCGCGGCTCCCTCGGACACCAGCAGCAGCAGCCCATCACACACGCTGTCCACGTCCATCACGCGTATGTTCAGTGCGTGGCGGCTGCAAATTGAGGGGGGCGTATTGTTCGGATCCCCAGTGATGTCGCGCCAGTGCCCGACCGCCGTCGGTTACCCCCCAACCGCCGTCGGTTACCCCCCAACCGCCGTCGGTTACCCCCCAACCGCCGTCGGCTACCCCCCAATCGCCGTCGGTTACCCCCCCCAACCGCCGTCGGTTATCCCCCAGCCGCCGTCGGTTACCCCCCAACCGCCGTCGGTTCCCCCCCAATCGCCGTCGGTTACCCCCCCCAACCGCCGTCGGTTACCCCCCAACCGCCGTCGGTTCCCCCCCAATCGCCGTCGGTTACCCCCCCCAACCGCCGTCGGTTATCCCCCAGCCGCCGTCGGTTACCCCCCAACCGCCGTCGGTCCCCCCCCAATTGCCGTCGGTTACCCCCCCCAACCGCCGTCGGTTATCCCCCAGCCGCCGTCGGTTACCCCCCAACCGCCGTCGGTTACCCCCCAATCGCCGTCGGTTACCCCCCCCAACCGCCGTCGGTTACCCCCGTCTCTGCAAACGACCGTGCCTTCTGGGTCTCGGGGGTCGCCGCATCGCTCTGCCATCGGCTGCCGGTCCGCCAGGCCACATTCCGTCCCGCATGCCTCAGGTACCGCGTCCGGCACCCCGACACTGTCTGCGTCGCCAAGCCCAACGCCAACGCCGACCGCCACCCCGACGGGCCGCCTGAGCGCGAGCCCGTCGGGCACCTGCACCGCGACCGCGTCGCGCAGTCGGACTGGCACCGCCTCCACAACGGCCAGCACCAGCCCGTCACTCACGCCCTCCAGTTCCATGACAAGTGTGCGCTGGCCACTCCTGTGCACAAGCAGTACCGGGGGTGAGGATTCGGAACAGGCGGAAGTTTGAATGGCAACATTAGAGGGAGCACCTGACGTGGCGCGCGCGCGGCCGTTTGGCCCGACCAAGCAGCTGCAGATTCACAATCAATCAGTTATTATGAACTCGGGCACCGAAATTTTTTTGAGATTGAGAATGTTCAAAACCTTTTTACCAAATGCATGGCAAATGATCAATTTCCGGAACCCCCTCGCGGCGCTAATTCTAAAAAACCCATTTTCATTTTTTTTGGCCCGATTTCGGGTCCAGGTCACCTGCGGGGCCCGGGGGTCAATCAAGGATGTTTTGCGAGCCGTCAAGTGAACCCTTTTGGGGGGAAGCGGAGGTCTAGCCAGGGGGCCGTATCGACCCCTCCCCCCTGGAGTTGAAAGGCCGCCCACCCAATTCGTGCCACCTTGTCTCTGCACCAACTCCCGCCAGGCTCAGTGCTGTCAGGTCGATGTGGCCGCTACAAAACAGTCGGAGTGCTGTGGGTACGGGGCATTCCTTGATCGGAGGGTTCCGCTCATAGGGCGACTTTCAAGGCCCGCCCCCGTAGGCCGTTGGGTGCCGGCCGGTCGCTGGCGGTTATCTTTGGCGGTTATCGGCACCCACCAAATGCCGTCGGTTGGTTGCCAACCGCCGTGACTCGACCAGCGACCGCTGTCGGTGTGCTACTGCCGTTGTTGTTGGTCTAATGCCGCGTTCCGGTGGCCAGCAGTGAATCGTCATTGCGGCGGTGCTGCCCCGACGCCGTCATCCCGCGCACTCTCACCGCGCCCTCTCCCCGCAGGTATCCCATCGCACACCGCAACACGCTCCATGTCCGTCACCCCCACGCCCACCCGGACCACAGTCAACACCGCGAGCCCCACGCTGTCCCCCTCGGGTCTGCCCAGTGGCACCGCATCCGCCAGCCCCAGCGCCACGCCCACGCCATCGGCCAGCGGTACCGAGTCCGCCCTCCCGTCAATGTCTCCGACAGGTCGCCCCCATTGGGGACGGGAGGCAGGGCAGTGGGATGGGGAGGAGGGAGAGGCTGGGGCTGTGGGATGGGGGCAGAGGGAGAGGCGGGGGCCGTGGGATGGAGGAGGAGGGAGAGGCGGGGGCCGTGGGATGGGGGAAGAGGGAGAGGCGGGGGCCGTGGGATGGGGGAGGAGGGAGAGGCTGGGGCCGTATGGGGGAGGAGGGAGAGGCGGGGGCAGTGCAGGGCAGTATTAGAATGGCCGTACACCGTGGGAGGAGGGGGAGGAAGGGGGGGGCTACCCCCCCCTTAGAACCCCCTCCTCCCCTTCCAATGTTTGAGGCTGACAGCCAAACTGATTTTTTTGATACTCTGACCACCCAAATCGATCAAATATCCTATGTAAAGCATGTTTTAGCCCCTGTGTTTATGTGTTTATGTGTCACCCTATTTGGGTGTTGGGGGGGGGGGGGGGCTCCCAAGGGGTCTAGGGCACAACCTGCTCATGCCGTTTTCCAGCCTCGGCAGCTCAAGAATGGTCGTCCCTCTCCACTCTTCGAGGTGCCTTGCCGAAGGCAACAGAATTTCGCTTCGGCGCCTTTGGCGCCGGGAGGATTTGAGCTTAAAATTTTTTGGCTGGCCTTCGGCGGGGACCATAGAGGGACCCTGGGAGGAGGGGGGTCCCAGCCAAACCCCCCTCACCCCCTTGTAAGACGTCCCTGGGGCAGTGGGATGGGGGACGGCCGTGCGTGTGACGCGGCTCAGGCAGTGGTGTGCGTTCTGGTTGGCCTACCCGACGGGGGTGGGGAGGCGGATGGGTCGTGGGCCCGGGTGCAAAAAGCGTTTGGGCACCGGAAGGCCCCCCTTTTTCTCGGCTCTCTTGAAATGTTCTGTTCCCCTGACGCAAATCTTGTCGGGTTTGGCGTGCGTGGGTAGGCCGGCCCGGGTCTGTGGGCGGGTGGGACCCCCGTGCGGACCTCCGGCCAACCCTCGGGGGGTGCCAATCCTGCGGCAGCTGCGGCGCGCGGCGTGGGGAATGATCGTGGAATAGGGGGCATTGCACCCTTTGTGCACCGTCCTTTTGAATGGGGAGTGGTCATCGCAACATTTGTGTCGGTTTGCCATTGTGCCCGTTTGACCCGCTTCCGTCACCCGAAATTGAGGGAAGTCGAGGCGGTGCTCATTCCCCTGCGTCGCCTGCGGTGCGCCTGCGGCGTGCGGTCCGCGCCCCCTCCGCGCCTCTCCGTCGCGGTTTGAGAGGCACCCACTCCGCCTTCACACCGCCTCAGGTACGCCGGTCCCGACGCGGAGTAGGACCCCCAGCGGCACCCCAAGCCCCTCTCGGTCCGGATCGGGCACTCGGAGCGCGACGCCCTCGCGCTCTGCCACGACCAGCCCCTCGCCGACGGCCACTCGCAGCCCCGCGGGCACTCTGTCGGCGTCTGTGACAGGTACGTCCGCGCGCTGACGTCAGGGCCTCCCCCGGGGGACTGTCCACGTGACGAGGCTTTGGGGGGAGGGGCAGGGATGCATCAGAAGGGCTGCGACCTCAGAGGCGGCCCCAGAGGCGGTTAGAGAGGCGGTTGGAGGAGGTTGCCAAAGCGGTTGGGGGCGGTTACTGTCGGTTACAAATGCCACTGAAGCTGGCACTTGGCGTCAGGGGCACAGTGGCCGGGCTTAGGCTGGGCGCCCTGGCGGGGGGGTACCTCCGGCCGCCGGCGCGCCGGGAGGGTGCGCCGGGAGGTGCCCGCCACGGGGGTGGCAACAGGGCCGTGACCAGCCAACCGCGCACGGGACAGTCCACGTCGTACGGGGATGTGAAATCCTCGTACGGGGGGGCAGGTGGGTGGGACAGGAGTGGGTGCGCGACAGGGGCACCCAGCAGCGCCAACAGACAGGGGGAGGAGCAACACAGACACACAGAACGCGGGAGCCACACCAGGAGGGACAAATGCGAGCACAGCACACGAGGAGGGGCACAGCGAGGCAGGAGAGGCAACCAGAACAGCGGGAACAGGGAACCAGAATGGAGGGGATGGGAGAGCGTGCGCATGGGAGGCAGCGACAACAAAGGGGATGGCATGGCCAGCCAGCTCCGTCGCTACCGGGTGCCAGGGCAACCCCTGCTCAACCGGCATCAGGTGGGGGGTGTCTCCCGCAGCCCAGATGGGCTGTATGCGCAACAGGAGCGGGAGCCCATCAGGAGCAGACCAGCCGTGAGGGGGGAAAGGACATATGGTGGACGGCCCGGACAGCGCGTGGAGGAACAGGGCACCTGGGCCTCACGCACACAGAAACACAGCGAGGCAGGCTATGGAAGGCCCGTGGACAGAGGCGCGTGCACAGCAAAAACATTCAAACGACCCCCGGCAACCACCAGCACATCCTCAACACGCCAACTATTGGGCGCCGCTGATGCGCAGACAGCACATCCCGCCACATCCAGCACAGCCCCAATACGCCAACGACTGGGCTCCGCGAACGCAGAAACGACACCAGCAAGGGCACCGGCCGCAGCGGCCGACACAAAGCAGCGACCCAACGCAACATGCGAAGGGAAGAACAGGTGACTGTCCAAGGCCCCGTAAAGGAGCAACAACGCGACGGAATGTCACACAGGGGGTACCCCCCCCCCCTTCCAATGTACCCCCCCCTTGTCTCGGTCTACGTACCCATCCCCCTCCCCACCGCCCTACACGGGGGGTGCTAATCCTGCGGCGCCTGCGGCACCCACGGCGCGCAATTTGGGTAATTATCGTGGAACAGGGGAAACCGTACCCTTTGTGAACCGTACTTTTGAATGGGGAGCGGTCATCGCAACGTTTTTCTCCGTTTTGGGTATTGTGCCTCACCATTTTGCCCGCTTGACCTCCTTCCTTCACCCAAAATCGAGCAAAACTCAGCGCTGCCCTCCGTCCGCGCCGTCTCATCCGCAGGGACCCCCGTGCCCACGTCCACTGCAACGCCCTCCAGCGCCTTCACCGTCAGTCCGTCCCCCTCCGGGAGCGCGATGGCGACCCCTTCCAACAGCCGCACCCCCACACCCGTGCCCACGGGCACTGGCACCGCGTCAGGCACGGCCCCCAGGACCATCACGGGTATGCGGCGCGGTCCTCGCACTCCGTTGGCAGCAGATTCTTCGGATCACCCCTTCCGTCCCGCGGTGTCACCGCCACCCATCGGTCCTGAGGGTCTTAGTACCCCCCGGAGCAACCGGGCTGAACTTATGAACTCAGGCGGGGTCATGGACCCTCCACACAGGGGCAGTATGGCTTTCAGTGAGGGGGGGTGGGAGGTCAGTAGAGCCCCCCTAAAGTGGGGGGCTAAAGAGCTCAGTTGACAGGACCATTAATCAGTTGTTGTGCACTCTCGCGCCGAAGGCGCCGAAAATGTTTTTGCGCATTAAAAATGGTCCATTTTTTTTTCACCAAACACATGGCAAATGATGACTTTTCTGAACCCCCCCGACACACTGATTCCAAAACCCCATTTTCATTTTTCGCCGGTTTTTGGGTCTGGGTCACCTGTGAGGCCTGGGGGTCAGTCTCGGTAGGATTTTGGGGTCCCGTCATTTGAGCCCCCTTTTGGGGGGGTCCTAGCCAGGGGGGCTCTATCGACCCCCCCCCTCTTTCCAATTGAAAGCCCGCCTGCTCCGGTGGCACTGTTTTTGATACAAAATGGTCAAGGGACATATGCACATATGGAGAATGCTTTTTTTGCGGCGCGCCGTTTGGGAAACCTGCTTAATTCGTGGAGCTTTTTAGATTCCACCTTTTTGTGCTCCCCGGGGGGCTTGGGGCCCGGTTTTACCATATAGTATGGCCCTTTTATGTAGCCATATTGATCTCTCCCTACCATGGGGACCTTGAGAAGGCACGGGTTATGTTACGGGGTGTCAACCCGGGGGCAGGGGTTAGGTAGCCACTATGCCCACATGTGGGCCATTTCTGATTTTGTCCCCGTGCTGAGCATTGGGAGCCATGGATTTCTCCCCAGTAGCAGCAGCGGGGAACACTTGTTAAATGCAATCGTGAGCCCGCGGACAAGGGGCCCCTGGCGCGGGCCGCCGCCACCCACATTGAGCATTGTGTCCGATTCATCTACTCTCCAGGCGGAGCAACGTGTGCCATTTCTCGGTTATCTGGTTTGTTTCCGGAACAATCTGCAATAAAACACGTTTCTCAAACCCTGCGGCGCCTGCGGTGCGCAGAAAGTGTTCTCATATACCACAATTTACGGCAAATTTCAGGCGTCAAGTGCACCACGGCTGAGCCGTGCGACCTCTTTTGAAGAAGATGGGGATTGGGCTGGAGCTGGTGGCACTCCACGGGGGGGGGGGTGCGGATTCAGAGGTCAACCGCCCAGAAGTCCACGCAGCAGTGCTCTTGCAGCGCCACTGAAGGGGGGCGGGGGGGGGGGGGGGCAGAACACTGTGGGATCCACAGGGCACCAACTCCGGATCATGTAGTAGTACCCCCACGGGTTGCCTCCGGGAGTGACCATCCGGGAATCGACAGGTACCCACCAAACGCCAACAGCAATCCACCAACCCTCCTGGGGTAGGGCGTCTAGGGTGTAGAATAATTAGAACCCAAGGCGGGGGGCTTCCCCCCCCAAAACCCCCTGCCCCCCCCCCCCCAAACCAAGTGACCATCATGGGAAAAGACAAAATTGACAAAAGGAAAATCTGGCCTCGCCATTTTTGGTACGCAAATGTTTGCCCCCCCAAACTGCCGCCCCCCCCCCCCCCGCTCCAAAGGCTCCCTGTCCCAGGGGAAGCAGCAGCCCACCAGGAAAGGGCAACGGGAATCTGAGAAGACTCCGCAACAATGCACAAAAACATGGATCTCCAGCGGATCCCGTCATAGTTCCTGCTGCTGGACCTCATTTCGCCAACACAATTGGCGGTGGAAAAGCGGTTCGTTTGCCAGTCATCCGCGGTTGGTTCACAGTGAACTGGCAACCCCCCTCACTCGCAACACCGTTTTGATACCGCGCTGTTCGGAGACAAAACCCCCAGAGGCACAAATGCGGTAGGGTCTCCCCCCGACAGCGCGTGTCGCCTTCTCACACCAATTGGCATCGTGATTCTGTCCCTCTTTTTTTTTTTTTGAGGTGATGTGCCTTTTGAGTGCGTGCCATTCGGTAGCCTGTGGGGCGTGGCGGCGTTGCACAGGGTAGGTCTACCGCAGGGGTCCACCGACACCTTCTCGTCGCTCACTGTCATTGGGTTTTACCGCCCCCGAAGACGAGGGGAGGTAGGGTACCCCGAGCCCCGCCCCCCCGCCCCAGGGCTCCTTTTGACAACTCGGGACCACTGGGGGTGGGGTTGGGGCGCCCTATCCCCCCCCCACCCCTGACGACCTGGTCAACGGCACGGGCAACAGCCCGTCTCCGGGACGGCCGACCCCCGGAGTAGTCAAACAGGACAAGTCATCCGGGGGCTCCGTTGACGCAACCAAAACACGTTCGGGCCCACGGAGGGTCAGAATGAGCAGTGGCAATAGGCGCCGCCAAAGGCAAACAATCAGATACCGGGGCCGTGTGCCGCCCCCCCCCCCCCCCCCGGACCACCCCCCGTTAAAGATTGGGCCAAATTTTCTTCCGGGCCTTTGGCCAATCAAAAATATTCTCTGGCGCCTTTGGCGCCATTTAGCCTCGACCAAAAATTTTCTTCGCGCCTCTAATAATTCAGCAACACCGGGTGGGGGCCGGGGGGCTGGATCCACTCACTCCTGCTCCCTATCCCCCCCCCCCACCCTCAAACACCAGCCCTGCCCCCCCCCCCCTTTCTCAATTGCAGTGGCCCCTGCCCGACCCCCCCCCCTTGCCTTGTTCTCGCAGGGTCTCCCACGCCCACGCCGCTCCCCACGCCCACGCCGTCCCCCACGGGCACCGGCACCGGCAGTCCCTCCGTGACCCCCACACCGACCTCCACGCGGGCCCCCACGCCCTCCCCCTCGGCCACGCCGTCGCCGGGGCCCACCGCCACGCGCACGCTCACAGCGACCCCCAGCCCGGTCGGCACCGCCACCGCCACGGCCACCGAGACCGCGTGGGTCAACACGACGGTGTTGGCGGGGCTGCCGGTGTATTTCTACAGCACCGCCGCGCTGTCCACGGCGCCGGTGCAGGCGCTGATCGCCGCTGCGCTGCAGACGGCGAACAATTCGCTTCAAGCGACGCCCCTGGGCGGTCCGGCAGGTGCGCGCGCGCGACGCAGGGCAGGGCGGGAGCGCGCGGGGGGCGCGGGTTGGTTTTGCAGCAAGGAACTGCACGTGGACGAACCGCAAGTTGGGGGTAATAAGCAGATCGCTTCTTTCGACAAGTTGAAGAAGCGCGGGGTGCGATAATGGAGGACCGGGATAGGGGAGTCTTTGTACCGCGCCCAGGGGTATCAGGGGTGTCACTCGAGGAGGGGGTTGGGGGGGGTGGTCACTCTGCACTGTCATCTCACAGACCTTTTGGGAAAGGCGCCCGGGGCCGTGTTCGGCTCTTGACAAGCTTTTGCCTCCTTCTTGTGGTCTGCATGTGCCGCATGCTGCACTGACTTCGTCTCAACACAACACACACACGACCGCTCACACGTCACCGTCCGGGGGTAGCGGGGGGGGGGGGGGGGTAGCAGAAGGGGGGACCACCATGAACATCCCTGGGCCTTGGGCTCGGCCTGACAGCAGGTGAAGAAGCCCGCGCCCAATCCGGACGCTGCAGCCGGATCCATCGAGGCCCCGTTCTCTGAGACGTCCACATGCCCGTGTTTCCGGTTGTGAGATGACACACGGTGACGTCTGGGGCGTCCTCCAGGTCCGGCAGGTCCGTCGGTGCCCAGGTGCTGCCTTCACCCCGCGCCAGGTCCGTCTGGGCGATCGTGACCCAGCGGCTCCGGGACTCGAACCCGCGACCTCCAGTTCAGGCGTCAGGTGCATGACGACTGCGCTACGCGACCTCTCCATGTGTCCTTTCGTCGTCTCAGGGGCCGCCCCAGTCGCCAGCAAGTTCCACGCCCTGGCCACGGGCTGCAGCGGAGAAGTCACGTCGTGGAGTGTGCGATTCCAGGGCCTGCCCAGTGACACGGATGGCGGGCTCGTGGCCGCACTGTCCCGCCAGCTGCAGCAGCCCGGGGGGATCCGCGAGGGCCTGGGGGTCTGCGGGACCCCGAGCGTGGGCGCCCTGGCGTCGCTGGCGCCCGTCGTGGAGGCCGGCCAGCCCGTGCGGGCGGGGGCTCAGGTCCCGTGAGGGCTGCGTGCCAAGGGATTGGGTGCGCGGAGGGGGGGGCGCCGATCAGACCCAGGCAACACCGTTGTGGACCCCCCGCCCCCCCAAAGTAGCCTGCAGATGCGCGCACAAGTCAGGGCTGGAGTCGGCAAACCCCCGCATGGACTCGGAGTGTGCATCTGGATGCCCCTGGTCAACGGCCCGGGCAACAGCCCGTCTCCGGGACGGCCGACCCCCGGAGTAGTCAAACAAGTTATCCGGGGGCTTCGTTGACACGACCAAAACACGTTAAGACCCACAGAGGGTCAGAATGAGCAGCGGCGAGAGGCCAATAGGCGCCGCCAAGGGCAAACAACCTAATGCCGAGGCCTTGTGCAACCCCCCCCCCCCCAACACACACCACAGCCCTGCACACGGCTGCTGTCGGATTCAGCCCCCCCCCCCCCCCCTTCGTCCTGTACCTCACGTTACACAACACTTCACAGGCCACCGAACTGAAGTAGCGCAGAATTTTAACCTTTGCAAAATGCAATTTTAACCTCAAAAGCTGATCTATCAGTTAAAAAAGAAATAACCAATTCAAAGAATAAAACCAAGTAAAACGAGTATCCAGAAAAATCAAAATGGAAATTGATGTTTTACTAAATACAAACTTCACAAATCTCAAAATGATATGCCGCAGCCCTGTGCAAATATGAAAAAGTTCAGTTGGATCGGAAATCAAGCAACTGAGAAAAATCTTTTGCATTAAGTCGACTGCATTGCTCAGCGCTCTGATGTCATTTGCTGTCGACGGCGCTGTCGAGGGTGAGCATTAGGAACGGGCGGCTGACCCCCCGTGCCCACCCCGCACACTCCCTTGGGTCGCCCAATCTACCCTTCGCCCCATCGTACACCCGGTGGAAATGGTTGCGGGATTGCCGGTGCCAGGCAGCGCAGGGCAAAGGCCATTCAAGGCGTACGCCAGATGGGGCCGCGAGCCGCGTGGTGGTGCTCAGGCACCCGCCTGGGCCTTGGGGGTATGCCCGGGCCCCGTCTTGACGCGCCCCAAAGCGCTGCCGCCGTCGTGCAACAGGAGCCGACCCGTTGGGACGTGTCAGGCTGCCCCCTGCCCCTCGGTGCCAGTTTGTGTGTGTGGGGGGGGTGATCTCTGATTGGGTGCACACAAAGGGTTTGTAGTAAGACTGGATCGATTTTTCTGGTCACATTTTCTGTGTTTGTTTGTTTAACAAGTTTACTATATTTTTGGGTGTTGTCACTCAGTTTCAAAACGGAGTAAAACATTCTCGTACTCAGTTCCACTGTCTCTTGGGTGCGTTACTAAATCTGCGATTATAAAGAATCTTTCTGAGTCCTCCGCAGCGGTTATGTACCCTCAGCGCATGAAAACGGGTTTTTCGGTGTGGCGGTGGCGGTGGTGGTTGTGTGCCGTCGTCCCCTTCGCAGACCCCAGACCCGCACCGCACCCTCCCCGTCCAGGTGGTCATGGCGTTCGCCCTCCCGCCCGGCGCACTGAAACAAGGCGTCAATCGGTCCGTCACGCTCCGCCGCGCGGGCGACTGCGCCTCCGCGGCCCCCGTGGCCGTCGCGGGCGCGGCCCTGCGGGAGTACCTCGTGATCGACGCCGCCGGCAGCGGGCGGCTCCATGTGGAGTTCACGGTCCCCCCTGCCCCCGACGTCCAGGTCTGCTTCCGCCCGGACGCCACCAGCGCGCCGCTGTCGCTGGGGACGCTCGTCGGCAACGCCACCGCCACCGCCACCGTCACGCTCACCGCCACCGCCACAGACGTCCCCGAGGACCCGGCGGGGGCGCTGTGGCCCGTGGCATGGGCAGTGCTGCTGGCCGCCTGCTGCTGCTGCTGCTGGTGGTGCTGGTGCTGCGGCGGCTGGTGTTGTTACTCGCCCGCGCTGTGCGGTCGGTGGGGTCGCGCGTGCTGCGGCTGGCTCGGGGTCGCAGACCGCCCGCGCCGCAGCTACTCCGAGTCGGACCCACCGCCGGATCCGGATGCCACGCTGACGTTTTCCAGTGATGAAGACGAGGCGCAGGTTTGGCCCGCGCGACTTCTTGGAGAACGGGGGCCCAGGGGCTGCGCTTGAGCGGGGTTCGCGGGCTGGAGGGAGGGCCCGCCCGCCGCGGCACCCGCTGGTCGTTGGGAAGTGGTTTTCGGTGGTGCTGGCGGTTGTGAAATGGTTGGGACAATGGGGCGGGGACAGAAGCGGGTGCATCGGAAACGACAGTCATCAATGAAGGGGAGGAAGGCGGGCGCGCTCGTGGCCGAGGTCATGTGGTAACAGGCCTAGCCCAGCAATACGACGCGTCTTTATGTCCGGCGAGGACCAGGGCTGTCCTTCAGAAGCCAGATTTTTTTTTGTGCTAAGGACAGCCCTTACGGACAGCCCCCAGGGGCCACCAACCGCCAACTGCCAACCGCTGCCAACCGCCTCCATCCGCCAACCGCCAACCCCAACCTTCAAAGTAAAGAAGGTCCCATGACCATGAAGCACAGAGCGTCCCTGCGAACATTCGTTTCTGTTGGCGTTACGAACATCTTTTTTGTTTAAGGACAGCCTTGGCGATCACGCCAGCAAGGCATCAGACTCTCTTAAGCTGCCCGATACCGCAGTCCAGGATGTAGTGCGCTCTGTTCAGAGCCAGTTTGTTATGTTGGCTTGCGGCATTGAACGGTAGGGCATGCACGATGGAGAAGCATTGAATTGACAGATTGATGACTCGGCAGATTTCAGGCTTTGTGGCATTGCACTGCCTGTGCGGGCGCAGCAAATTCCTTTTGCAGGCAAGTAGCGCCGCTCTCCTCGCTGCAGTCGCATTCCACCTTTCGGCAGACAATCGCAATTCGTTCGAGGGTACATGGATCTGCACGGTTGTTGTTGCTCCTGCTCCTGCTGCTGCTGCTGCTGTTTTTGGTTTTGTTAGTCTTGGTGGTGGAGGTGGTGGTGTTGCTGTTGGAGGAGCTGTTGTTGTTGGTGGTGGTTGTGGTGGTGGTGTGGTTGTTGGTGCCGCTGCTGGTGCTGTTGTTGTCGTTTTCGTCGTATTTGTTGTTGCCGTTGTTGTTGGTGATGGTGGTGGTGTTGCTGTTGTTGGTTTGCTTCCTGCTGCCGCCGCCGCCGCCGCCGCCGCCGCCGCTGTTCTTATTCTTGTTCTTGTTATTGCTGTTGTTGTTGATCTTGTTGTCGGTGGTGGGGGCGGTGGTGGTGGTGTTGCTGGTGGTGGTGGTGTAGTAGTTGCTGTTGAGTGCTGTTGCTGCTGCTGCTGCTGTTGTTGTTGTTGTCGTGGTCGCCGCCGCCGTTGTTGTTGTTGTTATTGTTGTTATTGCCGCTGCTGTTGTTGTTACAACTGTTGTTGCTGCCGTTGTTGCTGTGGCTGCTGCTGCTGCGGCTGCTGCTGCTGTTGGTTGTGGTTGTGGTTGTGGTGGTGGTGGTGGTGGTGGTGGTGGTGGTCGTGGTGGCGGTGGTGTCGTTGTTGCTGTGTTGATGTTATTGCTGCTGTTGCTGTTGCTGCTGCTGCTGACGTTGTTTTTGTTGTTGTTCGTGGTGGTGGTGGTGTTCTTGTTGCGGTCGTTGCCGTTGTTGACACACACGACCACACGTGCACCGGTTGCAGAGCCCAGTCACCACCGAAGTGCACAGTCCCCTCGCGTCCCCCTTGGGCGAGTCCGGCAAGTTCGCCCGCAAGTCTGTGGTCATCCCGGACCTGGACATGGGGGAGCCCAGTTCCCTCGCCGGACCAGTCGGTCATTTCTTCGAGGCCCGCACGGCGCCCCCTCACGCCAGCCCGTGGTCCACCCCCATCTCGTCGGCCCGCTCCACGCTCTCGAAGCTCTTCGGGAAGCAGCCCGCCGGAGGGCGGCGGCAGCGCTTCTCCATCTACGCCATCGTCCCAGAGATCGATCCAAACAACAAGGAGCAGGTCCGTGGGGACAGGGGACGTTGGGCAGCCCCCCCGTGGAGGTGGCGGCAGGCAGATATGTACGTATACGCGCGCGTACGTGTATACATGTGTAGGTCTGCGCGACGTATACGCGACGTTTACGGGTTATGGGCGTAGACATATAGTCTGTAGACACCCTGTAAACATGTAGACACCGTGGAAATCTGTGTAGACACGCCGAGAAGGTTCTCCAGATTGTTTGGTGAGGGGGGGCAAAAACAGGCACGGGTGGGGGACGGTCCAAAAAAAGATGCCCGGCGCGTGCCCGGCGCACTAATACTCCCCCGTACAGCCCCCGCAGCAGGACATTGTGCGCGAGGGAGGGGGGCAGCAGGTGGCCGTGTCATCAGGAGTGCGGCAGCATGTGGCCGTGCATTCGCACAAGAGCACCTGCTGCCACCTCTCTCATGCACAGCCACTTGCTGTGCCACCTCCACAGCCACCTGCTGCCACTGCTGCCACCTCCCCCATGCAGGGCCAGGAAATTACCTAGGACCTCCTGCTATAGCATAGACCACAGGAAAAATGGGGGAACCGGAGGGAAACGAGGAAAACGGCCTCAAGGAACACAGGGGGGTTGGTTGAAGGTATGTGTATATGCCCACGTTGTGCAGAGTGCTCTGTTGTCTCTTCTCTTCTTCCGAAGTACATTTCATGTGTATCACGGGTCCCAGACCATGCCCCCTGTCGCCACCTCCCCCACGCACAAGTACCCGCTGCCTACCCCCCCCCCCCCCTCCGCCTTCCCATGACAGCCTGTACCCGTATTCTCGTCGCATTGAATTCTCCGTCCATGCGTCCTTCAGTTTGCCAATCAGCGTGACAGTGACGCCTCGGTGTTGGCACCCGCACAACTCAAAGCCGACCCCGACGGCACGGCCTTCCCCGACCCGCACGCCATCCCCGAGAGCACCGCCGACCTGCAGCCCCCGGCCCTCATCGATCCGGGCGCGGCCCATGACAACCTGCTCAGCCCCGGCCACTCCTCTACCACCGCCTTGGCCTCCCTGACCGCGACGCAGTCGCAGGCCACGCCGCCCCACTCCCCCATTGCGCTCTCGCCAACGCTGTCCGGGGTCGGTGCCGGGGCCCCACTGAGCCCAGCGCCGGGTCCTCCCTCCCCCGACAACCGCATCCGCCGCACCGCGTCCCCGCGGCCCCTCACGGCACCGCGTCTCTCGAAGGCCTCGTTCCTCTTGACTGATTCCGACGCCGCCGCCAGCGCCGGTCGCGCGCACCCCGTCCGGCCCGTCTCCGCCGCGCCGCCGTCCGCCGCCCCCGGGCCCGCCCATGCTGCGCGCCCGGTGGACGCACTGCCCCTGCGCGACCCGCAGATGGACGCCGCGGCGGAGGCGTCGTCGCTGCAGGAGCTCGTGGCGCAGTTGGCGCAGGCACCGCCGCCGCCCCTGCCGCCCCCGCCGCGACCGCCGCCCCCCGCCCCCGGGCCCGCCCCTGCTGCGCGCCCGGTGGCCGCACTGCCCCTGCGCGACCCGCAGATGGACGCCGCGGCGGAGGCGTCGACGGTGCCGCTACCGCCGCCGACAGCCGCCGAACCGCCGGACGAGTCGGATGCGCCCGGCAGCCCCCGCGACGCGCCGGCCGCCGTGCCACCGCAGGGCTCGTCCACTGCCCCCGGCGCCCGCAGCGGCAGCTCTAACGCCTCGGCGCCCGAAGCCAGCGCCGCAGACACGGCCCCTCTCCGTCGTCTGGACAGCTCTGCGCCCGGCGCCTACTCAGGAGACCCGTCGCCGTGGCCGCGGCCCTCGCTGCCCGGCGATGCCCCGTCCCCATGGCCGCGGGCGTCGCTGCCCTGGCCTGCGCCGGGCGCCGGGCCCGAGGGTGTGCTCGGGGCCGGGCCCCGCGCGCTGCACGGCAGTTTTGCGGGCCTCCCCCCGTCGGGGCCGGCGGGGGGGCCGTTCTCGTGGCTGCAGCCGTCCCGCCCCCGCTCGTCCGTGCCCAGCGCCGCGGCGGAGCGTCCCGCCGGCGACCACGCGCCGTGGCCCCGGGCCTCACTGCCGGACGGCGCCGCCGGCGATCACGCCTCTTGGCCCCGGGCATCGTTGCCCGACGCGCTGGGCGGTGCTCCGGCCGGCGGTGCTACGGGCGACGGGGCCGGTCCCGGTCCGCTCTGGCCGCGCGCCTCCCTGGCGCCGCTCGACCTGACCACCGACGGGTACGCTCCCGGGCGCCGCGCGCGCCGCCGCCGGTCCTCCTCTGCCCCGGCCCCCAGCGGCCCCGACGCTCCGGAGCCCCCGCTCGCCGCTCCCGCGCCCGGCAGAGACGACAGCCTCGGGCCCTCGGCGACGTCCCCCGCGCGCGCGACGTCCCTCTTCAGCCTGAGGGACCGGGCGCGGTCGCAAATGCCGCCAGAGGCGCCAGGCCCCCTCCAGCCACACCGCGGCGCCTCGATGGCGCACCTGTGGCCTCGGGCGTCGCTGGCGCCGTGGTACCCCGGCACTGTCACCCCCTCCGCGCTCCCCCCCCCCCCGCGGCCGGAACGCGGGTCCTCGGCCCAGATGTGGCCGAGGATGTCGCTCGCGCGTCAGGACAGCTCGGACCCGCGCCACCCCGCGGCCCCCGCCGCGGGCCCCGGCAGAGGCAGCGTGTGGGACAACGCGCCGGGGTCCCCCGGCCCGTTCCAGTGGGTGCGCCCTGTCACGCAAGACACCGAAGGCGCGCTGGCACCGCAGCTCCGCCGGCAGACGATGGCGCTGTTCCGCGGCGACCAGCCGGAGCCACCGGCCGACGATGGGCCTACACTCGCCCCCGCCCGCAACGGCCCCCCGGACGCCCTAATAACCGACGGCGCCGGCCTCCCGGTCGCACCGGCAGCGGCCGGCATCCCCCGCGGTGCCCTGGGCCGCCGGCGGTCCTCCTCCGCTCCCGGCGGCGCACCTCCCGGCGCCCCCCTCCCGGGGAGCCCGAGCCTGCGGGCGCCTTCCGCGCTGCAGCCGGTGCCGCGCTCGCAGACGCTGGAGGCCGTGCGCGCGCAGAGCATGTCGTTCGGATCGCCCCACGCCGCCAGCAGCGCGGCGTCGCGGAGGACGTACAGCCTCCGCAAGCTGACGGGGGCCGCCCCGACGCCGGAGCCGGTGAACCCCAGGGCTGCACGTCGGGGCGTCGGGCCCGCCCAGTCCACCCCCGCGTGGTAGGCGTCGTCGGCGTGTGTGCGTTTCGTGTCGAGCACCCGGGCACCCACAACGCCCCCCGAGGCCGCGGCTCAGTGGTGGTCGTACCTACGCCGGGGGGACGGGGTGGGTGGGTGGGTCAGAGGCCAAAACGAAGGTTTGTGTACGTAAAGCCGACCCACAATGTCGCTACCCTTTGATCAGTTTCCTCTTTTTTTTCCCTGAGGAAACCCTTTTCTGATGCGCGTGGAGGAGCAGGGCACCTGGGCCTCACGCACCGAGGCAGGTTGGGGAGGGCCTGAGGACGCAGGTGTGTGGACAGCAAAGCCAGTCAAACGACCCTCGCCACATCCAGCACAGCCCCAATACGCCAACTACGGGGCTCCGCGAACGCGGAAACGACACCAGCAAGAGCACCGGCCGCAGCGGCCGACAGAACGCAGCGACCCGACGCAACATGCGAAGGGAAGAACGGGTGACCGTCCAGGGCCCCGTAACGAAACAACAATTTGACGGAATGTCACACGGGGGTCAGGCAGAGGAGCCCAGGCCGCCCCCTCCCCCGCCCCCGGACCGTTAGCCGTGGCCCGAACGCCCCCTTGCGTTGCCGTACAATCCCGAGGGTCGGGGCTGGGGCCCGACAGGGCGACCCTCCCGCGGTCTGGGCCGTCTCAGGGCGCCTACGCCCGCCCAAACAGTCCCTTCGAACCGCCCTGCCAGACCCGCTCCGCGCTGCGGGGCATTGGGAGGCCCTGAGGACGGTCGTGTCCGAGCCCCGAGGGGTCGCCCACCCCCACCGCCGGATGCCTTTGGAGGGTGACCCGCTTCACTTCAGCCCTTGAAACTTGAAACATATGACTTGCTTTTGCTCGCCAATAGTGACTGTGTGCCTTGCTTTCGAGGGAGTAGGCCATGGGGCCATCGCTTTGGCCCCCCCTGCCTGGCCCCACTTTGAGCTTGAGGCCCTCTGTTCACCTGCCCTTTCTGGGTCTACTTTGCATGCCCCGTTCTCTCTCCCTGCGCTGAGTCAGACGCTCCCGTCTTCGCCTACGGGAAGCCACAAGTCCTGAGGCAAACGACAAGACCAGGTCAAGCCCCCCTCGTCCTTTTGGCATGGCGACACAACCAATGGGATGGTCCCCCTTTTTGGCTGTCGTGTCCCCAGCCCACAAGCGCCCAGGGTCCCGTGGGAAGCGGGAGGCTCCGTCGTTATCAACCCCAGCGTCAGGCCGTATCCGGTTCAAAGCCGTCTACCTGCCATCCCCCCTCCCACCGCCGGAGCATGTCTATCTCTTGTGCGGGCTGCATGCACAAGGACTTGCTTCGGCGTCCGTTGCCCTTCTCACAACCCTCACCTGCGGACGGCCAACCACCAACCGTAATGATTGTTTTTGCACGTGGTTTGGGTCGCAAGTGTCGCACGCCTTTGGGCAGCCGGCGACGGCCTCGTCCCGGTGCACCGATTCGTGGGGGGGGGGGGGGGGTCCAATTTCGCGCGATAAGTTCGCGGCGTTGGCCCCCCAGACGAAACGCCAAACCAAATTGTATTTAGTGTCAACACGTACTCGCCTCATTTGAATATGAAGGCGCACATGCGAAATTTCATTCTTATGAATCCCATCGCATTTCATTTGAGGTACAGTATTTCTCGCCGAGAGTAACTCACACAAGGGCCTGAACTCTGGCAGTTTCGTCAACCGGAAACTATTCCAACGATGACTCTGTACTTGTTCCCTGAGGCGACCTCAGACGGAACAGCTCTTGTCTCGGCAGCCCTGAGTTGTGAGTGAGGAGAGGGATCACATGAGGTGGGGTGAGATAAGTCGGGGTGCGGCGACGCGAGGCGAGGCGAAGTGAGGTGACATTAAAAGGTGAGGTGAGGTAAGGGTGAGCTGAGGTGTGAGGAGGTGATATATGATGATGTATGACACGCATCATCTATTTGTTGTTTGTAAAGACCTGCACCCACGAAACGTAACAAGAGAATCTTGATATTTGGTTAAATTTTGGGTAATTTCCCGGAATGTATTGTTTGGTTTATACGTTCTGTGAATTAATATTTGGGTAAGTGTTCGGTAATATGTGGTTTGGGATTCATATTCTGTTGGTAGTATCTGCTCGGGCTGTGTTGTTGTCCAGCGCCGTGCTCACACAACATTGGGCGGTTTCCGCTTGTGTTAAAGGCTGGAAATCATTCGATGGTGCCGACCTGTTCTGGCGGACGGTTTGATCGACGCCCTCACTCCATGGCCACCCCCCCCCCCCCCCGCTTTGTTGGCGACGATTTCAGTACAGCCTCGGAGTTGATCACGTCTGCGTGTGTTTGTTACCCCCCCCCCCCCGTGCAAGCATGTGCAGCCGCAGCATGCCGCAGCACCCGTTTTTTGGAGCTGCACATAGGGGTTTGGAAGCATGCCGCAGCATCCAATTTTTTGAGTTCATGTGTCTGTCTGCCTGCTCCTGCTCTGCTTGCACGGGAGACATTCTGCCTGCCCCATGTCTCCCCAGTTTTTTTTTATTTGTCTTGTCATGAGTCAGTCATCTGCACCAACAACATCCTGAGTGCAGCCAAAAAAGACGATTTCCCTACGTTGAGTAGCATTGCTGTTTTCTTTGTCCGACGACCACGCTCTGCTTGCCATGTTGAGCGAACGTTCAGTTTGATGGGCCACATCCAGACAAAGGACCGTTTGCATATGGGCAACAACACTTTGCGCCATTTGGCTATGATGTATGTCAACAAACCCACTACAGATGATCCGGATGGCGAAAGTGATTAATTTGGCCCAACAGTGTTGGGCATGCTGTCTCTTGTTTGTGAGTTCAGTTTCCCACAGAAGCGCAGGTACCTACATGTGCAGGTAGAAGCATGCCGCAGCGTGCCGCAGCATGCCGCAGCACAAGAAATTTTTCCGAGGGACCGCACATGCTTGCCCCCGTGGTCCACAAAAGCCCTGAGCGGCTCCCTCAGGGCCAAGGGAAACGCAAAACGCAGTTGCATTTAATGTCAAGACCCATTCGCCCTATTTGGACGTGAGGTCAGGCGTAACGTGTGGTGACATTGGGTGGGAAGGTGAGGTAGGGTGGGGTGGGCTGAGGTGACCTGAGGAGGGGGTCTATGATGATGTATGGCACGCATAGTCTTGTTATGTGTGCCCCCATCTGATCAGTGGGACGTGTGGGTCCATCACAGGCACAAAGGGGGGCTGCACGTCCGAGTCCCCCCAACGCAGCAAAGGCGTGGCCTTGACCTGCGACCTCGGAAGAGGGGTTTGGCGACGGTCGATGATCTGTAGGTCACTGCCCGTCCGCCGGCATTGTGCGATGCCTCCGGACCGTGGGCGTTGGCTCGTGGAGGTCCTGCGTGCCGACCTCAGGGAGGACTGTCTGGGACTTGTACACTGCGGGACGGTGCTGTGATGCGTGTTTTGCCTGTTTCTCTGTGCAGGGGAGCAGAGCGAGGGGATGTTGCGGTGCACAGCGCGTGCCTGTCTGCCAGTGTCTGCCAGCACCAAAATGCTGTTTTCCCATCGAGGGCGGGATGGTGTGTACCAAAAAAAAGTCCGTTTTCGTGACGACACATCCCCCGCGCCTTTTGCCAACTCCTCCCCAAAAACCCCCACCCCAAGTCATACGCAAAGCCCCTTGGGCACGTTTTTGGGCACGATTTTTCGGATGGGGTTTTTTTTGGTTAGGTTGGGGGTTCTTTTTTGGGCAGGCCTGGGGGTTTCGGGGATTTTGTCACAAATGTGGCAATACCAAACCACTTTGCTGGGTGTGTGGGCACCGTTACATGTGGGCATTATGAGAACTGAAGGGGCGGAGCACTAGGCGGACAGAGGGAGGGGAAGACACCTGTTCCATCAGTTGCAAATGAGTAATGTGCAACAACAGGCACAGACAGAACAGGAGCTGTTGGAGACGGTGGAGCCAAGAGGAAGCATCAAGGCTCTCAGGACCCCCTATCTCTACATGCTCCTCTTTAGACATGAGTGAATCAGATGAGCGTTTACACTCTGAAGTATAGGACAGCGGTGGTGAGTTGATGGGATTGGATGACAAGTCTCGAATGCAATGACTTGCCTCAGACAGTACAGACAGGCTGGGTAGAGCGCTAATCGGAGTGTGGGGAATCACGGTCAAGCATCAAGGTCAGGGTCTGACAGTGAACATGCAGTGCATATGCGTTGCAGATGCAGTGTAGTGCATACAGCGTGGACATCAACAAGTGTCACCTATTGAAGAGGCGAAGTGCACCGTGAACCATGAGTGTGCGTAGCCGACTGCCTGTGAGCAGGGGCACCGGTCAGCCAAGTATCCGACTCTATGTTTGCCAAGCACCAATGCGTAGTATTCATCACAACACGGCCTCAGGAATGGCTGTTGCAATGGGCACCACAATGAGCAGCACACGTCTTCACTAGCATAGTCCTGCTGCCCCTCTGTCCCACTCCCCCCCCCCCCCCTCCACGTGCCTTTTTCCTCGCGAGAGCAACGCCCTTGTCGAAGCAACGATGGGTGTTGTTGCCGCAACTTCTGGAACCGTGGAATGTGGCGGCTCCTCGTTGGGTTTGTCCATGAAGACCAGGCGTTTTTTTGTGATTTGGGGCCAGGGATGGTATTTCAGGGATACCGATTGCTGTCCTGCCACTCCCCTTTTCACCCCTGCTGGTCCTTTGGAGGTTGAGATGGGGGCATCACCTGACGAGCGCATTCACGGCGCAGCGGCCAGTGCTTGTGTCTTCTTGCGGCGCGTGCGAACACCGCCTGTCAAAGCAACAGGAGGTGGTGTTTCCGTCAGTTTTTGGAACTTCAGTGTGGCTCTCACAAGAGAAGGGGGTACCACAAGCTGTTGTGCGGTCAAGAAGGCATCCTCTTATGACTTTGACTGTTTAGCCTATTTAATTTGAACAGGGAAATAGGGGCGGTCTTTTTACTTCAAATAGGGAAATGGGGGGGGCCTATTTAATTTGAATAGGGAAATAGGGGGGGCCATTTAATTTCATATCAAAGTAGGGGGAGCCCTATTGCAGTCAAAAATGGGGGCCTGGCTGTCGAACAGGGGAGGAGGGGTACCTGCATTTTGGCAGGCGCTTTTGGTGGCTTTGGCTCGTGCCCCCCCCCCCCCCCGCCCCCCCGCCCCCAGGGTTGCGCTTAGTGTTTGACCTACGGGACGGGGGGGCGAGGGGTGCGTGGGTGGGTATGAGGGCAACAACCAAAACATTTTGTGTACCTAACATAGGCCTCTCATTTGAGGCTCCCTCTTCAAAATTCCAGCGTTCTCTGGAGAACGGTTTTGTTGGTTTTGGATCGGTGGGTGGTTTGGCCTCGGGGTGTGAGTCCGCCACAACCCCCCCCCCCTCTGTGACTCGGGTGAAAGATGGTTGCATTAGGGCGCCTTTTCCTGTCTTGTAGCATACAAACACTATTGTGTTGACAAAACAAAGGCCATCAGGTGCAGACAGTCGTATGGTAGCACACGTGTATCATACCAATGATCTTGTGGAACTGCCGGACATTGCTGCATATGCATACCAGGACGTGCATGTGTAGAGCGCTTTGAGACCTGCTTGCGCCCCCCTCTGTGGATAAGCACGCCAGCTAACTGCTGAACGGGGCCCAACGCCCCCAAAGAGCCGCTTGGGTGGCACACACGCACGGCCTCGTCGAAGCACCGGGCCCCCGTCTGGCCGTCGGGGCCGTGTGGGGGGCGGGAGGGGCTTGGGTCATGCCACGGCGGTGCGCGCGCCGCACACATTGCCTCAGGGCCCGTCTGTTTGACGATGTCGCAGTGATGGCGTAGAGTCGGCGATGCACCGCGGAAGGCCCTGAAAGCAACGGCCGACGGCGCGGTGTCCGACCCCGGGGGGCGCAGGCCCCCCGGGGACGAGGGCGCCGAGTGGCGCCCGCCGGCCCCCAGCCCCGACCTCCCGGTGGAGCGCCTCTGCGCGGAGTCCGCGTTCTTCGACGAGCTCTTCCACAAGTACAACGCATGGTACGAGCTGGCGGTGCAGCACCAGTACGTCCTCTGCGTCCCGCAGGACGTGGGGGAGTGCGCGGGCAGCGTCCCGTACTCCCTAGTGAAGGCCCACATGCTGGTCCCCAGCACCGCCCACGCCAAGCGGCTCTCCAAGTGCGGCAGCGCCGACCCGCTGTCGGACTCCGGCAGCCTCCCGACGGAGCCGCCCGCGCCCGGCAGCCTCCCGAACTCGTCGCCCGCGCCCGACAGCGACTCGCGGCTGCAGGCGTCGTGCGGCTCCCTCGCCTCCACGCCCGGCGCCGCGGCGCAGCCCTTCTCCTACCTCAGCCACCCGCCGCCATGGGACACCGCCGACGCTGCTGACCCCGCCGCGGCCCGCCTGGGGGTGCCGGCCGCCGAGCGGCGCACTGTGAGCCCCGGGCTGGCCCTGGCCGAGCCCTTGGACCCGGCGTCCGTCACGTTCCACTCGATGCTGCACGAGGCCCACACGGTACAACTGCGGGGGGACTGCCTCATCAGCCGGTACTGCACCCGCGACGCCCCCCCGGAGGTGGTGACGCGGGAGTGCCGCGTGCTGCGGTCGGACTGTTGGCGGAACGCGGACGCGCGCCCCTTCTGGGTGTTCCGGATCGCGTCGTCGCTGGTGGCGCCGCCGCCGGAGGAGTGCGCGACGGGCCGCCCCAGCCCCGGCCCCGGCGGAGGGGCGATGCGGACGATGGCGGACATCGGCGCGTACCTGACCGCAGTGGCCGGCGCGGGCCCCGCCCTCCAGGACCTGGACATGGAGGTGCAGATGTTCAACAGCTCATACGTGTGCATGCCCGACTACGAGGAGTACCTCGTCCACAAGCTGAACCAGATCTTCGAGATGGCGCTGCGTGACTTCTCGGAGGTTCTCTCTCTCTCTCTGTGTGTGTGTGTGTGTACGTTAATACGAGGCTGTGGCATAGGTAGTTCACGAGCTCCTCCGCGGGCGGTTTTTGTGGTCTGGGGAAGGGAGAGGTTCATTTGCTTCGCCCAGCACTGAACATGCTTCCATCACTGTCATCTCCACCAGACCGAAAGACGTCTAGGACAGCTCTGCTGTCCCTGAGAAGTTTTCTTTCCACCGCTTTTCTTGCTTTTTTCTTGTCTCGCGGTTCCCAACGCGCGCGCGCGCGCGTGTGTGTGTGTGTTCTTGTTTGCGGTTACATCGTGTGTGTCTTTCTCTCTGTTTGTCCCTCCCTCCCCCCCCCCCCCACTCTCTCTTTTTCTCCCCCTCTTCCTCAGGCGCTGGGCCCCGACAGCCCCGACCCCCCGGACGAGGCCCTGCAGATCGGGGTCCACAGCTACCTGATGCACGGCGTCTACCCCAAGGTGTTCCCGTTCTGGTGCCGCATGTTCGAGGACGAGGACCGGGCCCTGGCAGCGTACTGCCAGCAGCAGCGGCACGTGTCCCTCGCGGAGCTGGACGTCGCCCCGGCCCTGCAGCACGGCCACGGCCCCGCGGTGCAGTGCCTGCAGCGGATGGAGCGGCGGGCCAGCGTGTACCACAAGATCGGCTGCATCCAGGACTGCATCGCCGAGATCACGCGGTCCGGGGCCGTCGGCGCCGATGAGCTCCTCCCGGTCTTCATCTACGTCACGATCCAGAGCTGCCCGCCGCACGCGCTCTCGACGCTGAGCTACCTCAACACGTTCCGGTGCCCGGAGCTGGGGCACGGCGAGCGGGCGTACGCGCTAGCAACGTACGAGTCCGCGATCCGGTTCGTGGAGCACGAGGGCCGGAAGGTCCAGCAGCGGCGGTCCAGTGTGCAGGTGTGTGTTTTAAACTAATTCAGTTGTTAATACATATTATCAGTATAATTAGTATAATAAGTATTGTATATGTATATATTGTAATGTACATGTAGTAATAATTATTGATGATATTGTTAGTATAAGGGGGGTGTTGAGGATGACATTGTTACACACACACAAACACACGCACGCACACACGTCATGAGGGCCCGTGCGGAGGCTCGGGGGCATCAGCCATGCCCGACCTACCAGGGCGGCTCGGGCGCGGAAACCCGCATTGATGGGATCCTGACAGACCCCAGAGTGGCCTCCCTGGTGCACGAGGAAAGGGTAATTAAGAAGCCGGGGCTGCCGGGTCACTCTCTCCTGCGAGTGAGCATTAGCTTGGACATGGCGAACCAGAAGGTGGCCAAGATCAGGAGCCTGGAGGACCCTGAGGAGCATAACATGCACACGGAGGAGCGCCAACGGCTGGCCTCAATTTTTTGGGACAGTATGCGCAGACCCTGGAAAGCGGCGGTATGCGCCGAGGACGTCAACGGAATGTGGCACACGTGGACATGGGCGGCGGAAGAATTCCTGCTGATGGAGCTCGGGGAGGACAGCACCGTGGAGTCGGTGCTCCGCATGCATTGACCGGGCCCCCCGGTGGTGAAGGCCGACCCGATGGAGCTAGAAAAACGGGGGCGGGGCACGTCGCGCACGGTGGCCACTACCAAGCTTTGCCCGAATAAGAAACTGCCTAGCTGGGCGCCAAAAACCAGAGCCATTCGGATCATGGACGCGGTCAAAGGAGCGCTGAAGCAGGTGCTGCGGTATGTTCGGGCGCAGGAGCAAGCAGGCTTGACAAGAGTGGGCGGGTGGCCCAGGGGGGTAGAGCAATGCTGGCTCTCTGCACACAGGGGCATGGGCCAACTGCAACAGGAGCGACCCCCCCCCCCCCCTGGAGGGGATTGTGGTGCCTTCGCGAGACAGACTGTGCGATGCCCGGACGTTGGAGCAGCTCATGGCGGCCCTAGAAGCGGCGGTACGAGCGCGAGCGCTGGCGGAGGAGAGGGCGCGAGTGCAGGCCTGGAGACAGTGGATAGATGAATACTGGGCGACCTCGCCAGGGGTGGTATATCGATGGATCAGAGGAGCGGGGGACGCAGCCTTGCAAATGGTGCGGACCCCAAGCGGGGAGTTCACGGCGAACATTACAGAAATGGATGCGGCCATCAGAGCGGCTTGGGCGCCAGTGAACAGACACTATGAGGCGAACCCGGAGCCCTCTGTAGACAAGTTCATGAAGGAATACAGGCACCATGTGCGACACAGTGCGATGAAGGCCAGAATGCTCACGGGAGACGTACTGCTGCAGCGGGCGCGCAAAATGGGGGTAAAAACGGCTAATGGCATGGACCTCTGGTCAATTAGCCTGCTTAAGCGCCTCCCGACGCCCTTCTGGGACGCGCTGGCGGAGCTCCTGCGCATGGTGGAGCGCACAGGACAGTGGCCAGACAGGGTGGCAGAAGGATTCACGTCGCTAGTGCCCAAAGGAGAAGGGGGGGGCGACCCCATGAAGCTGCGGCCCCTGACAGTTCTCTCGCAAATCTACCGTATATGGGCAGGGGTCAGAATGGAGGACGCACTGCAGTGGCAGGAGCAGTGGATACACCCAGAGGCATACGGATTCCGCCCCCACCGGGGGGCCATAGACGCGGCGACGGTCCTCACTCTTTTGGTGGAGCTGGCACAGGCGCTCAAGACGCCACTGGTGGGGGCAGGCACTGATTACACAAAGAGCTTCGACCTGATACCGCAAGCCATCTCGATGGCCCTAATGGAAGAGCAGGGAATCGATGAAGGAGTCCTCCGAGCGTTCAGCGGCATGTACCAGCAGCTGAGGCGCATGTTCAAGATCAAGGGCTGCCTGGGGGCCTGGTGGGCAGCCACGAATGGGGTGCTGCAAGGGTGCCCGCTCAGCGTGATAGTTATCAATGCCCTCACGTCCACGTGGAAGCGCATCATCGATGACGTAGGAAAGCCAGTGGTGGTCACCACAAAGGAGATGCCGCCCGCACCAAAAGAGGAGGAGATCCCCTCGTGCTACTAGACCAGCTATGGAACCGGTCTAGATCAGATATGGGTATGGAGGTGTGTACAGCCCTGCTGCTGCTGGGAGCAAGGCTGGGTGGTGGATGGCGAGCACGCCCGCCGCCGAACCCGGACAATGGGGGGGACGTGCAGCCGCCGAGACGACCGGATGGCTGCTGACCTGGGCTGCCCACGCCGGCCGAGAAAGTCTGGGGGCATCTGGGCCTGCTGGCAATGCCCACTCCAGCTAGCACGGAGCACTCTAGGGCGTCGCTGCGGAGCCCCCCCCCTGCGGGGGGACGAACTCGAGGTGTTCAGCGAGGAACCGGGCTCCCCGATCCTGCCCAGGAACCTTTTTGGCACAGACTCGCTGGACGGAGCAAGCGACAGCACGCACATGTCGGAGGAAGGATCAGTGGACGAAGAGGACGCGGCACCAGGATCACGGGCCACGATCTCAGCAGAAGGCTACGCGGACGACACATATATGCTTACAGCGTACCTCTTGTCCCTGCTAGCGATGCTCGCGGCGACCAGCAAATGGCTGGCGCTGACAGGGCAGGAGGTGAACGCCTCAAAATCGCCGGCCTTCGCAGCAGCGCACTCAGCGCGAGGGCCTCCGACTGCGCTGGAGGCGACACTGGACGGAGTACGCATACCCACCCAGCAAGAGTTCAGGCAGCTGGGAGTGGGGGTGCGCACCGTGCCGCGACGTGGCACAGGCCCGCTGCTGCACAAGCGCATCAAGGAAGGGAAGGCAGCCCTCCGGAAAACCAGAACGATCCATGGAGGCTTTGATAGAAAGGCCACGGTGGCGGTTGTAATGATCGTGGCAGCGACGTTGTTTGGGGTCGAGCTGGCGGATGTGGCCCCGAGGGACGTTAGCAGCTTGGAGTCGGCGATCATGACGGCGATCTGGGGGCCCAGCAGGCCGTGCAGGGCGAAGGAGGTGGTGTTTGCCCTACTGCTGCGGGGCACAGGGTGGCACCATCAATGGTGGTCCCGTACAAGCGGATGTGCTGGCTTGCGCGCATCGCACGCGCCCCGGGCACTGCCCAAGTTATCACACAAGCAGTCTGGGAGCATACGGAGGAGCCCAAAGGCACGGGCCCACTCGGTCGGGCACTGCGAGAATTCCGGCGCCTCGGCTGGCGCAACCAGCGGGGGTGGTGGAGTTGGACCATGCCGCGAACCGGGATCTCGGTGCACCTGGTGCACGCAGCCAAGGAGTATGTGGAGCACCTATTCCGAGAGTCCTTGAGGGAGCATCACCTGGAGGCACTGGAGAAACGGAGACCGAGACTCTTCGGCGGCATGGGAGCACGGATCAACAGGGAGCTCACACTGAGCGAATTGGCGCGCTGCGCCACGGAGCTAGACAGGTCGATGCTACGACGCGTGATGGCGGGGGCGCTGTGGACCGCGGACAGAGCGCATCGGAGAGGTCTGCGCCAGGATGGCAATTGCCCCTACTGTAGTAAGGGAACGCGAGAGGACGAAGACCACCTGCTATGGTGGTGTGCAGCCTGGAAGTCGGCACGGGAACCCTTCTTGCCGGAGCTCATGCTGCTGGCACGGGCCCTCAAGCTGGGGGCGCTGTCTGACCGGCCGCCCTGCCTGCGCCTGTGTGGACTGCTGTCAGAAGAGGTGGTGAAGCGAAGTGGCCTGGCGAGGGGGCCGGGCTGGAAGAAGCGCTACAAGGAGCAGAATAGGGTCTCGAGACACTGGGTGCCGGGGCCGGACGAAGACCCCGACGAGGCGTCAAGACAGCGGGAGGAGTTGGCCCTGGCAGGCCACTAGAGGGCACATGACGACCAGAACCCGCTGGAACAGTTTGTGCACCAGCTGCACTGCATGTTCCTGGCGGTACTGCGGGCCCGAAAGCAGCGAGATGAGGAAGAATCCCTTCTATTCCCCGTGGAGCAGCGCAAAGCACCCCAGGAACAATACCCCTGGCACCAGCTTCAGCCCCCTTTCCCGCGGCCGACCACAACATGCCTGCCAGCAATGGGGCAGCTGCCCAGAGACTGGAAGTGGGGGCCGGACTTCCAACCGGCCGTACTGCGGTGGCTCTCAGAGCTGCAATGGCTGCCAAGAGACGACAGCCTGCCCGAGGCACACCGGCAAGTGTCTTTCCTGGAACTGGCGCTGGACTTCGAATCGTACACAGGGATACCTCTTCCCCCTACCCCTCAGACACGATTTAAGGGAGGGGAGATGTCGCTGCAAGAGAAGGGAAGAGTCCTGCGGCTGGCGGTCAGTCTGCTGGGGAAGGCGGCGGGCAGGGAGTCCATTCTCCCGGCGGGCTTCACCAACAGGTGCCGTTCTCTGGTCCCGCTGGGGGCGGGCACCACGGCGGGGGTAAAAGGTAGGCCTATATGCACACGCCCAGCGGCGGTCTGGCATCACCTGCGCCGTATGCAGCAGTACATCGCGAAGAGATGGGCCCAGCAGCAGCAGGCAAAGGTGGCACCAGAGCAGAGCAAACGCCGGCGAGCACAGGGCGCGAAGGTGAAGTCGGCACCGGCGCAGCAGCCCCGGGAAGTGAAGTGCCCGGGCAAGGGAGGAGCGAAGCGCTCGGCGGGGGCGTACGCCAGCGACTTCTACGCAGGCCCGGTGCTCCCACCGGGGACGAGGCGAGGCCCACAGTACTGTGTCACCGAGGAGCCGGACTCTCCGGCAGGAGCGGCGCGCTGTGGCAGAACGGCGCTTTTCACCCCGCCGCAAAAGTGCGCGGTGGCGAGACGCCCTGAGCAGGGGCCGCGGCTGCCACGCCTTTGGGTCTGCGTGGCACACCAACACAGACAATGCGCATCCTGTGCAGCTGTGGGTCGGGGGGTGCGGCACTGCTGCGCCTGGGGACATGCCGGGCATCCGCGACCGACAATGCGGGGCCGACAGCGGGGGACACGAAGAGCGCAGGCTCACCCCCCTGGGGCGGGGGGCACACCGTCGGCGAAGAGACGCAGACGACAGCGGGGCCTGGACACGGGACTGGGCCGGGTGCGGACACACAAGCGAGGAAGGGTGGATGCGACCCCCCCCCCCCTGCCAAGAGGAGGCGCTGTACGCCGCCAGGCGCTGCCAGGCACGGGAGAGCAGGGACCGAGGTGACATAACCCCCAAGCCCCAGAGGTTCTGGCTCAGGTGAGGCCCCCTACCGCGACCCGAGCAGGCACCAGAGGCAGCTCCACAGCCCGTCAGGGCTGTAGTTTTTTGTCTTTTTTCAAGCTGGCGCCTCAGGTGACCGCTGGGGGCCCTGGACCCATGCGGGCCTCCCTCTTTAATATTGTTCTACACACGCACGCACACACACACACACACACACACACATACAAAGTACCTCAAAGAACTGCCACAGGCATGAACAGAGTATGGATTGAATCACCCCCAACGCGGGGCAATCGGCAATTGGCGCACACACGCCCTGGCCAACCAAGGCCGCATTGGGCATCCAGGCGCCTGCAGTTTCTGCGGGATCTGCGTTTGCATCAGGGTGTCCGCCCTCTGATCCTGCCGTCCCAGTGTTGCTATTTCTTCTGCATTCCCCCCTCTTCTTTTTTTTCCATCTTTTGGTTGGTTGGTTGGCGGCCCATGGGCCAGCAGGGGGGGACATGAATGCTTGCTCATGCCCCCCCTACTGAATGTGTGCTGAACCCCCCCCCCCTTCTTCTCAGGGATGCATGGGGATGGTCTGTGGGAAGCGGTAGGGCACATCAGCGTGTCATGTGTGTCTTGTTGTCTGGCGGCTGGTTCTGAGGGCAGGAGCCGTGGTATGTTTGCAGCGCATGTGCATATGGCGCTAACCTGCCCGACAGGGCGGCTCCCCTGCAGGGCCGGACAATGAACTCATGGTTTGCAGTAGTGGTAGGAACGTAGGGATGTTGAACCTCGCAGTTTGAGCATGAATGAATAGATTCCCTTGGCAAACACCCACACACACAGCAATGGAATGAAACTTCCTCAGTCGAACATGTTCCAAAACGCGACACACGGTCATGAATGGTGCACCGTGTGCTTGAAGGGTGCTCCTGAGGTGAATTTACTTTGCTGCCCGCACTCTGGTCCGGCCCATGCCCTTTCTCAATCTCTTCGCCCGGACAACTCCAGGATCCCCATTCACTTCAACACAGGGGATGCCATAAGGACGCTCACCCCTTTTTTTTCATTACGGCACCCCCTGCTTCAACATACTCACTTATGTAACCTGACCAGCACAAGAATGAACAACTCAAGTCGAAGTGGCTTCAGACCTGTCGCTTCCCTTCCCCTACCATCTCAGATGTGAGGCCGAAAACACCCTGGAAGTCTTTCATGACCCTGCACACCAAGGCTCTGTGAACCACCTACCACAAAAATGAAGTGCACGGTTTGCAATATCCAACACCCGTAGCCATGCACTCAGCTATCAGTATCCGCATCCCCACTGCATCGCCAAAGCCTTCACTGCCCTCATGCATGTTTCAACCTTCATGCCAAGCAAACACGTCCACCACCTCATCCAATGGCCAAGCAACAACGCCATCTGGTCCAAGGGTAAACGCACATCCCTTAGGCTGCCCACACAAATGTCCCCACCCTGCTACGAGCCACACCAGCGTGCAGATTTCCCTACTCTTCAATAGCTCGCCGGGCACAATGCTGTTTTTTTAGCCCCCCTCATCCCCTTTCGATTTCGTAGCACCAGTTGCTTGGCGTGCTGAACTACGACCGCACTGTTGCGGTGGATTGTGTGTGTGGTTGAGTGGTGACACTCAACAAAAAGCCCACCAGCCAAAACTCCCTTGATCCTTACCCCAGCTCTCACCACATGTGTGCACCCTCTCGCACAACTGTCTTGGAAAAGCGCCGCACATGGCCTGATGGGAATCTCACACTCTACCGTGTCTTTGCCTCCAATGTGTGTGCGTGTGTGTGTGTGCCACGCAATGCCAAGGGCAACGAGCTAAGGCTCAGCAGGGTCAAAAACCCAAACACAAACAGTGCAACAAGGTGTGCTTGTTTGTGTTGTCTTGTCTTTGTCTTGTTGTTTGTCGTTCATTGGCATTTTTGGTGTCTTGCTTGTGCTTCGTGGAGTTTATCTCGCTCGCCGTCCTTGTGTCGCAGTGTATCATCTTCTGTGTGTGTGTCTCTTTGCCTCGTGGCTGTTTTTTTTTCGTCCCTCGTGCGTTTTGCATGTGGTCTCTTCGTTTCTGGTTTTAGCTGTGCCCCGGTTTGCTGATTGTTTGTGCTCTTTCCTCTTTGTTTATTGCAGCTGATCCCGGCGCTGCAGTACCAGACCCCCAACGCCGTCACCGTGCACGTCCTGGGGCAGCTCAAGAAGCACGTCTGGCAGCTGGAGCCCTTTGTGCTGGAGCCCGGGCTGCTGCTGCTGCAGAGCGGCTGCGACCTGGTGGCCCAGCACGTGGTGCAGGACGGCGCTCTGACGCGGGCGTCGGTGAAGTGGGTCCTGCCGGAGCGGTACCTGCGGAACGCCCACAGCCGCCTCGTCTACAAGGACGAGGAGGACGTGGCGGTGGTGCTGCGGACGGAGCGGTGCAGCAAGCAAGGGGCCCGGTACCTCGTCACGGAGGAGCTGGGCCTGAGCCGGCAGGGCTGCGAGGGCAGCCTGTTGAGCTGGAAGGAGGCGGAGTACAAGATAGAGGAGCCGCGCCGGGAGTGGTCGCTGGCGGAGGCCCATGACCTGCTGTTCTAGACCGGCGCCGTCCTGGGCTGTGAGAGGTGGCGTAGCCCAGCCGTCATGCACTGGACGCCTAAATTGGCGGGCCCCCCGTTTCGAACCCTGCAAGCGGGAACGCACGGCGGTCTGAGGCTGTCTGAGGGCCGGAAGAGAAGGTGCGAGGGACAACGGGAAACGGGTGTTAAAGAGGTTTACCGCTCCCCTTCGTGGTGCCACCCGCATCGACACGGTGTTGATAGAGGCTTGCCGTACCTCTCTCTCGCTGCACGTGCGCAACACACCGTTTGCCTGACAGGCAACAAGGGCAAAAGCGAAATGCGTCGTGTGGCACGCACACATCGCGAATTCTACAGCGCCCACAGCTTTGCTCACGTCCGGAGACCGCCCGGGCAACCTCACCTCACCTCGCCATACTTGCGTCAACACCTGGCACACCTGCAGCCTCCTGCCGGGGCCTGAGCTGCAGAGTTTTGATTAACAACTCAGCGTCGCCTGGAGGTGGGGGGTGGGGGGTGGGGGGTGGGGTGTTCCCCCCTACCCCCTGGGACCCGCATTTCATAGTGGGAAATACTGAAGTTGACAAAAGGATTTATTGATTTGGGCCATTTTGGTACACAAACGTTTGGACTTTTGGACTACACACGAGGTACTGATCGCAGGACAACCCACTGCGACGGATCACCAGCCGCTCCTTTCGCCTCGGCCCGACCCATCCTCTCGGGGGGAGAAGTGGGGAGGGTCAACAGGGGCAGCAGCGCGGCAGAAGCGCGCTCTGTCCACGATGGACCGGGGGCATCCGTCTGCGCAGTGGCTGTGGGGTCTCGTCCCATGCGGATCAGGGGCAGAGAACGCGATGGCTCGGGGCAGAGGTCTCTTGGGGGCCTTCGGGAGCGTGGCCTTCCGCTGCGCTGGTGGTGGCGGTGGCGGTGGTTGGAGGACAGACTTCTGCGGCATGGCAACGCCTTCACACGCCCACAAACTGTGCACAGGCGAACGCAGTAGCCCAACGGATTTTTTGAGACAGGGGCCTTCGGCCTCTGGTCCCTTCACCAAATATTGTCACTTTGCGTCAACAGCATGTGCGCGTTGTGCAGCCGGTGTGCGCGGCATCTACGGATCTTGTACCGGTAAACGTGTCTGTGCACGGTGTCGACAGCGTGTGCGCAGTGGCCGCCGCGTGCGCACAGTGTCTGCAGCATGTGCACAGTGCCCACAGCGTGTCGAAGGGGGCCTGGACGGGGCCATGCTCTGGGCCCAACGGAGGAGGTGCGTCAGCGTTGTGCCGTTGGGCCGCAACTGATTCGGGGAGCCGTCCAGTTCTGACGCCATGGGCCAAGGGAGAGCGAGTGTCTTTGTTTTTTTTTTCGGGGGCTGTAGCTTCATGTTTGTCCATGGCAATGACCAGGTCGGGCTACCGCAGAAGTGCTCACGGGCACATATCCGCCGGCCTGTGGGTGATCGTCCATATGGCAACGCGTTGTGCTGGACCCCGCAGAAGTCTCCCCGACATCGGCTGCGCAGGCGCCTGTGCGCGTGTTCCGGGTGGTCATCGTTGACATGACCGTAGGCACGGGTCTCCGCCGGTTCGAGTAGCGTCGCGTGCGCTATGCACTTGAAGGCGTTGATCTCCCTCTCTTACGCGCAGTCTTTCAGTGCCAAGACATGTCGGTCACTGGACACGACCGTCGATGGCCCTGCACCACCACTTCACATTTCCGGATCGTGGCGCGACCTCGCGTGGACCGCATCTGATGATGGCGATGCCTTGGACAGGGCGGAGGCTACCCGCTGTGGGTTGCAGATGTTGGCGGTTGTGTAGGGGGCAGGGCTGTCCAATGGGAACGCAATATTTCTTCCTTCTTTTTTCCCGAGGGTACCGGTGGCGGGATTCGGTTAGCCGACGGCGGTTGCCACTCAACCGACAGCGGCTGCCCCTCAACCGACGGTTGACACTCAACCGACGGAGCTTGACTCACGGCAGTTGATGCCCCGAGCCCCCGGTGCCCTTCCAGGGACCCATGCAGACATGCACACAGTTGCCCTAATGCAGGACGCCAAAACGGGTCTCGACTTCTACTGCGGCCCCCCTCTCTCCTCACAGGTCGCACCAGCACGTCGTGTCCTGTGGTTTCTCGACGGTCCCTGCCAGACCTTTGTGCCCGGTTGTAGTGCGATGTCCCCTTGGGGCGTTGCGTTTGGTGTGCAATGGTGCTCGCCGTTCTTGCGGTACCCGCTTGTGGATCCCCTGAAAAGACATTTTTGTGTGGAGCGCGGACGGACGCACACGATGTGTGCCTTGCGGCCCCTCCCACCCCAAGCCACAGCGGCACAAAGATCAAGCCTCCTGCACCCCCCAACGATGCGCTCTGTGAGAGGTAATGATACGTTTGTGGCCTGTGCAGGCCTGCTCGAAGCTGCATCCCCCACACCCCCTGGGAGAGCGGGGGGGGTGGCTGCGACAGCACATGGGAAATACATTCCAATATTGCAATCGCAGAAAGAAAGACTGCTGGCAGTAACCTCCTTCATCAGCAGCACCCGCCCCAACCAAAAGTGGCCTCCCCAACTAACAGCAACCTCCCCAATTCGTCAAGAGGTTTAGCACTGGTATGGGCATTGACCTTTGTGTGATATTTCGTCACTTTCTGCACCGGCTACTTTTCAGCTCCTGATGCGCCGAGCACCACTAAATCCATTGTGTTTGCGTTCGGCTTCAAGACGCTCCCTATGATTTGCTACCGTCTATTCTTTCTCGTGTAGTTTTGTCGCTTTTTTGTTATGATTGGTGTTTCACAGTGATCAGTGAGTTGTTTGGTGACAAATACAAGGCCATATATGTTATGGCAGTGGTGTTTCTGCCTCGTCGTGTCGGAGCATTTGCGGGGGGGGCATTACGGTGGAGTCGACATGGGGGGGGGGGTTGTTCAATGAAGGTAGAGCAAGGGGGCGTCCGATGACTGTGGAGCACAGGGGAGGGGGGGGGTTCCATAATGGTGGAGGAATGGGGAGGCAGGACCACAGTTTGGGCGAGACCCGGAGCCAGCGTGGGCAAAGGACCAAAGCAAGCGCCAGGGTCAAAGCTAGGGCAGGGCCAAAGCCAAGTGCTGTCTGTAGGAAGTATGAACCCATTGAAGAAACGCCACACTACAACGTGCATTCGTCTCGATAGCGTATGACTGCGTCAACATTTGCAGGCAAAAGGCTTCTTTTGATGGCCACTAGTATGATGCACCTACCATGCCCTACGAGCGCGCAGAGAGGCACACCGGCAGGTGCAATGCAGCTCACACCTCACACCCAAGCACGGGTTGCAACATGCACCTCCAACTACGTCCTGACCAAATGAGGGGATGCTCTACAGGGTGTGGGGTGTTGCAAGCCACGTAGTACCCTCGTCCCAGTTGCTAGTGAGTTTGTTGAGGCTGTGGCATACTTACAGCACAAGAACACCATTGTACTATGCACCCTCCCAGGCCTCCTGTCCTATGGCATTGGCCACCAAACGCAAATCCGCATTGACACTGACACTTGGAACATTGGCTGGAATTGCCTGAGCGGGGGCATCCAGTATCTGTTACCGACCATGATTGAGCCAAATCCGCATCCCCCTCTGCTCCACGTTTAGGGGCGACCCCCTGTGCTCCACCATCGTGGGCCAAACAGTCCCCTGTGCTCCACCCAGTTTTAGGGGACCACCCTCTGCGGGCCACCCGCCCCACAATCCGTGGATGCTAAGGCTACCACGTTTGTGGGTGCCCCCTCTTGTGTACTGTGGACCGTCCGCCCTGGATATGAACCTGAGCTCCAAGATTTGACATGCGCTGCCCTCTTTTGCCCCTGGGGTACGCCTCGTCCGCGCCACATGCTCCCCTCCCCCAGAGCCCTGCCCCCCCTCCCCATTTGACTCACCCAGAGGGACCATATTGTGATTGCATCGACTGCACCCATTTTAGTGTCAGCCTCAGAGGCCACGTCTTCTTTCCAATTTACTGGACATGATCCGTGAATTTCGACTTTCATTGTGGCGGTGGCCTGCCTTTGGACCATTTGGACACATGGGGGCCGCTTGGCTCGGTGTGAGGAGCAGGGCTGTCCTTTGATATTTCCCCTTTCTTTTTCTCTAAGGACGGCCCGAGGCTGTCGGTGGCAGGATTCGTTTAACCGATGGCGGTTGACGCTCAACCGACGGAGGTTTGCACTTAACTGACGCCGGTTGGCCGATGGCGTACCGCAGTTACTCGCCGGCTGGGGCTCTGCGGAGGTTCGAGTGTACCAGCGGTAGGCAGGGTTTTTTTCGTCGTAAGGACAGCCCTGCTGCGGAGACATCGTTCAGGGAAAAGACCCTATTCCAGTGGCTGGGCAACACCCCACTCCATGTGATATCCGATCAGATTGAGGGAAGGAAGGTGATTTGGAAGTTGGAATTTGGACTTAGACACATGCCCCCACGCCAGAGGAAGCGGTGCGCGAGACTGAGGATGGCAGGGAGAGTGCGGAAGAGGGCCGCAGCAGGGCGCAGGGCGTCCACAACGTCCCCAGGTCTCCCCAGAAACCCAAGTTTGGCCCCACTGCCCCCTCATTACTACAGTGTGCCGCGCGCTCCCGCCTGTCAGCTGGTTGTTCCACTTATACTGTGCCTTTGCCAGCCCAACCTAAGGCAGAGCCCCAGGGGAACAACGTGCCTGGGCCAGCCACCCAGCCCATGGGCGATCGCCCCTGCATTATGATGTCCTCGACAGGGGATGTGGGTGGCGCTCCCTGTGTCATGATGACCCCCCTGTCATGCACAGGGGAGGCAGCTGCACCGTATCCTACGGCAGTGCCCATTCCCGAGATACCCTCGTGCTGATGCAAACCTGCAGCAGTTGCGTCAAACAGAAGCGAACTGTTCCCGGCCTCAATCTGAGCCCCAGCCGCTGTCCTGACTTGACTGCTTTGAATCAGCTTTGAGCACTGGCCACAGCCCTTCAAACCGGACACGCCCCCCACGATGGCGCTGGCAGGGGGGGGGGGGGGGCTTGCGGTAAGACCTCAATCGGGCCCCCACACAGCGTAGTGATGCCTGACGCCCCTCCACTGCCCTCTGTAACAACGACCATCTCAAGTTAGCCCTATCTCCCTCATATCTCGAGCGTTGTCTTGTACACGCAAACGCCCGGTGCGAATGCCGCACGCTGCTGTGTCCTGTCACATGTGAATTGTTATGGGGTGGAGCGTGACAGTAACAGTGTCAGGGGCTCTCACGCGCACCGCGCGCCTTAGAGGACTGGCAGCGTACTGGTGTTTTGGGGGGGGGGGTGGATTAGAACATGGCAGCGCTGCATGGCGTCCTAGGGGAACAGTGGTCCCGAGGTGTCGTGTCATGCACCTGCGTACTGTGAGTTGCCCAGGCCATCGCACGGGGCAGGACGCCGGGCGAAGGGGGTCAGTGGTCCCGTCACACAGATGTTCCGCCCCTGCAAACCCCCACTGACGGTCTGACAGACGGCACCTGCTGACGGAATGCGGCGGGCGATGGGGAAGCGGAGTTGTCGGTGGTCTTCGGACCCCCGAAGAGTGTTACACCAATTCCACAAAAAGTGCTTTTTTTTTGCCCGGGTTCTTGGTTATATGATCTTGGCTCTTTGAGAAAACGTGTCCAGTGATTAAGAGATCGGACAAGAACACCACGCTGCCCTGGGGCACGTATGGGGGGTGGATGAGGCATTGCACCGGCGGTGGCTAAGGTGCTGGCAAGGGGCCGACCTTGTCCAAGCTGCTGTTGGGAAGGAGGAGGGGGCTTCTCTGTTTGCCTCTTGGGTAGCACCGGTGGTGTACTTGATGGCTCGGGCGTACTGCGCGTTAGGGCACGTGATTCTGCAGCGAAATGTGGATCAAAAGGTTGCATTGGCAACCGATAACTGGCCCGACCATGCGTATTCAGGCGCTTCCTCTGTCAGAAGGGGCAGGCAGGGCTGGGGTTTACGCGCAGTGAGTGCACAGCCAGAAATTTGCAGGTCTGGTAGCAAGTCCAGGCGTGTGCAGAAGTCCATACTGGGCCCTTTGGGATGTTGCCATCTGAGGTGCAGCTCCTGTTAGAGCCGTCTTTCTTACACTACGCCCAACTGGCGCCAATCCCGGTGCCCCATTCACCCTTGTGGCAGGGGGCATGGAAAGTGTACTCAGTGGTGCGGAGCGGCACCGCTCTCCGCCGTTTACAGGAGCTTCATGCCCTGTGTTTGGAATTATGCTGTTTCAACGCACATTGAACAATGACAAGGATCTTGTGGGTGTCAAAAACATGTGCCGTAGTGATGTTTGTTCCTCTTGCCATTCTTCATCTACATCCGGCAGCCCAATGCCACCACGATCTTTCCAAAAAAAGCAAATGATAATTGGCCTGATCAACAACTATGTGACCACTCCATTCCTTTTTGTAGGTTTCATGCACTCAATTGTACTTTTTGAGTAGAAGAGGTCCCCAAAAGGTTGCATTTGGTGTTTGTGCATGCTGCTTTAGGCCAAGGGATAGTCAATAACAGGAGGCAAACCATGGCCTCATTTTGGGGGCTAGATTGGTGTGCAATTTGGAAGGGGGGCATTTTTTGTTCTTTTCTTGGGAACTATGCCCCAAAAGTAGCATGTAGTGTGCATGCAATGTGCGCTTAGTGTGTGTGCAGTGTAAGGGTTCCTTGTCCCAAGCACTGCATCCTGACCCGCTGGTAGTTTGCACCCTACCATAAGGGTGTGAGGTCCAAGGCTCATTTTCATAGAGACAAATTACTGAACACACACCACACCTCGGGTGATTGCCACATCGCTCAAAAGCATAGATTTGCTACATGTGTGGGACGGTCACTTGGTCAACACAAAATATTTGTTACAGCTCACTGTGTTGTTGTGTGGGTGACTGTGTTTTGAGGCACTGCCATTTGTATCCCTTGTACTCTTGGCAGGACATTTTGCTCACTCTCGCTGAAATGGAACTTGCCAGCACCACCATGTTTACCCCTCGGACAAATGTAATGTTCATCCGCTACGCAGGGGCACTCGTTTTGGTGCAAGTCGTTGGATATTCAGAGCACGGTGATGCATATTGCCACATCTCTTGTGAGTGTGCTGCCAGTGTATTCTTTCGTTTTGCTGTGCAATTTCTGTGCCTAAAAATGTGCGTGCACGGTGGTAGTATAGTTCCAAGGCGTGGGGATGGGGTGGAGGACCCTCACGTGGCAACCGTCCTCCATCGGGTGGCAGGGGACCGTCTTCCCTGGGTGGGGCAGGACAGGGGGGGGGGTTTAAGTTTTTGTCTCCGTGTGCTCTCTATACAGTCATTGGGGGTGCCTAGTGCGCGCGCAGTGCAACTATTTGGGCGTCTGGCCGTAGTAGAAACCCATACTTTGTGGTACTTTGGACATCATTGTTGTTTGGTAGTAGGTTTTGATGCTTTGGGCTTCTGGCATTCTTGGATGTTCACCCTGTTTCACCCATTTCTACTTTTTTGCACACATTTTTCCCCCGATTCCACCACATCTACTGTTTTTCTTGGTTGATTGATATGGTGATACACTTTGAGGGTGCCTGCTACGGGACATCATACTTTTCTCCTCATTTCTCAGGCCCACTTTCTCCATGGATCTCAGTATTGGGACATCTGAGCACATGGACATGTTTGCTGCATTTCTTGAACACACTTTGTCTTTTAAGAAGCGTGCCAAAAAAGTCTACCTCCGGTCAGGCCCCGGAAAGTCACCCCTCTGGGTACCTGAACACCATTATTGCCCCTATGCCCATCATAGGGGAGGGGCCTTGCCACAGCCTAGGGCGGAGCTTAAAAGCGGAGGCAAGCACCCCCCCCCCCCCTTGCGGTCGCAATGGTTTTTGTTTTCGGCCCATGGTGACCTCTATTTTCCAAAGGTACAGGCCGATCTTTGTCGTGACCCATGGACCCTCCTCACCGTCAAAATAAGCAGCCTGGCGGTGATTTGTTGGGTATTCACTGCGAAGACGCCAGTGGATGATAGCAAATACTTTTCCCGCCCGTTCTTTGCTTAATAACATCCGTGGCAGATGGACATGTTTGCTACATTTCTTGAACGCATTGTGCTCCTTTAATAAGCCCGTCAAAAAAGTCTAGCTCTGGCCAGATCCCGGAAAGTCACCCGTGGGTACCCAAGCGCCATTATTGCCCCTATGCCCATCATAGGGCAGGGGCCTTGCCGCAGCCTAGCGTGGGGCTAAAACCGGAGGCCAGCCCCCCCCCCCCCCCCCCGGGTCGCAGTGTTTTTGTTTTTGGCCCACGGTGACCTCTGTTTTCCACAGTTACAGGCTGATCTTTGTCCTGGCCCACGGACTTTCCTCACCGTCCAAATAGGCACCCTGGTGGTGATTTTTGGGTATTCACTGCGAAGACCCTAGTGAATGATAGCAAATATCGTTTGGCCCATTCTTTGCTCAACAAAATCCTTAGAAGATTAACATGTTTGCTACATTTCTTGAACACATTTTGCTCCTTTAATAAGCGTGTCAAAAAAGTCTACCTCCGGCCAGGCCCTGGAAAGTCACCACTCTGGGTACCCGAGCACCATTATTGCCCCTATGCCCATCATAGGGGTGGGGCCTTGCCGCAGCCTAGGGCGGGGCTTAAAAGCGGAGGCAAGCACCCCCCTCCCCCCTGCGGTCAACCAAGAAGGGGACACGTGCATTGATTGGATTTCGCAGTACTGCTGGACTAATGGCTGGAATTGTCTATGGCGGGGACATTCAGTCTATCAGAACCGACCATTGATCCCCCTGCGGTCGCAGTGGTTTTTGTTTGACCTCTGTTTTCCAAAGGTACCAGCCGATCTTTGTCGTGACCCATGGACCCTCCTCACCGTCAAAATAAGCAGCCTAGCGGTGATTTTTGGCTATTCCCTGCGAAGACCCCAGTGGATGATAGCAAATACTTTTTTGCTCATTCTTTGCTCAATAATATCCCTAGCAGATGGACATGTTTGCTATATTTCTTGAACGCATTGTGCTCCTTTAACAAGCGTGTGAAAAAAGTCTAGCTCCGGCCAGGCCCTGGACAGTCACCCCTCAAGGGTGACTGCCACGCTATCAGGCGAACCTAAAATGTGGACAAAATCTGATGTTGGCATTACATGACAAATGGGGTGCCGTTGCACTGCCTGTGCAATGCGCGCTACTTTTAGACTATGGTCCCCCCGAAGAGCCCCTAGTTACACCCCTCCCAAACGCCCGTAAATTTAGGTTTACCCAAACTACCCTACCTTTCCCCCCCCCAACCCCCGTGTCCACCCCCCCCGGGGGGGGGGGGGGCGTCACCGGCTGGTTCCAAAAAAACGCAATAGTGTCATATTGCACAAGATTGCATAATTATGAGAGCTCGTTGTTAGAGCTTATGCGTACCTTCTTTGTGCAGTCTGTGCATTCCAATGGCAGTGACAACGTACAGGGTTTTTCAGAAGGTGAGGTGATCAACAGTGAGGGCAAGGTGGTTGAGGAGGGAGATTGTCCTACCACTGATGAAGACAGTGAAATGGATAGTGACAGTGAAGTGGTTTGGGCAAAGTCTGCCCGGGGAACTGGGGGTTAGGCCACACCTTTGGGGACAAGTTGTATTTTACCCGGGACATCCCGGAGGAAAAGTGGGTCCCCAAAAAGCTGGAGGCACCAACAGTTGCCAAACCTGCACCCAAACCTGCACCCAAACGTGGAAAGCAGCCTGCAATGAAGCCTGCGGCAGCCAGCTCGTCCATCCCTAAGGTTGATGGGCAGCATATGCAGCTGTTCAAGACTATGTGGGACCAGAAAAAGAAGTTTACATTGTCCCTGTTCAGTAGTAGGGGCATGCAGCAAACTGATGGACTGATGCATTGTATTGAGAATTTTGCTTGTTTGCATCATTTGCATGGCACCATTTCGATCTCTGTATGTCAGTGTGTATTTCAGAGCCTTAGGCGACGTACAACAAGCAACTGATCGGTCATAAGTTCTGCTTAGTATGCGGCAGTAATTTGTTCGTTGGCGATGGTGTCTACCCCCCCCCCCCCCGGGGGGGGGGGACCGTCACTTGGCAACGGTTCCCCCCGGGTTGGGGGGGGACCGTCGTAAAGGGGGGGGGATGGACATGGGGGGGGAAGGTAGCAGAAGACAAATGCAAGCTACCTTCCCTTCACATAAGTGCTCCCAAGGACGACCTCATTGGTCGAATCATGTCCAAAATCATGCAAAATTGCCCAAAATCTCCCAAAATCAAACCTAAATCTGAGACAATGGCAAAGGTGCCAAACACCCTGATATCATAATTACCTTGTATATAATATTGGACCTATGGCACTACAGAGCCCTTTGGTATACGCGAATGACCTTTGGGCCTGCGCCCCGTGCCCCACTTTGCAGGGATGCATTGTATCATATGCTGGAGTTTTGCCCACTTTCCAAGAACTATTTTGAGCACTCGTTGGACTTCCGGAGTCCGCCAAAAAAAAAAAGCAATGTCTTTGTCTGGGGTTTGAGCCGGTACCCTTGTCACCATTGACCTCCGCATGAAGGTAGACAGGGCACATGGAGTCCAAGTTATGTTGGGACTCCTAATAAGGCGACAATGGCAATCAATTTTGCAAGCAATATTTTATGGTGAGCATTGTTGGTCGGCTTCGTGTATGAATGCATTTGGATATATGGCTGTTTAGCTGCAGAGCGACCGGCACACATATCCATAATGGGCGATCCACCACGGACACCACGAAGCGATTACCACATCACAGTTACAGGTGAGCAGGTACGGACATCGTCAGGGACAGGTGTGAACAGTATGTACATCGGCCATATGATTTGTACTGCATGTGCGAGGCGCCACCGGTCAGCCCTAATTACCGGATGAGCAACACATTGGGACTAAGGGCTGAAAGTGCCTATGGCGGGGGCATTCAGTCAATCAGATACCGACCATCAACCCCCCTACACATTGAAGAGCAAATTTTTTTTTGGATATCTATATGTTGTACATCAATCATTTTTGTTGTGTACAAGCCAAATGAGAAACCCATTTCTTGGCTGCTTTCTTGGTGCCAATGTTGCTGTCTTTGCCTTTCTGTGAGGGTCCATTTGGGAGATGAAAGCTGTATAATTGCCCCAAACGGTGTGCACCGTGCGTGCACCGTCCACCTGCCTCCACATTGGACGAGTCCCATTGTGAGGCATAGCTCAACAACGGCACACCCATTTTTGAAACACGGTGCACCTCTTCTCAGAGCTGATACAGCACACTACAACTGCACAATGGTGCCGTGCACCCATACCCTTGCCCCTATAGCTGAAAGGCATCTTTGGTACAGGCCAGTATTGTCCCATAGGAGGTTGCAGCCACGTACATCATGCCGCATGAGGGGTGACAACAAGGATTTTTCCATCCCATGCCTCTGTAGCTCCTATCACGGGCAGTTCCGGCTCACACAGGCCGGACCCGGATGCTCAGTGCTGATCAGGCCGGAATCTGCAAGGCAGGAAGACCATTGGCCAATAACAAGTATCAAGTGTTAACGCAATTCTCGGTCATCGGCATCCACCAGGTGGAGTGTTCGACAGAGGCGTACAATAAGGCCCCTAGGACGTGTGCAAAAGATGGTAGAGGGGTCGACATGGGTACATGATTTTACTCTTTAGAGGCCATGGGAGTGAGCCAAAAATTGGTACAAGGCTCACGAGGTGTGAATGAATTTTTGCAATGGAGACCATGGGAGGAATCTAGGGGGTGAGCCACAAAGAGTAGAAGGGTCGACATGGGTGTGCGATTTCATGAGCTGCATGCATGACACAACGGTCACTCCTTGCGTTTTCTCACGGCGTGCACGATCAACTCCCTTTTCAGAGCATCAGGAGGTGTTGTTTCTGTCGAGTTTCGGGACTTTAGTGTTGCTCTCGCACGGGGGGTGGGGGGTACCAATGGTTTGCGTGGTGCCAGATCCAAGCCTCAGCCCTTGAGACTGCTTGGAACACAAGAGCAAGTGTCACTCTGGATGTTGGCTGCCGCACTAGAGAGCGCCTCCTCTTTCCTTGTATATGAGCTTTGGGTCTGCGCCTTGTGCCCTGTCTAACAGGGATCCAGTGTATCATACACTTGAGTCGCCCACTTTCCAAGAACTATCTTGAGTACTCGTGAACATTTCGAGTCACCCCCCCCCCTCTGGTTGTGGTGAGCGCCTCCCAGCCTGGGGTCTTCGTGATGACCGCATACCGGGCACTGATCAGGCCGTCAGGGGAGGACGCCATGGGCAGAAGTTGCATTCTGGATTCCCCCCCCAGGCAGGGGGATGCCCGCGGCAGTGCAGATGCCCGCAGTAGCACGGATGCCTGCTTGTCATGGCAGAAGGTTCAAAGGCGAGACGCCAATAGGCGCCGCCACAGGCTATCAGAGTCAACCACCAAGGCCTTGTGCCAACCCCCCCCCCAAAAACAGAACAAGTGTCACTCTGGATGTGGATATTGCAGTGTTGGGCGCCTGCTTGCTACAGCAAACCACCTGTGCAGCCAATGGATTGCCAACCCCAGTGCCGTGAAAGTGGCCATGTCGGCGAGCTCCAAGTCTGGTCAGTGGCTCCCCCGGTACAGTGCTGCGTCTTTGGGTGCCTTGTGGGGGTAGGGGGTGGGGGGGATGGGGGGGGGGGCTTTCAATCTGGACCCACTCTACCTGGTTATCACCTCCCTTTGGATCGTGTTTGAAGACGTGCGCTGCCTCTCTGCAAGGCTTGGCCTGTCGCATGCATGCAGCATCCGCCTCCTGCCCCGTCCAACGCCGTGCCCCTTGCCAGTGGTGAGCCACCAGCGTCGGCACCGAGCAGCACTCCGCTCGTCCACCCGCACATCGCCATGTGCCCCGGGGCGGCGTCGCCCACCGCGGCCCTCCTGAGCCGCTACGTGCGCGCGGCGGGGGCGGCCCTCGCGGTCGTGTGCTGCGCCGTCCCCGCGCTCGGCGCCCTCGGGCTAGGCCCGTGGCTGGACCACTGCCACATCGACCGGAGCGCGCTCGTCAACCCCGGCCCCGAGTGGGACTTCCGGCACATCCTCTTCCTGAGGGGGTCGCAGGTGCTGGTGCTGACGTACCTACTCGAGCTCACCCTCCGCGGCGGCGCGTGGCGGAGCCTGCTCCTGTGCACCGCCACGCTGACCTGGTATTTCTCATCGGTCCTGGTCCTGCGGGCCCTGCGTGTCGTGCTTGGGGACTGGAACTGCCTCCCGAAGCCGAACTCGGTGTCCGGGCACAACCACATGTACGTGTTCTGGCTGCTCACCCTCCCGCTGCTGACGGCCGTGGAGCGGGGGGCCGCGCGCGCGCCCCGCGACTTCAGCCCCGCGGTCCACCTCGGGTACCCCCTGTACGTCGTGTGCCTCTGCTTCCAGATGCACCGCACGTACTTCGAGGGCTTCCACACGCCGCGCCAGCTGCTCTACGGCCTCGTGCAGGCCCTCGTCAGCCACACCCTCTGGGCGCTGCTGCTGCGGCACTACTACGTGCCGCACCGCGCGCACTTCCGGCGCCGGGCAGGCCGCGTGCTCTTGACCTGGGCGTACGCGTATATCTGCATCGGGGCGCTGTCGTACGTGCGGTACACGAGCCACCGGTGGACGCTGCCGTGCACCGTGCTGGTGGTGGCCACCGCCCTGTCCGAGGTGGCGTGCTACCACCTGCCCCACGCCCACGAGCCCACCAGCCCGCTGGCTTCAGATTGAGAGGCGTGGGCCTGCCTGCGAGGCCCTTTCCGTCCATCCAGCAGATGGACCCACTTTTCCGGGTCAAATATGTGACGGGTGCGCGCGGTCTGTGCGCAGTGCAGGGGCCCCTCCCACCACAAGTCGAACGCCTTTTCAGGTGGTGACTGCAGAAGAGGTGTGAAGCTGGACTGCCCCGTGCGCAGGGCATCGGAAGCCGGTTGTGTGTCGATGCTGCGCCGCGCGTCTTGACGGCGACTGGAACAGCGCGGGTGCACAATGAAATGTCAGGCAGCGGCACTGCAAAGCACTGGGCATGTCACGTTTGTGCCCCACGAGCACTGGTCCCTGGCAGGCGTGGCGTGTACTCCCAGTGCAACTCTGTGATCCCGAAAATCCCGCACGCTTTCCCGGACCCTGTCCCGAAGCCTTCCCCTGACCCTCTTGTGCATTGTGCTGTGGACGGCGTGAACACTGCAACTGCAATCCCCCTGGATATGCCATTTCAGAAGTCTTCGCCAAATATTGCACACTGGCCACACGTTCCAGGATATCCCACCAGGGATGTATTAGAACGGCTGACAACCATGAGAGGAGCCCCCCTCCCCCCCTCAGACCCCCCCCCTTCCACTTTTTGAGGCGAAATTTTCTTCCGTGCCTTTGGCGCAAGAGGATTTAGCATTCAAAACATAGGAGGAGGGGAGTCCGGCCAACCCCCCCCCCCTCCTCTCTTCCAATACATGGTTTGCACAGATTGGAGTGGACCGGGTGGTCACCGTCGCCGGAGTATGGCCCGGACACACCCAATCGATGCCCTACAACCCCCTCTGTGTCTTGTTGGACCATACACAAGGGCGCGTCGGATCGGCTGCCAGGCAGACACCCTGATCAACACGACGCGAACGGGCCTCGGGGACGAGTGCCTCTCACCTGCATTCCACAGCCGCTGTATCAGCACATCACCGATCTGCAACTTTTAAATACCCGCACCCAAAGAGGGAAGACTTCTGTGCGGCACGCGGGGCATTTTGGGGGCACTTTTTGTATTTCAGGGCGCTTTGGTGTGTTGCAAAGGGGGACGGGAGGGAACCACAGTCCGCTGCATGTCACTTCATTTCATGTTCTGCCCAGAGAGTTGGATCACTGATTTTATGATGTTATTGGTTTTTCGTTTATGATTGTGTGTCACCGGGTGCATGCTTGTGGGCCCTTCAGCAGCATGCTACGGGGGTGCTGGGGATAATTGCCCTGTGCACAGGGCAAACATTACCGAGAGCTGATCGGGGGACGGGGGATGCAGTTCGAGCAGCCGTGCGGCCGTTGGGTACCAGGGCCCAGCCCCTCCTCCGTGAGGGGGCTCTGCCTTCCAGCAGACCAACACCGACGGCGGAAGCCAAGTGGCACGTCTGATGGGATTTGTGTCTCGGAAGCTGCTTCTCGGACGCCGTGGGTGACTTCACTCCGAATCCGGTGCTCGTTGGAGGGGAATCCGTCTGTTTGCTTGCGCTGGGACGGACGGATGCGCTGGAGATGTGGGCCACATTCGCTGCGGTGTCGATTTTCCGTGTGCGGTGTTTTGACACGTGACATGAAGTGCAACCCCGAATTCCGTTGCCCAAAAGGGTTTCAGCCGTTGTCAAGGGCTGATGACCTGAATTCGCATCGTCCTTTGGGGTGATGTCCTCATGGGCAAATCTCCACAGAATTTGGCGGTTCCATTTTGTGGTTGAATTGGCCTCCAAAAAGGGTGGTTGGAACTTTTGCAAAAAAACCCACCGCGAAGGCAATGAGTGATGACGTCTCCCAAGTTGGATCCCTCCCTAAGGGTTGAAAAAAATTGCCTGATGGTTTGTAATTGGCCTTATCACATTTGCTTTTTTTGATTGCTTTTTTTGTGGGGCCCAAAATGGGGTTAACACAAATATATACGCCGAATTGGCCTCCCATGGGCCTCCCATGAGCGCCCATGCACATTGGGCGGAAATGCAAGGGGGAGGAGAAGCAGGGAAGGGGGCCAGGCAGCTGGGAGCAAGAAGCGGTGGAAGCAGGGGACGAGGAGGCCATCATTTGGCTACAGACGGTGAAAAGCTGCAAGCACATTACAGCAGAGCAACAAAAAGAGCACGCGGCAAGTGCAAAGGAGGCACTAGTGAGATGCATACAAGTCGCACATGACCTGTACAGAGTATGGGAGGCCAACATGCAATGGCGCTAGCCGAGCAAATGAGTCAGTGGGTGGTATGCCAATGGCGGACACTACCCGAGGCCAAAGCGGAGGTAGGTTGCGTGAATAGATGGATGGGGCGGGAGCTCAAAGCAGTCTGTGAAGACCGCGTGCAAGAGGATTTTGGACAGTTATGCAGGAGACCAGAGCTGACAAGCGTGCGCCAGGCTCTCATGAGTGGTTGCTAGGTACAGGACGAGAACATATATGGACAGCATGAGAGAAGGCACAGATAGCCTGTAGGTTGCTAGGTAGGACAATGTATGCACATCACAGAGACAGAGTACATGAAGTGTGGAGAAACTATAGCAGTGCGCCCCGCAAGGTAGTATGGATGGCACAAAGACGGCAAGGGGAGGAAGACAGCTGCAAAATCAAGCTCCAGGAGCTGCCGAAGGAACTCAAGCGACCACGTCTATTTCCGCTTGTGATGGATGAGGAGGAAGTGTGTGTGCAACTGGTCTAGTGGCCCAGCGATACGACTCACTAGCTGACAGGGTGTGGAACCACAGAACAGGGGCATATAATACATGAACACAGAGTGTGCATGCAAAGGGCAGTAGTGGACGGGAAAGGAATGAGCACTGAGCAAGAGAGAAAGAAGCCAGAGAGTGGAGAGGGGAGCGATTTCTCAACCGTTCATCTTGTACACATATTGAATCGTTGATGTATTGCAGACTCGGTCTAAGCCTCACTCTGCGAGGGGCACACGCACATCCGGCGTCAGCACCGGGGCAAGGCACTCTCAGAAATAAAGCTGAACTATTTCATTGCAAAAAAAAAAAGACTTCGGGACACGAAGCCGGAAGACTAAATGATGAGTGTATGATCACGCCTAGGTGATCCTGAGCAAGGGAACCGCTAGCGTGCTACAAGGTGTAGACAAGGACACTGAGTGACTCGAGAACAGTGGGTAGTGGGCGGTACGGTGGCAGAAGGAGTGCCGGAGCCGAGAGGATAGTGTAGATGAAGAGAGAGGGAGGGATGGGGGCGAAACAAAGGCAGAGGAGAAGGATGACGGTGAAGAGGGTATAGATAAGGAATTAGGATAACAGTGGAGAAGGGAGCGGTTTTTCAATCGTTCGTTTGAAGACAAGCACAATCATGGTTTGTATTTTTCATCCTCCGTTTCGGCTCTTGCCCTCCGGGGGACAGACACACCAGTGCAAGCACCGGGGCAAGGCACATTCAGAGCTGACGTTGAACTATTTCATTGCAAAAAAAATGCATCACCCCGGTAAAGACTACCGAGGTCCAAGCACAGGTTTCCTCCAGCTCACTTGCCTGCTGCTTGTTGCTCACTGCTTGCTGCTTGCTGCTGACTGCCTGGTATTTGCTTCCTTGCTTGCTGCTTGGGGGCTGTTTGGGTCACCTGGCATGGCCGGTGTGGTGGTCATGGTTGATATTTGTTGTTGTTGTTTTTGTTGTTGTTCTTGTTGGTGGCAGTAGCCTGCCCCCTACATGTGCTTGGCAGGCTATTGACTCAGGGGGACGTCGGGTCTTTCGTCCAATCGCTGACGAAGCACATTTTGATCCGAGCAGGACAAGCTGCCAGGGTCGCATTGGGTTGCACCGCCGCCTTTGAAGAGCACCGGGCGAATAGTAAGGTGGAAGTGGCTGTTGGGTGTTGGTCAGTCGGCGGGATACGGAGCACCACAGAAAAACGCACGCGTGCATTGCCCATACTTTTGAAGCATCTCTTTCTTTTTCGAAACAAACATGGCTCTGCGACCTTCTTTCGGGGGTTTCCTGACGGTTTTCGTGCTAATCCTGGCCATTGTTCCCGCCCTGACCATCTGGTTCATCCTCTCGGGGATCATGGACTCTTCCTTGGACCTGCTGGATCAGACCACGACTGAGTCCCTCACGACCATGGCCAGGCAGGTGCAGCACCAGACCTTGGCCACTGCCACCGATCTGTTGGTGAAACGCCTCCACGAGGGTGAGCAGGAGATGGCCAATCAAATCGCCTTTGCCAAGACCACCGGCCTCCTTTCGATGGATTTGAAGCCCTCGGCCGACTTGCTACCGACTTTGCTTGCGACGTACAACCGGAAGCTATTCGCTGATATCAAAGCCCGAGTTGCTCTGAACAATCTCGTGGTCAACACTTTGTACATGGCTCCGGGGTTTCCGAAGCCCATGAGGTCTGTTGGTGTCGCCTACCAGGCGTTCGTGTTTCGCGGGCTCCGTGTCCTTGCAAACGTCGATTCCAGCATGCACCCGAGCGGCAAGTTCCTCGACGTCACGGTCTATTCGACAAACCCCATCACGGGCGCCAACACCGAGGTGCTCCGATCGTACAAAGCTCCCCCGCAATTCGGGCTCAGCAAGGCTCCGATCGACGGTGCCAACGGCTGGGCCACGGACTTGAACTTCAACGAGAAGAGCGGTCAACTAGAGCTCGTCAACATGCAGTGGCTGCCCGCTGCCAACAACACGCTACTGGAGGTCTCCCTGTCGTTCAACGTGCAGACTATCAGCGCGGAACTGCGGGACGCTCTGAAAGTGCACCCAGAGGACCGGTTGGTGTTGTTCTTTCGGCAGCCGCATGGGCACTTGATCGGGGCGTCGCATGGGAAGTTCTACAGCAAAAGTGACATTGATTCCCGGACCATCAACCCCCTTACCAACCCCCCCAACTTGTCGGACTACCAAACGTACACGTGCTTGAACTCCACGGACATTCTCATCCACGACGCCTGCGCAAAGCTCTACGAGCGCTTCGACCGCAGCTGGTCAAAAATCCCAGAGCTGAACGAGGAGATGGTGCTGGACGGCCAGCGGTATTGGGTAGCGGTGGGCTGGATCCCTGCGAACATCAACGCCACGGTGATCGTCCTGAAGAACAGGGCTAGCGTCATGGGCTCCATCGAGGCGTCCAACGCCCAGGTGCAGGCTTGTGCTTCGACAACACCCCCGGTCCCTTATATTGTAGGGTTGCTGGTTCGACTTTGCGCGAATTCGAATTCGGTACGCATTCGCCCGAATTCGGAGGTATCATTTGCAAACTCTCATTATGACTCTGTTGAAATCGAATTCGCTCGAATTCGGACGATTTCGAATTCGGTGCGAATTCGCTCGAATTCAAATGACATTCGAAGAGAACAGAATAGATTGGGAGACATTGAAGTGCACCCATTAGAAAGCCCTCCCTCATACCCCATAATCTCTTTCAATTGTAAGGATGCTACGTTTGCGAAGATGTGGGCAACTGAGACCACAAGAAACCGTGGCCTGACTGGTCCGCCGAAACACGTGCTGCATGTGCACAGCAATACGCCCGTAATGGAAAAAGTGGGGTCAGACTGTGGTATGGGGCACCACACCCACCAAACACAATCTCCAACATGGCCAACGTGCTTGCTGGGGGCGGATGTCTCCAAAAGGCTGGGCGACCGAGCGCCTTGACTGCCTCAGAGTCTAAGGCACAGCGTCCATCCAGACACCTCGGAACAACCACGTCCGTCCAGAGACCATCCATCCATATGGCCGCTTCTTGTTCGTCCGTTCCCTTCACTCCGGACTTTTTCCTTGGTTCCTCAGGGGGAGTGCCAAATCACCCGCCCTCCAAGCCCCTGCTGCCGATTTAAGGCCTTCCCAGAAAAAAATCCTCAGAAATTTATCTGGATTGCACAAGACCATATGCATGTACCCCCCCCCCCCCGCATTTTTCGCATTTCTGCGCAGTTCTTGGTGTTCTTTTTCGGACCCCCTGTGCGGTGTTCCCGGCCCCCTGTGTTCTCGGAAAATATGACCCAGTCAAACGTTCACGACCCTCTGTTTGAGTCACAGATGTCAACGCTGCCAGAGCCAAATTCTGTTCTCAAGGAGGTGCGGACGGCCTGCATGTTCTCATGGGCCGATGCAGTACCGCGTTTCATGCATGTTCTTATCTTGACTGCGTGTGTGTGCGTGCGTGCGTGCGTGCGGATGTTAAAGCAAGGCCCCTCCCCCCCTGTTCGACTGCATGAATGGGGGACGGGGACTCTAATGGGATTGGGCACCTACAACTTGAGAACGCAAACGCATGGTGTGGGTACGTTGTGTCGCCTTTTTCATTTTGGGTGGTTGCCGGGGGGGGGTGGGGGCTCCGCGAACGCGGAAACGACACCAGCAAGAGCACCGGCCGCAGCGGCCGACAGAACGCAGCGACCCGACGCAACATGCGAAGGGAAGAACGGGTGACTGTTCAGGGCCCCGTAAAGAAACAGCAACCCGACGGAATGTCACACAGGGGGTCATCTTGTTGTCTGGGGATCGGTCGTGGACCTCCGCCTTGGGTGCTTTGTTGGGTGCGCCGTTTTTCAATGCGATCGTTTCTCCCCCGCTGCCACGCCGTCAGGGCGTTCGTGCTTGTGCCATTGTCGGGCGCCTTTGAATGTGTTTGCTCCCGTTCAAGCACATGTTTGCTCAGGTGGACCGGCAGTTGGCGGAGCGCAAGACCATCACCTACATCATCCTCGCCATCGTCGGGTGCCTCGGCGTCCTCCTGCCCCTCGTCCTGGGGCTGTGGCTCGGGCGGCGGCTGATGCGGCTCGCCGCCGCCATGGACCGCATCGCCCGACTGGACTTCGGGGACCAGGGCTCTGACAGCAACGCGTACTTCCGGGAGATGGCGCGGTTCCAGTCGTCGTTCCAGCAGATGGAGAGGGGACTGGCGGCGTTCGGCAAGTTCGTGCCCCAGGGCGTGGTCAAGGTCCTGATCATGGGACAAATGCACGCCAACGAAAAGATGTGCGAGCGAACCCTGACGATCCTGTTCGCCGACATCGAGAGCTTCTCCACGTTCTGCGAGATTCTCAGCACCGAGCAGCTCGCGGCGGTCTGCACCGAATACTTCGAGGTCATGTGCAAGTACCTCGTGCGGCACAACGGCACCATCGACAAGTTCATTGGCGACTGCATCATGGCCATGTGGAACGCCCCGCTGCAGAAGCCCGGGCACGAGCGCGACGCCGTCGCCGCGGCCCTCGAGATGCAGACCGGCGTCTGCGGACTGCACGCGTCCTGGAAGCAAAAGGGCCTCCCGGACCTGAAGTTCCGTGCGGGCATCCACACGGGGCCGTGCCTCGTTGGCAACTTCGGCTGCAGCTACCGCGTGAGCTACACGTCATTGGGTGACACCGTGAACCTGGCCTCCCGCCTGGAGGCCATCAACAAGAAGTTCGGCACGTACATCTGCCTTTCCCACGCCACGTATCTGCAGGCCAAGGACACGTTCCACTTCCGCATGTTGGCGAAGGTCACAGTCCCGGGAAAGTCGGAGGTGGTGCCGATCTATGAGGCGCTGTTCGGCCGGGAGGAGGTCCCGCATTGTTCCGGCGATTCAAGCCTCGATGTCGTCGACGGCGACACCCAGGATACCCCCTACGTCGTTCCAAGGGACGGGCCCCGGCAGCGGCGGCAGGTGATCTACCATTGGCAATGGGTTGACCCTGAGACCCTGTTGAGGCAGTCCGATAGGTATGAGACGGCGTACAACGCCCTCATTGCCGGGAATATTTCGAAGGCAAAGGCCACGCTGACGCAGCCCCTGCTGCTGCCCTGTGCTGACAAGGCATGGGAAGCTCTCGATCAGCAGCGTCGGCAGCTGCAGGAAAAGGCTGCCCAATGGGATGGCGTTTTCTATTTCACAACGAAGGAAGATTGAAATGCGTGATTTGTATGGTAGATGAGGACCGCGCACGCACCGTGTCTGAGACTCCCCCATTTGATAGCCGAACTGGTGACACAGCCGGACAGCCGATGGTCCAGATGCTTCCACTCGCCAGAACCTCAGATGCCTTGTCTCGCGGGACAGTGAAGCTGGCGTGCAACCCAGCGATTTTCAGGCACCAAATCTGGACCATAAGCAGAAAAAACGTCATGCTGGACTGCAGACCATTCTGTCCATTCAATGGGGATGGCCACAGTTCTGCAAGGCTCGTTTCGATACCGTTCCTCTGTCTGTCACAACAGAATCGGTTGGTTTTTTTTTGAATTCGGTTTGCGTGTTGCTACAGTCTCCATCTTACATGACTTGCAGTGTGTTGTCAGATAGCCAAGCATGCTCTGCATTGCAGGTCAGCAGTCTCTGACTGTGATTGCGCATGAAGAAAGGGCAAAATCTGATTTTTGTCTGTCACGGCACGGCCCTGATGTCTGTCTGTCTATGTCGTTCCCCATTCGGTGGTGCGCATGTTTGTCTGTTTGCATGTGTGACCCTTCCATGGCAACACCAAATGTATCGGTTTGTTGTGTATGTCTCGCCTCCACGCACATCAGTGAGCAGATTGGAGACATGCTGTGGCTGGGAGGTCGACAGGCATGGGAGATGGCATTTCCAGTCCTTCTTACTGGACCATGCTCCTTTTGGTTCCTTTCCTTAGTGGAGCACTTGCCCATTTATTACGGCATGGCATACCGGGCTTTCAAGTGAGGGGGGGCGGGGGGGTTAGAAAAAGGGCTCAATTGACAGGCACCGTTCATCAGTTATCATGAACACTGGCGCCGAAGGCGCCGAAATTTTTTTTGACAATTAAAAATGGTCAAAATTTTTTCACCAAATACATGGCAAATGATGACTTTTCTGAACCCCCTCGACGCGCTGATTCCAAAAATTCCATTGTCATTTTTTGCCGATTTTTGGGTCTGGGTCACCTCCGAGGCCCGGGGGTCAGTCTCGCTAGGATTTTTGGGGTCCCGTCAATTGAGCCCCTTTTGGGGGGGGTCTAGCCAGGGAGTTCTATGCACCCCCCCCTCACTTGAAAGCCCGGTTGCCCCATCCGAAATCACCTCGAAGAGAGGTTGTTAGATCAAGCGCAGGTGCGGACGTCGTATACCCCCCTTTTTGGGGGTCATTCGCGTATGATACCCCAAGGCATGATATTTGATGTCCAGCCCCTTGTGAAATCATTATTTTGCCCAATAAGACAATCCCCCCATGGATTTTTGGATTCTGAGGCCTCTATCCCCTGAAACTGGATATCACTTTTTTGGGGGGGGGGTCAAAAGTTTGTGCAGAAGGGTTTGAACGAGGGTCGAATTGGGCAGAGATCACAGGTCGCCCGGCGCCGCCGGCGGTCGGCCGAACGGGAATCGAACCGTCGACGCACACGTTTGCAATCCGCCTCCATTACCATTCGACCATCGCTTGTTCTGACAGTTACTGTCCTCCCCACTGCTTGTAGCCGAGTCTGCCACTGAAAAAACCCATACTGTGTGTTTCTGTCTGCCTGCCTGCTTGCCCGACTGACTGTCTGACTGACTATTTGCCTGACTAACTAACTGATTGGCTGACTGTCAGCCTCTCTTCGAGGTGCACTGCCGAAGGCAATAGAATTTGTTGGGAATGTTTGGCAGAGCAAGGCCGGAGAGACAACGTGCATGAGACCATGCCCAAGCTGTGATTGCCAAGCTATTTCTGTTGTCTATATGCTACTGCCCCGCTTTTTTTGTCAACAAAGGCAACTTCAGTTGTTCGTATTTTTGCCCCCGTGTTTGCCTATGCACGCTTGCGCCGATCAACGGCACTCATGCCTGGTATTGTTCCTCTCCAACCCCAGCCCCAACCACCACCACTCTGCGTGTGTCTGTGTGTGCGTACATCTCTGTCTCTCTCTCTCTCTCTCTCTCTCTCTGTGTGTGTGTGTGTGTGTGTGTGGAAGCCCTCTCTCTCTGTCTTTTCTTTTTCTAGGTTTCCCGGACAATGTCTACACATGTTTCTTAACCGCTTTTCTTGCTCTGTTGTTGTTTTGTGGTTTTCAACGTGTGTGTCTGCCTGCTGTCGTGCCAACTGCAGGGCGTATTCCGGTGTCGTCGTGCTCGCATTGTGTGTGTGTGTGTGTGTGTGTGTGTATTTGTAAGGGGCTCATGAGTATGGGGCTGTACCACCCTTGCACAGATGAGGACCCCTGCAACGTGGTGTCAGGTGGCTCGCCTATCAGGCTACGACATTCGTGACATATGGCGGGCAATGCATGCTGCGGTCGTCCGGGGCCTGGCTACGTCGGATCATCAACACACAACCACAATTCGATTTCTACACCACATCAACTCACTCCTCCCACTCCCCCGGTGCTGTGTCTTGCATCGTGCACTTTGCTGGGCCAAGACTCACGGGCATTGGGCGGGGGATCGATACGCTACATGCGTCATTCCGCGATCCATGGCATGGTGCCGCAACTACCCCTCCCTACACCATCATAGGGTCTCGGCGACACTGCCAGGACATGTGTGTGTGTGATCACGCGGCTACGTGTGGTCCAGGACAAAAGACACGGTCAATGGGTAACAGAACTGGTATGATTTCCTCTCCGCCAGACCAGGAGCATGTAAGCAATGCTGCAAGGAACATAGCATCTCCTCCTCCTCAGAGCTTGGAGCAGAGCCGTCGAGAGGCTCTAAAATGACTCTGCCGTGAGAGTAGATGAGAACAGTGCGCCTCCCGGCACTCTGTTCCTCAGAAGAGTGCCTAGCCTCAATGACAACCATGACTTTTGCATGATTGTGGCCTGACGAGTGCCTTGTGATTGTGACCAGTGCCTGCCCGTCTGTGATCCTCAGTGGGTTGTTGCTATTAGTCCCCTTCATGTAGTGTGTGTGTGTGTGTGTGTGTGTGTGTGTGTGTGTGATCGGATGGCTGCTTCCAAGACAGCTGTGTTTTATTGGCGCTCGGCACAATTGCTGATGGCCTGCGTTGCGTTGTTGCTGCAGCACATGCATGGCTTGGGCTGTTGATGGATTCCTGTCGGGCTGGCATGTTGGTGCAGCGCCTAGTCGCTCATGGAGAGACGTCACACCAAGATGCTCGCCGACGATGAGATACTTGGTGAAGCCCAGTTGTAGCTGGCCCTGAGCACCAATCACTGTTTGATGTCATGTTTGTATGTTTCGGTTATGTATCATAGATTCTGCAATGCTACCAGATCCCTATCTCTCCGCATTGTCGCTCATCATGAGCACATGGTTCTTGGTTTTTGGCGTTTTTCTTCTGTGTGTGTGTGTTTGTGTGTGTGTGTGTGTGTGTGTGTGTGTGTTTGTGTGTTTGTGTGTGTGTGTGTTTGTGTGTTTGATATCCAATGGACGAGGGTTTTCACTCAGCCAAAAACGCTTTGTGTTGTGTCTCGCGAATTGTGTTTGTGTTTGTGCGTGTGTGTTGTGCCCGTTTCGTTACGCGAATCGTGTGTGTCGTGCGCGGGACGCTCCACTAGAGTCCGCCAAAAATAATTCTGTGCATGTTCGCGCGCGCGCTTCACGCAGGCACCAATCATGTGTCTTCCTCTCCTGAGTACAGAAGATGACGATTCATGGACTCCTGCGCCCCTGCCACTTGTGTCTGCTGCAGAGAGGCCTCATGGAAAGGATTGCTTTTTGGTTTTCTTCGAGGACCATTGCACGCGTGCCATTGTGTGACTGCAGCTCATGTTCACACCGGGTGTTTCTGTTTCTTGCTTCCAGTACGTATGTGCGTGCGTGCGCATGTGTGTGCGTGCGTGCCTGCTAGCTAGCCTGTCCACCTGCCTGCGTGCGTCACGCGATCACATGCCACAGGGCATTGCCTGTCGGTGAAGTGGCCCTTGGTGCACACACTTGGTCCTTCGTGGGGTTCTTTTCATGCGAGGGGAATGCGGGGTTGTGTTCCAGTGAGCCAGTGCCAAAGGTGCACACGGTGTGTGATGCGTGCCCGGTGCACCTCTGCGTATGCTCCATTTGCACTTGGTGGGACAGAAATCTAATGGACTGAGGTGCAGGTTTCGGGCCGTGGGCGGCGGGTTGTAGCCCCATTACTGTATGCCAGTCTGCCTCACAGGAAGTTCGACACTCCTCTCCGCCAGTTGCACAGGGAAGGGACACCAGAAATGGCATCCCTGGTCGGAAAGGAACCCGCGTGTCGGATACTCCTCAACCCACCGGACGCCCCTCCCCCTGCAGGCTCTTGACACGCCCCCGATGTGTCTCTGATGCGCCTATGGTATGCTTTTAATACGCCCCTGATACGCCCCCAATGCGCCCCTGATACGCCCCTGATACGCCACTGATATGCACCTGGTAAGCCCCTAATATGTCTCTGATACCTCCTGACACACCCCCTGATATGGCACTGACACGCGCTCCACGTCCAATATAGTGCGGCTAGGCTGAAGGCTCGACCCTGAGTGGCGGCAGAAGGTTTTCTTTGGGAAGTGCGCATGAACCATATGGCACGTTTCGTGCTGAGGCACAGACATTGGATTAGCTGAATTGGATCGCATACTTGCCGTCTACCCCAGAACGAAAAAGTGGACTCTCGAAGGATGCAAGGGTCAGTGCGCTGTTTGCCCCAGCTGAGAGGGAGGTTACCACCCCCCCCCCCCCATGCCAATGGACCCCCCATGCCAATGGACCCCCCCTCTCAAAAGAAGAAACATGGCCCCCCTTGCCAATGGACCCCCCCTCTCGAAAGAAGAAACATGCCCCCCCCCCCCCCCCCCTCAGATTTTTTCACCAAATCGCACATGACTTGCCCTTTTTTGCCTAGTTTCCTGAGTGTGACATTGTGTGTCTCATGCCTAATTCTCCGCCTTGCTTTGCTCTCACAGAATTTGACTATTGCTGTGCCCCAAAGCAGATAAAGGGGGGAGTTGCATGTGATTCTATATATACTTGAAGACATTATTGTTGAGCACTTCGCAGTGCTGAAATCTTTTCTAGCAGGCCTGGGGCCACAGATTTCAGCATGGTTTGCTCAGGTCAAGGTGCCGTGATTCATTCCGTCAGTCAGCCAATTGCAGTTGCAGGTAAATCCATGTCTATTTGAAAACATTATTGTTGAGCACTCTACAGTGCTGAAATTTTTTCTAGCAGGCCTGGGGCCACAGATTTCAGCATGGTTTGCTTAGGTCAAAGTGCCATGATTCATTCCGTCAGTCTGCCAATTGCAGTTGCATGTAATTCATGTCTATTTGAAAACAGTATTGTTGCGCACTTCACAGAGCTGATTTTTTTCAAGCAGGCCTGGGGCCACCACTTTCAGCTCTGTTGTGTGCCTGTTTTCCACAACGCTTCCCTGATCAGGGCCACAGCTGGGGGATAATCTTTTTTTTTAGATGCGAAATGTTTTTTTTAGATGCGCTAAAATTTAAGAAAAGTGCTAAAATTTTAAGTCAAAACAGCTAAAAAATGAGCACAAACAGCTAAAAAATGAGCAAAAACATCTAAAAAAAAAGATTTCGCATCTAAAAAAAAAGATTTCGCATCTAAAAAAAAAGATTCCCTACTAAAAAATAAGATTCCAACAAAACCCAAAATCTAAAAAAAAAAGTCATTCGCATGTTTAAAAACGTCAAAAAAGCAGAAACTTTTTTTTTCTAGACGGCCAGGTAAAAAGTGAGATTTTGGTAAAACTAAGAGAACACAAAGCCAGGGGTGGGGAGGGGAGGCAGAAATGCAGTTCCTAGGGGCACCCCACCGGACGAATCATCCACATTCCTGAGGCGAACCCTGCAAAACAAGGCACAAAGCAAAGAACGGTAAAGAATGCCAACAAGACCGGAGCAGATGGCTGAGCACTTGCAGAACGTGCTTTTGCAGTACACACTACATTACGTGAAGATGATGTAACCCACTTGATGGCGTCGGGACATGCCACTGTGCAACTGATGCACAAGACGCCTTCCTTGTGGAGAGGGGCTAAAATGCCGTGGTTTTTTGGAAATGCCAAACAAATACAGAAGCAGCATCCCTCCCTGTGTGCACCTGAAGATATTTGAAACGAGCAAAACTTGAGCATGAAATTATGGGCAAAATTGTGCACCCACTGAGTAGTGGTTGAAAACAACCTCTACGAGGCAATGGCACTCGGCTTTGTGCACCGAATAATGCCTCTAAACAAAGTTTGAGCAAGGAATTTGAACGTTGGGACTGACTGGGCAGCCAACGAAGGCTGCAAAAAATGAGCATATAATGCAGGAACGGAAGTGTTGAATGCAGGGTTCTCAGGAGTTGATCACTATGGCTGGCAGACACTGCAGCACAGGCACGTGGGTGGCACAATGCACTGCAGAAGAAATGCGCAAAAAAAAACTGTGAAACGACCTCCCTGTGAACAAAATCTGAGCAAGGAATCTGGAACTAGGGACTGACTGGGCAGACTGCCAAAGCTCCAGAAAATGAGCATACAATGCAAGAACGGATGTGTTGGGATGCAAATGTCCGAGGAGTTGATGACTATGGCTGTCAGACACTGCAGCAATGTACAGAAAGGTGGGTGGCACTTTGCAGTGCAGAAGAAGTGAGCAGAAGAAACCTGGCTGGATCACTCTGCGTCTGAAAAGAGGTCCCCACTCAGCAACCACGACACACTGCTTGTGTGGACAGGCAAACAGTGGGGATCACTGTCATTCTTCTTCCATGTACTGACCACACACCCGCAGAAAGACACGCTGCTCTCTGGAAAACTTCTGGCCCGTCAATTTCTCAACGGCCTCTGCGCGTGCCTGGTTCGCAGGTGAAAGGCGGATCTCAAAAGACTTGCGCCTGTCATGTACAATGACCTTCCAGAAGTCATCACATTTCTGTTGGTCGTGGCGCAGGTTACCAGTGTACCCCTCGGGCACCTCAAAGCGTTTCTTGTTGATGTACAAGGCTTCACGACTTTGCGATGTCCCTGGCTGGATATTCACCTGTGCAGCTGAGCGCAGGGACGTTTTTGGGCCTGTAGCTTCGTGGTCGGAGTCTGGATACAAAGGGGCCTCTGATGCACTATCAGAACTTGGAATGCTATGAAAAGCAGCCCATCCAGCTGCCTCAGTAAGAAACACATCTGCAATGGAATGAGAACTGGGTTTCTTATCAGTCTGCCACTTGATCGTGCACTCAGAGCCCTCCACCGCGAGCACCTTACCCAAATGCAAATAACCTTTGTCCCCTGTACGCAAGTGGTGAGTGAACACTGCACACACTTTGTCGCCCTTTGAGGCTTTGCGATGCAAATCCTTAGGCACTGATTTGACTGATGGACCGTGCAACGGAGAGGAGGGGGATGGGCTGGGTTTTGGAACTTGTGCAGGGCCATGCTCCAGGGGAGGGGAAGGGGATGGGCTGGGTTCTGTGACTGGGGCAGAAGCATGCTCCAGGGAAGGGGAAGAGGGTGGGTTGGGGTCTGAGATTTGGGCAGGGGCATGTTCCAATGCCGAGGGAGTGGATGGGCTGGGTTCTGGGGCTTGAGCAGGGGACGGGTGGTTCGTTTTGGGTCTCTTTCCACAAATATCCGGCCCTGCTGGCATACAAGGAATTATTCTTCGTCTGATGCTTGCCATACATCCTAGGGTCTCGAATACCGGCACAAACAACACAAACCTGGTGTGGGTCGCATCTCCGTCAATGGGACTGTGGCCTCTTCCTCTGCGGGCGTGGCCTTGTGTGGCGTCCGTAGCTTGCGTGGTGGATGTTGCTAGTATCCCACTCAGCGGGCTTCACGGATCCGTACGATGTCCCACTCTCCTTGTTGACCTTGTTCTTGTGCCCAAAAGACATGCCAACATGAAGCATACTGCCAAAACTCCGGGCAAAAGCAATGCCTTGCGTTGAACCGCCTGTACTGCTGCAACAATTTGCAAGCAGCCGCATCCAAGGGGCCTGCATCAAGCACCGCCTGCAAAGCGGTCGTTCCCTCCGCAGTAATGGTCTGCGGGACTCCATCCACCGACGCCTTTGCGAACCAGTAACCACCTGCAAACTGCATGTGTGCAGTTTTCGCCAAGCGCATGCGTTTCAGCTGCAAAGCGTTGGGGTACAAGCCAGCCACAGGCGTGGTGCGGTCTTTCGACCAATTGTGGAGCATGCGCTTGACCCATTTCAAGAAAGGGATGAGGCGCCGGCGTTCATGCCGACTCCAAATGCGCTTCACGGAAGAATTTATGCCCTCTTGATGATTGTTTGTGGTTGGGTAGCCGGCGGGCAATGTGGCAATGCACCATGATGTGCCCAAATACTCCTTCCGGAAAGCCTCGGTGAACTTTTCGGGAACGCCTTGGGAAACCCACTCTGTAATAGCCTCTCCCTTCTTGTCGTGGTGCACTTGTGGGGACGGCAAATTGGCCAATTCTCGTACCGTTGCCATGACGGCAGGGTAAAAAGATCCCAAAAGGGTTGCCTTATCGCGAACAATCTTCGATCGCAACATGGAAATAACAGTCGGCTACCATCATCCCACGGAACTCTGCGGCGAGCACATCCCGAAAAGCACCAGCATGATCCGCCATCCCCTTTGTTGGGCACCAAGGGGACCCATCCTTTTGCACCTCCTCGTGCACTGCCTTCAAGAACGGTGCGGTGACTGCTTTCCGCTCCGATGTTGCTATGCAAACAGCGATGGGCAACAAATGGTGTGCGACGTCACACGTACCCAGGACTTGCATGTTGAAGCCCTCTACCGTGATGGAGAACTGCCCATCGATGGACAAGAAATCCTCCCCACGGCCCCTGCGAGCGTTTCGAATCAGGTTTGGCGTCGACAAGCAAGTCAAGAAGGTGGACCTGTCATCTGCAACGGATTCCTTGAAGCAATACGGCAAATCGTCATCAATTCGCTCCTCTTCCAGCTCGTTGATCCATTTCTCAAGCTCTGCCTTGGTACTAGGGGGCGGGGGGGCCCAGCGTGCATTTGAATTGGCGATCCATTTTGCCGACATTTTGCCTACCACAGGGTCACCAGGGAATGCTTCCCGCATCAAAGCCAGAGCCCGTTGTGGACAATTGCCTTGCAAAAGATCCTTGAGCTTAAGGGTCATGGGCAACGGCAAATCGAGAGACGTAACCTCCAAGTATGACGAATTTGTCCCATGTTCACAAAGGCCGATTTGTTTGATGGTCCACCGCCCTGCCACCTGGTCATGTCGCACGTACCGCTTGGTGTCGCAACCCTCACAAGAACATGCATACATGTTTTGCCGACCGGGAATGGACACAAAACGCCCATCCACTGTGCGAGCGGCATCCCTGGTTAGCTTCTGAGTTGCGAAGACTTGTCGGTGCAAAGGTGCAAACTCTACATCTGGGTCTTCAACGGTGGCCTCGGTGGAATTGTTGTTTGCCGAACCGGCAGTGGAACCGTTGTCTAGCGAACCGGAAGGGGCTTGACCAGGGCCTTGACTAGTGGCAGGGCTGGGGGGGACAGTGGGGGGACTTGGTGGGTCTTCAGCAGCTACACTCAGCGTCGGTTCAGCAGGCCGGGGACATTTCAGGATGATGTGGAAACATGTTGTGCAAATAGTTGGGCACCGTGGGTACATTGCAACAGCAGCACGCTGGAGAGCGTCGCCCAGTTCGGCCACTGACACGGTTCCATCTGCCCCACAAACACACTTGTCAGGCATGGGTTGTGGACACTGGAGTGAAAGGGGGGCAATCAGTGAAGCAAATTGTCCAGCATGGGTGTGAAAGGCAAGAAGGAAAGGGGGGCAGGGGGGTAGGAGTGAGACATTTGTTCCAGCTACCAGCATGTAGTCCCTTCCTCGATCTTGAGACCTCGGTTCCACTGAGACTTGAAATTGTGCCCCTGGGCTCTGGCCAACATGGTTGAGTGCCCTACTTCACAAAATCCAGGCATTACCTATGATCCGTTCAAATGACCTCTCAGCATAGGTCCCCCAGCGAAGGGAAACCCCTGTTCTCTGAGCAGATGAAATTGTGCACATGGGCTCTGGCCAAGGTGGCTGAGTACCCTACTTTACAACATTCAGACATTACCTGTGATCCTCTCCGATGAACTCTCTGCATAGGCCCCCCAGCTCCAAAGGGACACCCCTGTTGTGAAACACAAGTTCTGCGTAATGCACCCAAAACCTTCCACATTCATGACATCCCTGCATAGGGTACATCCTCACCGCATGCAGCAGGCAACAAGGAAAGAGGGCCACTGGGTGCATATTGGGTCAGTCCCGAAACCCAGGTTCCCCTACTGTATGAAGTTGTGAACATGGGCAGGGGTTGGTTTGATGCAGTAGCACTCCTTGTAACCCCCCCTGCAACGTTTTGAGACATACATGATGATCATGTAAAAATCTTTTTTTTTAGCGCGGAATCTTTTTTTTTAGCACGGAATCTTTTTTTTAGCGCGGAACTTTTTTTTTTAACGTGGAATCTTTTTTTTAGCGCGAAATTTTTTTTATGCTAAAAAATAAGATAAGTGCTAAAAATTAAGATTTCGCATCTAAGAAAAAAACCTTGGACCCACAGCTGGCCCAGTGGTATGTTGCGATCTAATGCACGCCGTTATTTTGTAGCATTCAACCACGTTTGTCAGCCTCTTTGACTGCCACCTGAAGTATATGGTGCTGAAACGTTTTGAAGCAGGCCTGAGGTCTTCAGTTTCAACCATCATCGTTTCAAAAGCTGCAGTTGTGCGTCTTCTTCGTATTTGCTATTGTGTGCTTGCATGTGTGAAGAAGGAAAGGTATGGGAAACAAATGTTGAGCACCACAAGAAAAATGGTGTAAAAGCATGAAAAAATTGCAAAAGGTGGCTTACAAAGATGCAAGAGGTACCAAGCATGGGTCCGCACCCCGTTTACACCAATGGCACAAGCTATAAAATGCATACACAAAGAATTTTTGGATTTTTTACGAAAACTCAAGTCAATGGACCCCCCGTGCGCGTGTCAATGGACCCCCCCTCTCGAAAGAAGAAACATGGCCCCCCTTGCCAATGGACCCCCCCTCTCGAAAGAAGAAACATGGCCTTGGCGATTGACACGGGGGGGGGGGTACGCCTGTGGTACGCATGTGGTATGCCTTTACCACGCCCCTAATACGCCCCCAAAGGACTCCATGGACTAGGCCATGGGAGTAGCCCTGAGGCCACTCATACTAGTCCCACGGGCACTACCTAGAAAAATCAAAGCTTGGCCAGCAGCGGTTCATGTCAGCTGGCGTTGCCCCGTTGACAATGGGTGGCAGTGTTATAAAGGGGGGCGGGGTTGGAAAAAGACAGTAGGTGCCCCTCAATGCGCCCCTCATACCCCCCTAATACGGGGTTTCTTGGTACTATGTCAATCGGAAGGTCCCGATCGCTCAGATTCCCTATCCACTGTCTCCAGCAGCAGTGACCTCGACCGTGACAGTGACAGTGACTGTGGCAGTGACAGTGACCGTGGCAGTGGCAGTGACTGTGACAGTAACAGCGAGTGAAGACTATAACAAGACAAGATGATGAGCATGAGTTTGCAATCTCTCAGTGAGTTTTGCCTGCATTCGTGCCCACAGAGTATTGCATTACAATTTGTGTGTGTCTAGACCCCACAGTTTTGCTTCACAGCTCTTCGTCTCCTGGGGGGGGATGGGGGGTCGGAGGGGCCTGACACCCACGCCCATTAAGTGATTGGGCAAATCCCCTCGAAGGCAGAGGTTGTTAGATCAAGCGCAGGTGCGGGCGCCATACCCCCCCCCCTTTTGGGGGTCATTTGCGTAACATACCCCAAGGCATGACGCTGGACGCTGGACGCAGCACACGAGGTCATCAGGGCGCTGGGACTCAGAGGCGGCGAAGGAGACCCCCCACAAGAGGATGCGGGCACGGACTCCGACCTGGAGGAAATCCCGAAGCCCTCCACGGGCAGCACGCCCGCGGAACCTGCGACGCTGGCGGGCAGCCTGCCCACCCTCTGCCCCGCGTGGAAACCGGGCCACTGCACCGGCGAAGGCCGGTGCCCCAAGCAGCACCCCCAGCCTGGCCCCGATGACGGAGCGCTGCCCACGGTAGGACACGTGGCCGCACGCGCCGCCCTGCGCTACGGGGTGGCGCAGGGCTGGATCCTGGATGAGACCGCACGCGGCAGCGTGAACATTCAGGAGGCTGTCGACCGAGTCGCCCACACGGGCCAAGCGGAAGTGGCCTTGCAAACCCGGGGCCGCCACGGTCGGCCCGCGGAGGGGATCATTGTGGAGCCCTCGGGAATGGTGCTGGTCCTGGCGGCGGACAGGGTCCGAGGGGTGCTCCACGCATCCCGCGTGCGGCGGGCGCGCCCACAGTGGACCATCCAGGTGTACACCCCCCAACGGGCGTGGCCTTTCTCCACATGGGTGGTGCTCGCCGTCATGCGGCACCTGGCGAGGGAGGACGCCCCCACAGGAACCGCAGAGGAAATCGCCCGGGACCTCCACACCTGGCCGGCCGGCCAGGATTACCCCTGGCGCAGGCCCCGGGGCGGCCTCCCAGTGGCACCCGCAGCAGAGGGGCTCAGCCTCGCGGCAACCCTCCAGCGGCAACTCGACAAGAGGGCGCGCCACTTCCTACAGACGGGCACGGTCCCGGTTGCCCCGCAAGACTCCGAGTGGCGATGGGACGCAGGGGGGGCGCAACCACTGCCAGGACCCTGGGTCCTCCTGTTGTGGTATTTGCCCATGGGCACCCTGGCCCATGCCACCCAGGCTGTCAAGGGGGCTTTCTCGCAGCCGCTCCTCCGCGGCGTGGCCCTGCTCCGCAGCCTGCAGGCAGGGGCGACCTGGGTACGGTGGAGGGAAGAGGGCGGGCGCCCGAGCCCGTATTTTCCCCTGGTCCAGGGCCAGGCGCTACTCCACGCCCCGGGAATGGGAACCGTGGAATGGGGGGCGATCTTGCCCGGCACGGCGTGCAGGTGGATCACTGCGGCCGCCCCACAACCCATGCGATTGCCGCCGGCGTGCCACCGCCTCCTACGGGCGGTCCCCTCCTTGGCCCCCCAACACGCCCTTACGAGGGATGTATGGAGGGCCATGCTGGGCCACACCAGGGAGTGGCTGACGGACCCGGGTGCACGGTACCCGCCGAGGCCGGTGCTCGAACAGCTCACGGCCCCCACACCCGGGGTCCGCCACGCCCTGCACAGGGCATCGGCCCCCACAGAGCAGCTCAACGACGAGGTGCTAGACCTGGCGCTGGAGCCGCTGCGGGTGCTCTACCGGCAGACCCACATCCCGCCCGCGGGCACGTCCAACCGCCTGGGCGGCCTGGGTTTGCAGCGCCGCGTCGAGGCCGTGCACCCGGGGGGCGTGGTGGAACACTGGCTCCCCCCCCGCAAGAACAGAGCGGGGCCCCCACAACCGCACGCCCGCAACGCAGACCCCGACAGCCCACCTAGTGGACGGGCAGTCGGGGGAAGAGGAGCGCAAGACCCAGAACGCCCCACGCAACGGTCGAAGGCACCCCCCCGGGGACGCCCTGCCGCCGCCCCAACAACCCCAAGCCAAGTAGGGGGGAACCGGGACCGGACCGCCCCCCCCCAAGCACGCCAGACGGAGCACGGGACCGGGGCAGGACACGCGGAGGGGCACGGACCACATGGAACGGCCCTACCAGCGCCCAGTGCCGGGACCACGCGAGATGCGCGCGCCACACCACCCAGCGGGGAGCGGACACCGCGAGAGCGCGAGCGCACACACACGAAAAGGACACGCGGGGACCACCAGAAGGGCAACCGGACCGAGCGCGCGGAACGCACAGACCGCATGGAATGGCGTACCAGCGAGCGAGGATAAGGGACACCCGGACAGGACGGCCCGCCACACGCAGCGCGGAACACGCGGGGCGGGAAGGGGGAAGAAGGGGGGACACAACACCAGGTACCGGCCCGAACCCCCCCGAACCGGCCGCGAGCGCCGCGCACACACAGAGGGGACACTGCACCCGCCAAGGCAGTAGTGGCGCACAGCGCCACGCCCCAACCCCTAGGCTAGGCAGCCTCCGCGCCAGCCCAAGGGGGTCCCACTGGCGACAAGCCATTAGCACGGGCCCGGCGGCGCCGGTGCCCCGGGCAACAACGCATTAGGGGGGCGACGCAGTGGGTAAGCGCCCGCGGCCACGGCTGCGAATTGATGCACTGACCGGGGAGTGGCGAAACGGGGACGCCGGGGAAGGACGGGGCTCCGAGCTCTGTGAACCCGGGGGACTCCGCCACCAGGCAGGAGGTGCGTCTTGGAGGGCCCCCCACTAGGGCCCGGTGGGGAGGATATCACCTGGCCCGACCAGGTGGCCCCCCGGGGCCGAAAGGCGTCTAGTACCCGCAAAATCAAACCTCAAACCTCAAACCCCAGGCCGTCAAGGGGGCTTTCTCGCAGCCGCTCCTCCCCGGCGTGGCCCTGCTCCGCAGCCTGCAGGCAGGGGCGACCTGGGTACGGTGGAGGGAAGAGGGCGGGCGCCCGAGCCCGTATTTTCCCCTGGTCCAGGGCCAGGCGCTACTCCACGCCCAGGGAATGGGAACCGTGGAATGGGGGGCGATCTTGCCCGGCACGGCGTGCAGGTGGATCACTGCGGCCGCCCCACAACCCATGCGATTGCCGCCGGCGTGCCACCGCCTCCTACGGGCGGTCCCCTCCTTGGCCCCCCAACACGCCCTTACGAGGGATGTATGGAGGGCCATGCTGGGCCACACCAGGGAGTGGCTGACGGACCCGGGTGCACGGTACCCGCCGAGGCCGGTGCTCGAACAGCTCACGGCCCCCACACCAGGGGTCCGCCACGCCCTGGACAGGGCATCGGCCCCCCGGAGCAGCTCAACGACGAGGTGCTAGACCTGGCGCTGGAGCCGCTGCGGGTGCTCTACCGGCAGACCCACATCCCGCCCGCGGGCACGTCCAACCGCCTGGGCCGCCTGGGTTTGCAGCGCCGCGTCGAGGCCGTGCACCCGGGGGGCGTGGTGGAACACTGGCTGACGCTCCGCAACCCGTCCACCGCACAAGGCCACTGGTACCTACACCAACTCCTCTTCCTACCCCGGGCGGTCCCGGAGCACCGCCGGCAAAACCCGTACCACACGCAGCCGGAGCGCCGGGGCGCGCAGAGCTTCCCGTAGCCGGCCCCGCCCGCCCTCTCGCCGGGGCAGGGCCCAGAGGCGCTGCAGCAGGGCCCCCCGCTCGACACGGCCACCACGGTACAGCAAAGAAGAAGCGACGGCGCGGATGGGGCCGAACCGGACTGCAAGAACTGCGGAGCGGTGGCCTGGACGGCGGCCTGCAGGCACCTCGCCCGAGATACCACGGGGCTCAGGCAGTACAGGCCAGCGGACCGCACGGCGCTGGCGTCCGCGGTCGCGGCCGTCACCATGGGTCCTGTGGCAGCGTGGCCAGTGCAACTGCTGCCCCACGTCCCCTACCGAGACACGCAGCCCCGCCAGCCAGCCGCAACGCACACGCCGACGGCACCCCTCACGGCGGAGCAGCTATACGTCGTCGCGGCGGCGCTGTTGGCAGACAGGGGGGAGAGTTTCGTCCACCACCACGGCCCGGCGCAGATCGCGGGAAGCATACAAGGGCCGCAGCGCGATGCACCCCACCCGTGGCACGCCACACTCCGCGGGCACACCCGCGTCAGGGACGCGGGCGGCGGCACATCCCCTCCCGGGCCTCAGCAGAAGGAGGCACTGGTGCTGCAGACGGCAGGCTACCAGGCCATCCTACACGGCCACGCCGGAGGGTACCAGTCGCACGTCCTGGCCGGGGGCCGCTGGACTGTTTGGCACAGCACCACCAGGCAAGGGGCATTCCCGCCCCTGCCCCATGTCAACTGGCAGCAGGGGCCCACCCAGGCCTACTATATGTCGGCGGACCCCTGGCCGCTAGCAGTCCTGCTACACACCATCGGCGCCCCCAAACAAGAGGCAGGAACCAGGATGGGTCAACCCCCCCGCACTAGTCTGGAGCCCCGACAAGGAGGAGCACGTATAGGCCGCGTGGCAGGGAGACGCCATCAGGGCCACGGACGTCCCGGACCTCCACGCGGGGCCAATCACGCACGCCCGCCCGGCTGCTACCATAGCGGTGGCCCAGCGGGACAGCAGAACCCGCAGTGGGTGGTCTGCATGTTCAGCCCGGCAGACGCGCACATCGTCGTCTGCGACCCCGAGCGCCGGCCGGGGCCCGAAGCCGTGGTCCGCGTGGCGGACTCTACCCGCATGATGGTCAAGGCGCTACGGGAGGGCAAACACCACGCCCTCCTGCACCAGGTCCGGCTGAAGGACAACGCCAGGGCAGCGAGGCCGGGAGTGTGGCCGGCAGCGGCGCACCCCGCCGACCTAGAGCTTCAGCTGGCGGTCCTGACCGCAGTGTACCACTGGCTACAAGCCTTCCACGACCTGCGATGGAGGGGCAAACCCGACCGCCAAATCGGCGCCACGCACTGGCAAGCGTGGCTGCAGAAAGACGCGCAGCGCGATACCGTCCGGAGTCTCGGGCCCGCGCCCGCAACACGAGCCCTTGATGCGGCGGCCCCGGGCCGCGCGTTGGCGCCACACACGGTTCCACTGGCCAACCTGCCCTTCGAACCAGCGCCAGAGGGCGCCATCCGAAAGTCGGTGCCCCTTCCCCCTGGCGCGAGGGGCCACAGAACCAACAAAATGCCCCCTGTGTGCAGACAAGTACTACACAAGCGTGGCGATGCTGGAACACCTGGCGTGGCACGCAGTGCACGCTGCAGCCCCGGTGGACGACAAGGAGGCGGCCTCCAACATCCTCCAAGGGAGGGCACGGAGGTCCCCGTGGCACGCCATGTACGCCCGGCGCCCCTCGCCCCAGGCGGCCGACCACGCAGACGGCGAGGAGGAGGCACCCAGAGCGGCCCCGGGAACCGGCAGTACGGCCATACAAGGGTCCATCCCCGCGGGGCTTGCCCCCCTGGCCCCCCTGTGGGCCCCGCTGGGAACGGGCTCCCCGCACCCCATGGCCCCGGCGCACCCGGGAGCCCTGGCTGCACCAGCGGACCCAGCGGCAATACCGATGCGGGACGGCTGACTCCAGGAGGACACGGCGGACGACACCCTATGGCTCCTCTCATGGAACCTGCGCAACGGCCTCGTCCCGCCAGACCGGTCCCTCCGGGACACGCTCCGGCGGCGCCGGGGACCGGCGGCCTGTACTGACAAGGAGCACCTCATCACCGGCATGCTACCCCGGGAGGGGGGCTTTGCCATCATGCTCCAGGAAACAGGGATCACCACCCGGGCGCAGGAGATGCACGTGGCCGCGGCGCTCCGACACAAGGGGTACACCCCCTTCTTCAGCAGCCGGCTGGCGGAGACGGGAGCCACTTCCACCTCGAGAGGGGGAGGCCTCCTAACCGCGGTCAGCAGCAAGTACGTGGCAGAGCACGAGGTGCTCAGTTTCACGGAAATCGTCCCCGGGAAGGCCGCGGCCCTGAAAATCCGCACGGACGGGGGAGGCCTCACCCTCATCAACGTCCACGGGCCACAGGCAGGCTGCTCCCCGTGGGCGGGACGGGCGGCGTTCTGGGCCGACATACAAATGTATGCCACGGCGCGCAGCCTCGGTGGGAGACAGCCGGTGGTCATCGCAGGTGACACCAACGTCTACATGGATGCCACCTCTAACCCGGCCACGGAGCACTTCTGTGCGGGCCCGGAGTCCTGCGGTTTCCGGAGGGCGGCGGCAGGCGGCGAGGAGGACATGACCCCCACGCTCCACCCGTCCCGGCACAGGGTGGACACTTTCCTGGTCAACGAACCCCTCCTGCCGTGGTCCCTGCGGGAAAGCGCCTGGGCCCGGGGCATGGCACACCCCCAGGTGATCGGGTCGGACCACCTCCCGTTCCGCCTGGCCCTGCCGGGCCTCCTCAACGCGGCGGGGCGCGCGACGATGCCCAACCCCTACAGCCACACGGAGGGCCGCCTCCTCCCATACGACGCCGAGGCCGCGCCCGTCCAACACTGCCTGTCGGCGGCGGTCACCGCCGCGCAGGATGAACCCTCCCTGGCGCCCTGGCTGGGTCCCGCAGAGCAGCACGCCTTTGGGTTCGTGCCCGCAGCCGCAGTGGACAAGGTGTTCGAACACCTCCACGCGGCGCATGACGCCCTGGCACGTGTGGTGGGACGCCGGCAGCCGTCCCCGGCGGGGACGGACCCAGCGGGGGGGGACCCCCCGGAGAGCGGGAAACGGCTCCAGGCGGCGGTCCTCCGCTATGAGACCCTGGCAGCGTGCGCACCGGCGGCGTACCAGGAGGACGCGGCACGGCATGGCATCCGGTCCGAGGCGGCGCTCCGGCTCGCAGAGGAGCTGCGGGGTGCGTCGCCCGGGTTCTGCCCGGCCACACAGGGCCAGCTAGAGGAGGAGCTGGAGAGGCAAGCAGCCGCCCTCGAAGAGGACATCCGCCAACTCCACGCACTCCTGGCGGCAGACCGCAAGCGCGCCATCAAGGAATTCTGGCGCCGCCACGCCCCCGACATCGGCCAGCGGTGGAAAGCCGTGCGGGGAGCCATAGAGGTAGAGGCCCCGGGCCCGTCAGGCCTCTGGAAGGTGCGGGTCCCCAACACCCAAACGCTCCTCACGGAGGCCCACGACGTGATGTTCGCGGTTCGCGTCTTCTGGCGGGAACTGTATGACAAACGCCCGGTGGACCTCCCGGGCTTCCAGGCGGTCCTCAGCCGCCACGTCCCCCGGGTCCCTGACGGGGCCTCGACCCAGGTCCAGCAGTACTCCATGCAGGACCTCCAGTCCGCCCTGGACAAAGCCGATGGCAAGGCCCCGGGTCCCAACCACGTGGAGGCCCGTTTCATCAAGGCCCTCCCCGCACCCGTCCAGTGGCTCCTGGTCCACTCCTACCGGGCCATCCTCCGCGGCGCCCCGCCACTGATGCACTGGAGGGACGCGCACATCTGGCTCAGCTCCAAGGTACCGGGCTCCGCCAGACTGGACGACTACAGGCCGATAGCCCTAGGCCAGCTGGACATGAAGCTGCTCATGGGCCCCCTTACCCAGCGCATCACGGAAGTGCTCACACGGCACGGAGTGGTTAGCGACTGGCAGCAAGGGGCCCTCCCCGGCTCCAACACCGGCCCTCCCCTGTTGATGGCGCAGCGGCAGCTCTAACGGGGAAGGCCCAACGAAGTCTTCTTCTTCGACGCCCGCAAGGCCTTCGACACCGCCCCGCACGGCGCCCTCCACCTCATCCTGCGCAACCTCTCCGTGCCGCCGGAGGTCATCAACCTCCTGCTCTTCCTCCACACGTGCGCCAGGCTGCGCATCGTCACCGCGCACGGGCTAACACAACCCGTCCACATGCTGCGCGGTGTCCGGCAGGGAAACCCCGAGAGCCCCCTGCTGTACGCGCTCCTCCTTGAGCCCCTGCTCAGGGCGCAGGGGCACCGTCTGCGCCCGAATGGAGAGGACGAACGGGGCCTCATCCAGGCCTACATAGACGACTTGCCGGTGGTGGCCCACACGCTGCAGCATTTCGTTGAGGGCGTGGAGGCGGTGGCCGCGTACCTGGGGATGATGGGCATGGAGCTCAACCCCCGCAAGTGTGCCATGGCCACCACGGAGGGGGTCCCGGGCCTGCAGCTGCGCCTTTGTCCCCACCTGGAAAACCCATGGCACTGGGTACCAGCGGCGGACTCCGTCCCCTACCTGGGACTCCAGCTGCAGCCGGACGGGGAGTTCTCCCTGCAGCGCAAACACCGGCTGCGCCTGGCGGCGGTGCACCACTGGTGCCTCAACACCCTCGCGCCACCAAAAGTGGTGCAGGACGTCATCCTGGCAATCCTCGGGGGTGTGACGCAGTATGTCGCCCCTTTCATCGCCGACGACTCCAACACCGCGCGCAACCTGGACCACATCACGGTCCAGGTCGCGAAGGACAGGGCGCGGTACGCCTTCGACGCCTCGCGGGACAGCCTGCAGGATGACTGGACCCTGGGGCTCACACGGGTGCCAACGCGGTGCCAGCAGGCAGCGGTGGCCCTCGTGGGTACACTCGTCCACCACCGCTCAACCTCTGTGCGCGCCAAGGTCACCAAGATGTTCTGGCAAATAGCTGGCGCGCACGGAATATGCCCCGAGGTGCACTACCCCGTCCCGGAGTTCGCAACCCTAGCGGGAGGCGACTGCGTCCACCGCATACCCCGGGCCCTGGCCGCCCTGGCAGTGGGGCTCTACAACCCCATCGCGTGCCCCAGGGCAGCCCACGTCCAACTACAGTCCCCACCGGGCAACATCGTCACGCTGCGCACCGCCAAGCTACGACACCGCGACACGTGCCGCCTGACGGTGCCGCACACGACGCCGTGGCATGGGCACCACAGGCCACACCACCCCTTCCCCGACAATGACGACCTGTGGCCAACGGCGGTGCGGGAATGCCTCAACCAATGCGCCGATGAACACCTCCACTACTGCTGCCGCGAGCAGGAGCCCACCAACCACCCCAGATGGCGCGACGCTTTGGTCTACCTCTTCGACACCACCGGCACGCGGGACCCCCGCCTGAGACTCGTCCACCCCACGTGGGCTAAGCAGGACGCCCACACTGGCCCACGGGTGACCCCGGACGGCCTGCACCTTCACGTCGGGGGCTACCGCCGCCGGGGCGGCCTATCCCCCCCCACGCGGGGGGCGGCGTACCACCCGCCAGCGGCCCTCATGTACATCCTCCACGACGTACTCGCGGAAAGCGAGCACCGAGAGCTTAACGCGCATGTGGCGTGGCCCGAGCCCCTGCGCCCCCAACCCCATGCACCGACGCCGGTGTGGTTGGTGACCACGGACGACCAATGCACCCGAGCGGCGGAGCAAGCGCAGCTCCAGACCGAGTGGGTGGTAGTGCAGGTTGGGGCAGGCCAACCCAGGCCCAGTTGACTCCCCCGCGGCACCGCCCTGCTTGTAGCTACGGAGGTGCCGCACGACCCACACATGGCAGTGCACGCGCTGGGGGAACAGCCGGAGGGCACGGGACACCTGGTGGTGCACCAGCGCGGAGGCCCGGCGTGGCTCAGGGAACATGTGACGGCACTCCGGGCCTGAGCAAGCATGATTGCTGGAGCAGAAATCCGACTGCACGACCACCCGGCGATCAGCCCCGGGGACACCAAGGCGCTGAGCGTGGACCAACTGACCCCCAACCACCCCGATGTCCGGTGGCACTCCGCCGACCTCAACGCGGGGTGGCTCAGCCCGACCGGGTACTACTGGATCCCGGAGGCCTGGGGCCACACCTCTTCCGATGTGTCGGGGGGCGGACACTGCAAACACGCCACCAGCGTCGCTCTCGCCGCCGACCTCACCTGCACGTGGGCGGTGGCCATCTCGGGCACGTTGCCCGACAGGGAGGGGGTGGCCGCCTCCCTCCCCCTGCAATACGGCGCCAACCGGCCATGGGTCCATACGGTGGACGCCGAAGTCATCCTCCACCTCCTGCGACACGCGGATCGCGAGCGGACCACGGGGGTCCCCGCGGGCGCGGCGGAGGTAGTCAACCAGATACCCCTACGGTGGCTCCGGGACGGCCTGCGCGCGCGAGGACAACATGCCGGGCACCCGTTCTGGTATGTCCGAGCCACCTCACACCACAGCGACACCCTACTGCAAAAGGCGGACGGGGCGGCGTCCCAGGACACCGTCCTGCAGAACACGCCCCCGGGCCCTAGCCATGCCCAACTCATTGTCGCCGGTCGTGACGGCCACCTCGACCTACGGCCCCCCACGATGCGGACGCTCGGCGGGATCGCGCGGCAAGCACAGACGGACCATGCGCTGACGCACCGAGGACACAAACCTCTGGGCGCGGCCCACGCCACAGCCTATGTCCACGTCCGGGACCTCACAGCGACGGCCACCAACCACCGGGCGCTGCTGGCCAGAGACAGCCACACACCGGTGCAACGCAGGCTTCGCGTCCGTAAGGAGCGGCTCTCCGGCGTCGCCGTCCTCCAACAACCGTGCCTCCTATGCTGCGGCCCGGAGGAGACCCCGGTGCACATGCACTTGGGGTGCGCCCACTCGCGGCTCCTCTGGCCCCACTACCGCCAGGCGGTGCACGAGGCGGCCCGCCACCTCCCAGCCGGGGACAAAGCCCTGTGGGTGGCCTCGTGGCGCTCCGCGGGCGCCGCATGGACGGAAGTCTTCTGCTCTGGGCTGGTGCCCGAGGAGGCAGAGGCGCAGCTCCGCGCCATAGCCTGCCACGACCCGCCTGGAGGGACCTCCGTGGACGATTCCCTCCACCACATGCTCCGGCTAGGAGATTTTGCGTGGGAGCTTTGCAACCACCGGCTGGAGCAACTCCTCCGCGAGCCCCTAAGCGCGGCGGCCCGGGTACGCCGATGGCTCACCGTGGCGGAGGGCAACTGCCCCCCCCCTCCCCCGTGCCCTGGCAAGGACTTCGTAGCCTCCCTCCGTGTCGTGAATGGCAGCTTGGAGTGCCCGCCACAAGAGGACCCCCACCCGTACCGGGACCTGCCGGGGGGTTTCTCGAGGCACCTGCAAGACGCCCTCTTCCCACCGTGGATCATCGGGCGCGGCTCCATGACCGCGTGGGACGCACGCATAGTGGGTGAGGAGTGGGCGCGCGAGTGGGGCCGGTGGTGCGCCGCCACGCGCGCCCCGGTGACCCCTGCGCAACAATACGCCGCCATCCCGCTCGAGGGGTGGGGGCCGCACAGCCGGCCGAGACCCACCATGATCCGCGGGGCGGGCCCTGACCACTCGTGGGACGCGGCGACGAAGGAATGCCTGCAAGCGGCCCCGGGGTCGCAAGCAGGATGGACTGGGGACGTGTCCTCGCTCGTCAGAGCGCCCGTCCCCCCCCGCATCGTCCTTCACGCCGACAACGTGCTCCGGGCTACGGAGATACACACATGGAGACGCGACGCGGCCACCATCCGGTGGCACCCCCTGGAGGACGGGGCCGCCCGGCTCGCCGTGGCGCACTTCAAAACTGGGGGCCCTGTGTACGACGACGCCCTGTCCCGGCTGGACGACACCCGGGGGCCCTTACTCTCATGCTCCCCACCGACCTTGCAGCCGCGCTGCGCCAGGAGCTGAACAGCCGCGACGGGCTGCGAGTAGAGTGGGAGGCAGTTGCGGACAGCAACCTACTGGCCCTCCTCCACCGGGACGCCGCGGACGAGTGCCGGTGGGATATGCTGGCGCCCCACCTCACCGGGCGCCACGTGTATATGGCAACCCCCCCCCAGGGGCATCCCCGCCCGGCGTGGGACGACCTCATCGCCGCCTTCCACGACCACGGGATTCTCCCTGACGACACGTGGCAGGTGGTCCAGGGGAAGACACTCGGCAGGGACTACCGGCGCCGCGTCCGCGCCCGCCTGTTGGAGATCCGGGACCCCCTCCGACAGAGGTGGGACGACCTCTGGCTCCCCCATCTCGGCCCTTGGTCGCCGCCCTCCCACCTCCCACACACCTGCCACCTCTGCGGGGAATGCGACACGGTGTCCTCTGCAGCGCCGACAGGCGCGAACAGGTGCGCGCAGTGCTCCCAGGTGGCCGCGTGCCCCTGGCCCGAACCTCCCGCGGGGCCGCACAGGCGCACTGAGGAGGAGGCTTTGCACCGGCGCATCGGGGGAGCACACGCCCCCTCACACGAGCGCGCGGGCCCCGCGGGCGCCGCCCTCCTGTGGATCCACGTGCACCTACGGGACTCCACGTCCGTTGCGCACCTGTCACACGTGTTCGCGCCCTAACCCCTACCCGCCGCCACACTTTGCAGAGCCCACAGCACCATGCCTCACCGACGGGGGGATGGGCCGGGACACGCCAGGGCCAGCCGCCAAGCGCAGGAGGCGGCTGTCCGGGGCCTGGTGGCGGACGCGGTGACGGAGGCGGATGAGGCGCACGCTGCCGCACGACGTGACCCGGCGGGCAGTGCGAGGGCTTTCCTCAGCGAGACCGCCCTCCCGGCCGTCCGCGCCCTGAACGGAGCAGGGCCCCCCGCGCTACTCCCGGCGATGCACCGGATCGTGAAGGCCGTCCAGCCGGGGCTCATCAGCCCGGAGGCCGCCCTCTACGAGCACTGGATGGAGTGGCGTGAGTCCAACCGGTCGGGCCGGCCCCTGTCCATGGGGGACACCCTGCGGCTGACGGGAGCGGGGTCTGCCATGTCCCTCCGCAGCAGCGCCCCAGCCCTACTGCATGCCCTCAGGACGCGCTGCCCCACGGACACGGCCCCCTACCTGAACCAGGCGCGAGCCACATACCCGGGGGGGGGGTGTCCGAGCTGGATGCGGCGCTCCACCCCCAGCCCGCGCCCTGGCTCAAATCACCTCAGGGAAGGCGGGCTACCACCTGGGATTGGCCATGCTCTGCCTGACCCACTGGATCCAACGCCGCTGGCCACCCACGGGGACCGTGCCCTGGGTTTGGGCCATCCCGACCGCCCACACGCAAGTCGAGGCGGGCCCGGACACACGACCAAACCCCCCCCCCAGACCGCAGCAGTCCCTCACCTGCGGGTACCACGCGATCCACAGGGTCCTCAACCGCGCGGGTCTTAGCCCAAAGCTAGCATACCCCCTTCCCACCACTGACCAAGAGGTCCACCAGAGACGCAAGCTCGTCTGCGAAACCCTTGCCGCGGCAGCAGAAGACGGCAAGCTTCTCCTCCAAGCCGCCCGACCTCCAACTGGCCACGCAAGCGCGCCGCGACGAGCGGACACATACACCGACACAGCACACCCCACCGCAAAATCCCCGCCCATGCCCCCCCCCTCTCGCTGCTCAACCGCAGACCCACACACGCCCACCATCGCGCGCACCCCCGGGCCCCGCGACGCGGGCCTCCCCCACCCGCCCGAACACCAGCACACGCCCGCCACACACCCACCCGCCGGACACCCCTCACCACCCCCCACACTCGACAACCCACACACACCCGCCGAGAGGAGCCCCGCGCCCCGCGGCACGCCCACCCCACCCAGTGGCCCGCCCACGCCCCCCGCACACACCCCAGAGGACCCAGGCCCACCCCCCCCGGCCCCTGAATGCAGCCCACGCGAACTGTTTCCCCCCGCGGACGCCAACCCACACAACCTCGCACATTGCAAAACCCGGGCCCAGCCAAGCCCAGAAGGAGAAGGCCACAGCCCCGCGCCTCCCTCCCCCGCCGCTGCCGACCAGATCGGCCCGCCGGGCCGCCAGGTCACGACCGGGCCCCCCAAGCCGCCCGCCCCCAACCTACAGCCCGAGGACATGCCCTCCATCCTCCCCGCCGTGGCCGCAGCAGAAGCCGCCGCCCGCAAGCCCGCCTGCATCACAGCCCAACCCGCGTCCACCACCTCCTCCTCATCCTCAACCTCGTCCACCTCCTCCATCTCATCCTCCGACCCCCCCCTCCCCGCCGCCCTCATCCTCAAGGCCACGGCAAAAGCCAAAGCCGCGGCCGCACGCACCGACCCCCCAGCGCCCACACAGGCTACTCGGGCACCCCGGCAACGCACCGGGACGACCCCCGACCCGACATTGGCGCCCTCACACCTCCGGACAGAGGTACTCCTCAACCTGGAACCGGACCCCAGCCCCAAACCCGACCCCGAACCCAAGCCGGCGCCCACGCGAGCACACACAACACCACAAACGCAACGACACAAACCCAACCGACACCACCACCACCCGGACCCTCACCCAAGCCAGGACCCCCCACCCACCGCAACCCACGCCCCCCTCCCACCGACACCCACCACCACCGCAGAGGCGGCCACCCAGCACGACCCCGTCCAAGCCCTCGTCCGCATCCCCGTCACCAGGCGCCCCGTCATCCATCCCCCACAAACCACCACCACCGCCGGCCAAACCGACCCAGGGACGTGGGACCCCTCGACCACCGTCACCGTCAAGCCCGGCCCCCGACCCGCCCCCCCTGCCCACCACATAGTGCAGCCCCGGGGACTGCCCACAATGCCCAACCCCCCACCCCCACAAGGGGGACCGGAAAACCCACAAGGGGTCCATGGGCCATACCCGCAACACCAACCCCACCACTACCAACACCACCACCACCAGCGGCCCCACCACCACCACTACAAACACCACCCCCACCACTACCACTGCCCACCGCCCTACCCCACCGGGCCACAACCCCCCGTGCACGAACAGCACCACCGAATGGGATGGCAGCCGAGCGCTCCACCCGCATACCCCACCTACCGCCAGGGGCCACCCCCCCCGTACCAGCCGGCCCCCCCGTACCAGGAACCGTATCCCTATCCCCCCGGCCACCACGTCCACGCCGAAGGGGCCCCCCGGGCCCAACCCCGCCAAGGACAGTCCCTCGACCCATACCACCAGCCGCTGCCGCCACCACACCCCTACGTGGCGGATCCATGGACGACGGGGGACCTCCCCCCCCCCCCCCCCCCCACAGTACCAGGCGGCACCACGCGAAGCCCCCCAGGAGCCGCCGACGCCTCCTGACTGACCCGACTCGAGCGATGGGGCCCGGTCCCGCAAACGGCGGCGCTCCCGCTCCCCCCCCGCACGGCACACTCGCCCACGGCGCCCACACTCCCACTCGCGCCGCTCCCGCTCCCCCAGGGGCCACCACGACCCCCCGAGACCCCGCTCCCGTCGCTCCCGCTCCCCTGGGCACCACCACGAGCGCCACCGCCGCCCCATGTCCACCTCCCCCTCCCCCCACCGGCCATACAAGACCCCCACCCCCAGCCCCCGCCACCACCGCTCCCGCCCCCCCCGACGCCGCCAGGCACGCCACTGCCGCCCCATTCCACCTCCCCCTCCCCCCACACGCCGCGCCGGGCTCCCCGTTCCCCCCGCCGCCCATACCCATCCACCACCCCCAGCCCCCGCCACCACCACTCCCGCTCCCCCGGACGCCACCAAGCGCGCCACCGCCGCCCCATGTCCACCTCCCCCTCCCGTTCCCCCCTCCGCCCGTACCCGTCCTCCACCCCCAGCCCCCGCCACCGCCGCTCCCGCTCCCCCAGGCACCGCCACCCCCGCCACCACCGCAGGTCCACGTCCTCCCCCTGCCGCTCCAGGACCCCGGGCACGGACCCCTCCCCCCCCCAGGCCCCCGCCCACCTCGCCTGGTGGTCTCCCCCCGCTCTACAGGAGCTCTGCCGCTGGGTGAAGTGGGCCGGGGGAGCGGGAAGGCACGAAGGGGTGCACAGGGTGCATACCTTCGAGGAGGTGCGCACCCGCACCCCCGCAAACCCCAACGAGGCCGCCCCGGAGGCCATCATGCCGCAAGCGGCATGGGAGGCCCTCCTCCGCGATGCGGTCCAGGGCCTCCGCCCCCCCTACACCCCCCAAGCCCTCCGTCAGTGGCTCCAGGCCACCAACCCCCAGGCCTGGGCCGCCGGCGCCCCCTCCCCACCCCGCCCCTCCCGCCACCACCACACCAGGAAGGGGCAGGACAAGGGCAAGGGAAGGGCAAGGGACACCAAGGAGCACTCAGGCAAGAGGGCACGGAGGGGCCCCAAGTGAGGGCAGGCACTCACAGGGACAGGACGCCGGAAGAGACACCACAGGGGGGCAGGAAACCACCCAAGAACCAGGAAGGGGCGGGAGCGGGGACCAAGGCACGGAGGAAAAGGGCACCACGGCAGGCGCCACGACCCACACCCAGGAAGGGCATACCACGACGGGGGGACCAGCGCCGCCCCACCCCCACCAAACACCCCACGACACCCGGGGACGCACCCCCCAACACACACCACCGAAGCTAGCATCGGACGCCGTGCGGATCACACCAGCGCACACCCACCAGCCACCGGAAACCACACGGAGAATGGAGGGCACACCTACACGGGGAGAACGGGCCACACCCACAGAGGAAGCCGCAGGGAACGCCGCCGCACGGCGCACCACCACGCCCTCACCGCCAGGTGACGACCCCGGCCACCACAAGGGCCACCTCACAGGCACCGGAAGAGGACGAAGGCACGGCCACCGCGGCCAGGACTAGGGACCAAAACCCCCAAAGGACACGGGACCAAGGCACAGGCCCCCAGGGAGGGCAACCCCACGGACCGTCATGCGATCGACCTACCCGACCCACCAGCCCGAGCGGCACGCCCGAGCCCCCACAGCACGGACCCAGCGAGACACCCACACCTAACCGCACCCCAGCGACCAGCCAGCCACACTCCGGCCCGCACTCCGCACCACGACACAGGTTAGGCTGACCTTCACTGACCCACCGCGGCACCACGCGAGACCAAGGCACACCGCACCACAGCGCACCACAGAGCAACGCGCCACAGCACGACGCGACGCGACGCGGCACAGAGCGGCACAATACGACACAACTGACCCTAACCTGAAGGACCAACCGAAGCCAGCCACCGCACACCCTGGAGGGCGCCGCGCCAGCACGCCACACACCAGCACCGCAGGCCACACACGGGGCCACAGCGCGCCTGGCAACAACGGTGGCGGACCACCCAGAAGATTAAAACCGGCACCGCAGAGGGGAAAGGACACGAACAACCCCAGCCCCCTAACCCAGAACCACAAGCTGCCGCCTGGCGCAGCCGCCCAGCCGGCAGAGCCAGGACCTGACCTGGCAAGAAGGGGCGCCGAGCCAACCGTGTACATAGCCCACCCGACCCATGGGGCCGGAGCGCGACCAAACAGAACGCAACTGAAAACAGCAGCCCGGAGGACAACACTGAATGCAGGCCAGTGCGTGCACCAACCCAGGGAAGGCAGAGGGAGGAACAGGCAAGCTTCCCCCCCAAAAAAAAAACGGAGGGGGGAAGGAAAAAAGGCGCGAAAACAGCCCACAGCCGCCAAACCGCCCGCCATCACCACCAGAGGCAGCCAAACCCCCCCCCCAGAAGGCACCGAAGACAGGACCCCCAAAGAGGCACAGGGGGACCACCCACCCAAAACCGGCAACACCAAGCCAGGAACAGCGGCCGACCGGGAAAAGGGACACCGAAACAAGCAAAAAAAAAAAGAGAGAGCCACCAGCCCAGCCCGAAAGAAGGGGGATGGGGGGACAGGGACCACAAGGCCCCGAACGGGAGAAAAAAAAAAGCGCAAAAAACACACCCCGACAACCCAGCCAAGAAAGGCTGGGCACAGCCGAGACCTGGGCCCAGCACACACACCCACATCGCACGCCGGAACCAGAAAAGGCGGGGGGCAAGCGGGGCGCCCACGAAACCACACACGTCCCATAAGCAGGCCGACACCGAACCCCAACCACGAACACCACAAACAGCCGACACTAGAGGGACAACACCACAAACCGTGCCCAAACACACCCACCCAAGACCCCGGCCAGGACTGGCGGGGTTAACAAAACCAACACCCAACCGCCAACCGGACCCAAACACAAAAGCCGCACAACAGTAGGAAACCCAGTGCCCACAGCCCGGGCACTGAGGCAGCCCGTGCCATGCAGGTGACCCGGCCAAACGAGATCCGGAGACCGGGGGTAAGGATGCATCCTAAGGCCTGCGCTGCTTTGGGACTCGAGGCGGAGCGTGCGACACCCAAGCGCCTCGGAACCCTAGTACCAAGAACGTGCGTGCATGCCTTGGGAACGGGATACGCCAGGAAGTCCGGTGAACCTCTAGGGTTCCGCCGTAGGGGGGGACGTGCGCAAGCACGGGGGCACACCCTCCCGGCGAGACAAGCACGTCACGCTGGCGGCGATCAGCCCTCCCGGTGTTGCCCGGGGCCGCTTTGTTGGGGGCCAACAGTCAGGTCTACCGGGATGTAAGCCGCCTCCCCTCTTCACGCACGGAGCCTCTTCCTGTCCGTCACAGGGGCGACGCCAGGGGGAACCATGGGGCGCCTCTCCACGACCGAGTGCACCTACCTACCTACCACCACCTTCTACACCCACCGGACGAGGACCTGGAGGTGGGCGAAATCACGGTGTTCGTGGAAGGCGCGGACGAGGCAACCGCCCGCCCCCAGCCGACCCATCGGGTATACGACGGCGCCAGTCCGACCCCCCCGTACGCCGTCATGTGCGAGGCGTTCCCCAGGGAGCCCACCTGGTGCCCCGCCCTCCCGCCGACGACACACGCGCCCCGCGGCTGGGCCAACCCGGACCTGTCCCCCCCCCTCTCCAGGACCAGGGGTGTCCACCACAGGGGGCAGGTCCTCTGGCAAGAACGCCCGGGCACCCCCCGGCTCCTCCTCGTCGTCGCGACCCGCGGGGACCCGGAGCGGGTCCTGGGGATCACGCCCACCCACCTCTACGGGGCAGCACCCGTACCCCGCCCCCCCCCCTCCCGGCGCCCGCGGCGCAGGACGGGGTACACACCTTCCTGCGAACACAGGGGGTCACCGCCGTTACGGGGGTCCACCTAGTGCGGCTCCCGCCGGCACCACCCGACGACCCCCGGGGGCCCAGGGCCCTGAGCCCCGCCCGAGACTGGGAGCTGTGGCGCGACGCGTGGGCCGCGTGGCTCCCCCGCCTCCCCTCCCAATGCCGCTGGATGGCCGCCGGCCCCCGCCCGTACGGGGCTGACGCCACCGCCAGCCCCCCACCCCCTCCCCCCCTCCCTCCCGCGGAGCACTGCACAGCACTGCGCACGGCACGACACAGATGCACCGGGAGGTAGTGGGAAGGGCGCACCTGCCAGCACGCATGCCTACCAGGATAACAGTGATGTCGGACTCAGATGGCTCCCCCCAGCAGGACGACCGCCACCACCGCCGGTCCCGCTCCCGCTCCCCCGTCTCCCCGGAACGGGCTGGGGAGACCCCCGCGGAGCGCGAGGAGCGGAGGCTGGCGGAGGCGGCGGTGCCGGTCGGGCCGCCGGCTGGGCAGCCCCGGGCGGCCTCCGCCGACACCGGGCCGTCGACCCAGGGGCCTGAGCCGGCCGAGGAGACCGCCCCTGCCGTCCAAGCAGCAAGCCCTGCCGTCCCGCCCCGGGAGGGGGGCCCAGGCGCACGGGGGGCTGAGACCGCAGCCCCAGCAAGCCACGCCGCGGCCCCGACCGCGGCCCCTTGCGCGCCGCCTGCTCGGGGGGTAGCCCCAGCGCAGGACTCGGGCGCGTTGCCGGGGGCTGCCGCGGCCGCAGAGGGGGGCGGGGAGGGTGCACGAGGGGCTGAGACCGCGGCCCCAGCGAGCCGCGCCACCGCCTCGGCCGGCCACGTCGCGGCCCCTGGCACGCCGCAGACGCGCGGGACGGACCCCGCGCGGGCCCCGGGCGCCTCGCCGGGGACCGCCGCAGCAGCAGCAGTGGGCAGGGAGGGCGCGAAGTACCGCGCCCACACCAACCCCCCCCACACCCACACCAGCCCCTCCATAGCCGTTCCCCCCCAAGCCCTTCCCCCCGGGGCGGACGCGGCACGTCCTCCCCCCGGCGCCCGAGCGTTCGCCGCCGGGCGTCACGCTGCCGCAGCAGCAGAGGCAGCGGGACGCCCGGTGCATGATCCAGCAAGGGGGGGACGGCGCGCAGGCAGGGCAGAGTGCCAGCCACGGGAGCGCGGAGCGGGGGACAGGAGGCGACAGGGGGAATGCCCAGGGGTACGCGCAGGGGGCGGGCCAGGGCACGCGCGGCAAGGAGCAAGGGCGCAAACACGGGCGAGCCGCCGAGGCCAGCAGCAGCGGAGGGGGACAGGGCGCGGGCAGCGAACGGCGCGACGCGGGGCAGGGAGCCGGGAGGGGGCCAGGGCACGGGAAGGGCGCGCAGGGGCGTGGGCAGGGCGCCCAGGCCGGAGGCCACGGAGAGCATGGAGCGGAGCAAGGGACGGTGGGCGAGCGTGGGCGCAGCCAACGGCATGGGCACGGGCACGGGACGGGCACGGGCGCCGGCAGTGCAGGCCAGGGCGCGGGTGACAGGGGACGGGACCCACGGCACGGACAGGGGGACACAGGCTTGGGGGCCGGAAAGGGACCCAAGGGCAAGGGCAAGGGTGCCGTGGGCCCCCGGGGACAGACAGGACGGGGCATGGGAGCCCGGCGGGGAGGGCGGAGCGAAGGGAGGGGGGCGGAGGGCGGGGCGCCCCCGCAGCCGGACGTGCAGCCGGTGCGATGCATCCCCCCCGGCATCCAACAAATGCCGGCGCACCACACCCACCACCACCACCACCACCACGCTGACCTCTACAACATTGACCCCGACGCCGGAGAACTCATCCCCCCCCAAGCCCCCACGACCCCAGCACCAGCCAGCCCCCCCCGCGCCGAGGGCGGAGCCGGCGCGGATGGCCTCGGCGGGGGGGGGGGGGCGGGGCGCGGCGCCAGCGCCGCAGGCACAGGGGCCGCAGGGGGAGCCGGCGCGAGGGACAGGGGGGGCCTGGCCCTGGGACCGGGACTGGGGCACGGTCCCGAACCCTCTGGGGGATGAGGCCCTCCCCCTGGTGGTGGAGGTGTACGGGTGGTTGTGCTGGGCCAGCTCGGGGACCACCAGGGGGATGAGGAACCGGCCCTTCGATGCCGTGCTCCTCCGGAGGGACGGAGGGAACCGGGAGGTACCCCCGGGGGGGTGGGCGACCCCGGAGGACGACGAGAGGGTCCTCCGGTCGGTGATCCGGGCGGCGTGGCCCGACAGGGAGCCGACGTGGCCGGCCTTCCATGAGGGGGGGGCGGTGCTCCGCATCACGGATGCGGACGCCAACAACTTGCTCCCCCGGGCCTTGCGCAACGCCCTCACCCGCTGGCGCTACCGCCGGTGAAACCCGGCACGGCCACAGCCCCAACCCCCACTCAAGCGGCGACGCAGCTGACGGCCCAGATGACGGGCGCGAGAGAGTTGGGGGGGGACAGTGCCGCGGGACGTCCCCCCTGGCGGAGCCGGGCCCCCCGACCCACGCCCCCCCCCCCGATACAGCGCGACAAAGGGGCGCGCGCCACCTCCCGGGGGAGGGAGGGCGGGGATGGCGAGCGCGAGGGGGGGCCCACTGCCCCGCAGCCCACTAACCGCTGACCGCTGACCCTCACGCCCGCCCTCAGCCAGCCAGCGCCGCGCGATGACGGCGGGGGGAGCAGCAGACCCAAGCGAAGGCCTGCACGAGGGTCCGGCTCTCACAGGGTAGAGGGGGGCGGGGGAAGAGTGCGCCCTCCCAGCCGACGGCTGGCCCCCTGGGGCCGGAACCGCCAGGCCTCCTCCCCGCGGCCGTCGGGGGGCGGCGTCAGGGGACCAGAGGGCCCCCCCCTCCCCCCCCCCCCCCTGCCCAACAGCGGACAGAGGCCGACCGGAGGGACAGCGGCCCCGCAGCCCCACGGGGAGGCCACTGCATGCAGGGGGGGGGACACCGCGGCCGCGGCGAACGCGGCCACGCGCCAAGCGCCCCCGGTGAACCGCCCGCACGCTCCCGCATTACCCGCTACAGACCGACAACGAAACGGCGGCGCCCAGGACGGCGCAAACAGAGCGGCCCACTTGGAGGCCGGCCTGGGGAGGGCGGGGGTGCGAACCAGGGCGAGGAGATCACTCCCCCCCTCCCTCCCCCCCCCCCCCCCCCCGCCGCACTGACCCACTGGCGGCCGACCAGGCCGCGCCCGACGCCCACGGCCGCCCGGCAACCCCCACAGCACAAGTATACCCCAGGGGGGCGCGCGCAGAGACAAAGGATGGCGGGCCGACACCCGACGGGGCAGGGGGGCGGGGAGCGGTGCAGCAGCCCCCCTTCCCCTCCCCCCCCCCCCCGCTCCCCCCCCGGCCCGCGGGCCGCAGGAGCGCCGACCCCCCGGAGCCAACCGGAGTCGAGGGGACGCCCCCCCTCCCCCAGAACGGACCGCGACGCGGGGGAGGGGTGCAGCTGGACCCGCACGCCGCGCGCCCCAGCGCCCTCCGCCGCCTGCTCCTGCGGGGGTCGCGGCCGATGGGCGAGCCCGCACCAGCACGCCGGAGCGACGCGCCGACCACGCCCGGGGGCGGCACGCGGCGACGAACCAGAGCAGTATGGGGGCCGCGCCCCCCATGACCAGAGCATCGCCAGTGACACACGCAATGTTGCCCACTCGGGGAGGGCGGAGGGAGGGCTTGGGTCTGACGGGGCCCCCGGGGGAGCGGTTCGCGGGCCGCACCTCGCCCCCCCCCCCCTGCCGGGCAGGCCGCACCCGGTGTACGTGGGGGGAATCCGCCGACGATGAGAGGGGGGGTAGGGTAGGGAGCCGCGGGCCGCTCCCCAGAGGGAGAGCAGGGGGGCCACGGCGCAACCCCCCCCCCCCCCCCCATCCCCCCCGCCGGCCCGCAAGCCGCGGGTGCGCCGGCCCCTAGCCCCTCGGGGCAGAGGGGATGGTCACCCCTCCCCCCGGCGGGACCGCGGCGCTTGTGGGGGGGGGCCGGAGCAAGGCCCGCCCCCCCGCCCCAGCCGCCTGCTCCCGCGGGAACCGCGGGGGACAAGCGAACCCGCACCAACGCGCCAGGGCGCCACACGGGCCGCGCCCAGAGACGGCAAGCGAGCACGAACCGGAGCGGTATGGGGGCCACGCCCTCCATGACCAGAACGACGCCAGTGGCACCCGCTTTGTTGCCTGCTCAGGGTAGGCAGAGGCACGGAACGAGGCAGAGCGGCCCCCTGCCCCACTGGCCCCCCCGGCCGCACAAACGGGGGGCGGAGCGCACAGGCCGCCCCCCCACCCCCACCCCACCCCCCGGCACGGGAACGCCCCGAACGCGCAGACCCACCCCACGGCGGGCGCACAACCCCAAGCCAGGTAGGGGGGAAACAGGACCGGGCCGCCCCCCCCCCAAGCACGCCAGACGGAGCAAGGGACCAGGGCAGGACACGCGGAGGGGCACGGACCGCCGGAACGGTCCTACCAGCGCCCAGCGCCGGGACCGCGCGAGGTGCGCGCGCCACACCAGCCAGGGGAGGGAGGGGGAGGAAGCGGACGCCGCGGGAGCGCGAGCGCACACACACACAAAGGGCACGCGGGGAATACCAGAAGGGCAACCGGACCGAGCTCGCGGAACGCACAGACCGCGTGGAATGGCGTACCAGCGAGCGAGGGTAAGAGACACCCGGACAGGACGGCCCGCCACACACAGCGCGGGATACGCGGGGCGGGGAGGGGGAAACGGGGGAGACACAACACCAGGTACCGGCCCGGGCCCCCCTAAACGGCCGCGAGCGCCGCGCACACACGGACGGGGCACTGCACCCGCCAAACCAGTAGTGGCGCACTGCGCCACGCCCCAACCCCTAGGCTAGGCAGCCACCGCGCCAGCCCAAGGGGGTCCCACTGGCGACAAGCCAGTAGCACGGGCCCAGCAGCACCGGCGCCCCGGGCGACCACGCATTAGGGGGGCGACGCAGTGGGTAAGCGCCCGCAGCCACGGCTGCGAATTGATGCACTGACCGGGGAGTGGCGAAAAGGGGAAGCCGGGGAGGGATGGGGCTCCGAGCCCTGTGAACCCGGGGGACTTCGCCACCAGGCAGGAGGTGCGTCTTGGAGGGCCCCCCACTAGGACCCGGTGGGGAGGATATCACCTGGCCCGACCAGGTGGCCCCCCGGGGCCGAAAGGCATCTAGTACCCGCAAAAGCAAACCTCAAACCTCAAACCCCAAGGCATGATATTGGATGTCCCTTGTAAAATCATTATTTTGCCCAACAGAACAATCCCCATGAATTTTTGATTTTGGCGCCTCTATCCCCCTGAAACTGGATGCCACCTTTCTTCTGGGGGGGGGTCAAAAGTTTGTGGTTAGAGGGGTTTGAACTAGGGTTGAGTATTAAAAAGGGCTGGCAGGCCCGACGGGCTTTGCCGGCGATCATCGGATCGTGCTAGCTGGGATTTGAACCGACGCCAGGCGCTTTGTTTGCCGAGTGTTTGACAACTCCACTGATTGTTGCTGCACCCCAGGGGTTCCCCACTGGTCCTAATCGTACTTGGAAAAAAAAGCCAACAAGTGTGTTTCTGCCTGCCTGTCTGCTTGTCTACCTGCCAGACTGCCTGCCCGCTTGCTTGATTGACTGCTTGTCAAGCCGACTGGTTGATTGGCTGACTGTCGGCCTTGTTTTGAGGCGCCTTCCCGAAGGCAACGGAATTTTTTTCCGGGCCTTCGGCCATTCAACTTTTTTTCTGGCACTCTTGGCTCAAGTCAGCCCAGGCTAATAAATTTGTTCGGTGCCTTCGGTGTCTCGAACAACTCAGGGTCTCATGTGGGGGGGGGTTCCTATCCAGCCCCCCCCCCCCCGTTCAACCCTCAGCCCCTTTGGGGAAAACTTTGCTGGGCCCGCGGACCTGCAGACCCATGGACCTATCCATTGTCACCTACTCATTGACAAGTGAGGGAGGGGGGGGTCAGTGATGTCCCCCCCCCCCCCGTCTTATTGCCAGCACCGGTGGCAACAGCAACAGCCAAAAATACCCTAACCTATTCACCTCGGAGCAAGAAAGTGTCACAATTGCACCCACTACCTGCAGGGCGACTGAGAGCCACAAACTAATCTTGCGACGCTTTCTGCCTCCTTCCCGATTCGGCCACAAGTAGAAAACGATTGTGTTACCCAGGGGTTGCATGTCGCCGTATCACCCCCTGATGGCACCATTAGCCCCAAGTAACTCAAGATTTGCCCCACACTTCGGAATCCGCAACTCAAGCACCATGGCACAAGTGTGTACGTCCCCACGACGCCCCCTCACCTTTCGCATACCACAAATCTCCTTTATGAAAGGGGCTAGGGTAGCAGAGGTCTCTCTGCTCATTGGGCTTCAAACAGTTTTTGGCACTTTTTTGACTTTCATTTTCATTTCACCAGCTCACAAAGCTTAGATTATAAGTGGGCACGTATCACACGGCCACATGGCGCATACCGATGCCATTGATGCGCAAGTTTGAAGGGACCTTCTTCAATGGGGCCAACATCAAGTTTCGCATGTTTTCAATACGATAGTACCTATTGTTGCAATGTTGTATGTAATTTGTAATGTTGTTTTCTTTCTGTGTTTTCTTGGGTACTATTTGTCTCCATCTGTATTCTTCCTTTAATTATACCGCTAAAATCTTTGCTCAATGTGTTCTGCGGACTGGGAGTAGGTTTCGCACTGTGCACAAACAGCACCAGCGCGCGCACCCACAGCAAGTCGCATAATCATACACACGCATCAGTGTTATATCTTCAACTATTTGATACAAAATTCTTTGCAGTGTGAGATCAGTTCGTTGTATATGAGCGACCGAACGAAAGATGTCCTTGATTAGTGCCCTAATGATTTTGATGAAATCCTGCAGGTTTTGATGTTGAAAACCCAAACCAAAGCAGCAAGTAGAGCAAGAACAGGATATGGATCGAATCAATGAAAAGTTTTGAAATCCAGTGTAACACAGAAGGGCTGCAGATAGACAAAGCAGGTATAAACACAAAGATTCAATCACAAATGGATAAAACAAAAGATTTTATATGAAAACTGGACTGACTCTAGCCTCTAAGTTAGCATCAAGCACTTCATGTGCACTCTTTTGGGTGAAATGGTGCTGGTTAGGAATGTGGGGCATAGGTGTCAGACCAGACACAGAAAATGACTTGGCCAAGCAACTGAATTCAGAAACAGTTAAAAAGTAGAACCAAAATAAGTGGTAGAAACAATTGAGTATAGGGGTCTTGGGGTGGGAGACCACTAGGCTTAACCTCCAAGGCCTAAAGCATGAAATGCCTATTTTATTTCGGCATATCCTCCATGAAGGATGATACTTCCGCTCAGTTGAGTGGTAGGGGTGAACTTCATGGGGGGCTAGGGTTACAACCCTAGTAACTTTGAGAAAGTGTACCAAAAGCTTCAAAAGAGAGATAAAAATACTTAAGCTTACTTAGCATCAACAAAAGGGTTTTAAGGGGGGCTTGGCCTGGATCAAGCCCTCCAAGAAAGACATGGCAGTGACTTTTTCTTACTCCCCCCTGGAGTACTAGTTAGCTAAGCTAGTAGGACCAAGGAAAAAGGCTCAAATATTCCCAAAATAACCTCAGAAAATGCATTAAACTTACCAAAAACATCCTCATCAGTTCCTAGAAGCCTATCACACTGTAGGTACCCTCGAAAAACAGTGTAATGTACCGTGAATGATGTCCCTTCGATGGGGCATTCCTCAAAAGTCGCCAGCGTGCGACGAAAACTTTTGGTAAAAATTTGGGGGTAGTGGGGTTTGAACCCAGGACTCCCTCCCTAGAGCACATGTGCTTGCCCACTAGGGTAGAGTCGAACGCTCTAATGCAGACGGCCACCGCTGCATAAACAGCGTTTTAGTAAACGTCCTGACCAAGGGCCAGGGCGGAGCAATACTCCCAATGGAGGACACAAATCTCCAGGAGCTGAAAAAAATAGAAAATGTAACCAACAGGGAGTGATTCCTGCGGTTTAGCGAAAGGTGTAGCGATTTAACAAGTCAAATCGCTAAAATTTGACGAAATCACGCGAGAAATCGTCATCTTTACACCAAAACTCAAAGTCGCAGACAAGCGCAACAGAAGCGGACTTCAAAAACAAGGTTGCGCAAGCGTAAACGGCTTTTGAAAAAGAAGGTATGAGCCGTAGTTTTTTAAAGTTCTAAAGGAAATTTTTGCAAAGTTGCATCAAAATGTTTATAAACTTAAGGGAAAAGTATTCAAACTCAACCCACACCACAGAGCAGGTGGACAACCCACCTCTCAGGTATGCCAGTGTCATCTCACACGCATGCATTGCGTTCGTGTTGGTTGCTTCGGTAAAACGTTAGGGTTGTCAACGCTGTGTTTGTTGGGGGTTCGGGTGCTCCTCTCTCTTGCTCTGCACAGGTCAGAACAGGAATGAAAGGTATGCGATGCGAATGGAGCGCGCTGCGCGCACGTAGGGTTAGAATATGCGCTGTGCTCGCGATGCATGTGCCTAATTGAGGCATTCACACGCTGTGGCGCTTTCCCTGTACCCCAATTCACCCTTGTTCTCTCTTCACAGGTAAGAAAAGAAAGTGCTTGCTCGTGTTTGTGTTGCCGTAGCGCTAAAATAGGGTTGCTTAAAACGCTTAGGCTTGTTTTGCGCTGTGCAGTGCTCCACTCTCTCTCCGCTTTCTGCAGGAAACAAGACAAAGGGAAGCATGCATGACACACAGTGCATTAATCGCTTAGGGTGGTTACAATTCGCCGTAGGTTTGTTTAAGCGCGTAGGGTTGTTTTGCGCTCCTGTTTTCCGCGGCATTCACATGATGCGTGCTGAGTAAGGTGGGTAAGCCCAGGAGGAGCTCACCTCTTAGTTGAGTCACGCTGAGATTGGTTATGTTGGGTTAAATTGAAAGAACAGTGCATACTTGTGCATGCATATGACGCATTAAAGGGTAGGCCACGCGGAGTGCGCACGGTACATCTCTTGTTTAGGTTACCCAGGGGCTCCACCCTACGTTCTTTAAGAGAACGGGTGGAGTTCCTTAAGCTTGCTTGCTTGTACTGAGGTTCAGGAACAGCGTATTATAGGGCAGCCTGGGAAGCGTATAACACCTGGAGGCTGTCTTGGTTCCTCAGTCCTGAACCTCAGCCATTGGCCTTTGCTTTACAGGTGGGAAGGTAAGGGTGAACTGGTGCAGTCCCTTGAGCCGTGCTAAAATATACGGCGCTGATCACACAAACAACAAGCTACGACTCAGCCAGGAGTGGCAAGCGTAGCCCGACATCTTCAACATTCACGCTGTGCACGCAACAAGAGCACCCCTTCCCTCCAAGCCCTAGCAGGGAAACGCGTAGTGGCGTCCCTGTTAGGCCACAGCCGCTTAGTAGCGCTGTATTCTCTTGCTTTCTCACAGGAGGGTCAATAGGACCCGCGACCTCATTGACAGCAACACTAAGTAGCGTGTGTAGGTGTTAGGGTCAGCAGGCCTGGCAGGAGTTGAGTGCAGGTGATGAGTGCTCACCCTGCCTTCGAAGGCCGGTGCTGGCGTTAGTGAGTGTAGTGTAGTGGTGTCTCCTGTCCCGCGTGCTTTTCCACGTGGGCAGGGGAGTGCGTTAGCTTTTGGCCTTTAGCAAAAATGGGCATTTTGTATGCCCTTAGCACACTTGGCCACCCCTCCCCTCTAGTAGATAGGGCTTTTGCCGTCTTCCCCCAAGGATAGGCGCCAGCACAGAAATTTGGCGCCATAGGAGTGGTAATAGTACCTGATTAGGACCTTCGGTCCGACGTCAGCGAAGCCTGGTCTCCGGGAGCCACGCCGGGGAGAGAAGTGAGACACACACAGACATACGTAGCACACATAGGGGTATGGTAAACCCTGTAAGGAAGGGTAGAACCCCATGTGTCTGGACCAGTCAGGGGTCCTAACTGTGGGCTCGCTTGTCCCCAAGGAGGGAAGACACACGTTGCCTCATAACACCTTGCTTGTCACTCCCCCCTGGTGTAGTAAGCCACCGTTCTTCGTTGGCTCCCCAAGGTCATTACATCAGGGCAGTCCCCATGCAACACATGGTCAACAAGGCATACACTCGGTGGGTGGCTGCAAACCTGATAAGCGGCCACCTGGTCCACGCTGGAAACCATAGGCATGGCTCTGCAGGGCACAGACAGGGTCAGCGCAGTGCTCAGTAAGCAGTAGTCTGTGAAAACCCAATGGCCTTCGGCCAGGGAGTGGTTGTCACGGGGGGCTAACGGTCCTGTCCTGCGATGCAATGCGGGGCAACTGCGACAACTGCTCTTACACCCATACACAGGCACCTCTGCAAAAGAGTGCTCGCTGCACCTGTGAGGTTAGAACACAGTCAGTAGACTGACACAGGGAAATTAGTTTCGCTTTTTACGCTGGGACATAGTCTCAGCACGGGTTAGTAGCTGCCCCTCGTTGTGCTCAACGAGGTAGGAGCGGAAAATAGGGTTGATACTCCCATCTGGTTGTATGAAGGCTGACATAGGTTCCGAGGTCGCCTCAGATAACCCATAGCCATCCCACAGGGTTAGGAATTTGCAGCCCTGTTTATACTCGTGGCGAGCAATACCTGCAACCACATAGTAACCATCGACTGCCATCTCTTCGGCAGTCATCTCTTCAAGTTCGTCTGCCTCCTCTGGACTGGCAGCGTTCTCTAGGTCTATACGCTCGACCTCACTGTCGCTGAGGCGCCACTCATCCCAGGACAAATCGTCAGGGGAGTGATAGTGCCTCAACTGTTTAGGTGCACACGGCAGTTCACGACCTAGACGTGGACTGCACCTTACATGGATCCTGGATCCATCTATCCTGATGATACGATAGGGTCCAAAATAAGGGTCCTGTAGGCAGTTACGTGGCCAGGAGGGTAGGCGTGAATGGTGAACCAAAACGAGGTCACCAACCTTGAAACTGGCAGGTCGCCGTAGGCGGTTCCGTCGGCTCAGTTCACGGTCACGAATGTGTCTCAGGTTAGTCCCAGCCTGGTTAGCCAGAGATTGCTTGTGTTCCAGCCAATCTCCCACAGGGCTCTTGAAGTCCTCAGGAAAGGGGGTTTTGAAGAACCATGCAGGTCGTCCTCCATGGAACAGTTCGTGGGGGGTGAAACCCGTAGAGGAGCTCCGCTGTGAGTTCATGGTCAGCACTGCGCAGGGCACTAGGCGTACCCAGTCCTTGGTACGCTCCCGTCTAATCAGGATTCTTAATTTTTGCTCCACCACACGGTTCTGTCTCTCACAGAGAGGGTTAGGCGTGTGGGTATAGGGCACACCTGTGGTTACCTCCACGTTGAGGGCATTTAGCACTCGTTTGTACCACCCAGTGTCACTGCGGATGCGTACATCCTCATCAGAGTGCACCTGCTTAGGTGCTCCATAGGGTTCGAACCATTGTTTGACCAACAGTTTCACAGTCTGCTCACCTGTGATTTTCTTATTACAAGGGAACACACGGGTGAAGCGAGATAGGCCACAGGTGACCACTAGGCAACTATCATAGCCGCAGAAGCGTGGTAGGCCGTGGATGAAATCCACGTAGAGAAGAGAGTTAGCACAATAGGGTATGGGTAAGCTGGAGATCAGGCCCCTATCCCTACTGTCGCTCTGCTTACTGACATGACAGCCACAAGCATCCACAATGGTCTGCATACACAACCTCAGTTCAGTCAGGGTTACACTAGAGTAGAAACACTCACGGAAGAAGTCCACTGAGCGATTAGCGCCAGTGTGACCAGAACTTAGATGGTACCACCGTAGGCACCCATCCAGTCGTGCCTCAGGCACCACAATTCGGTCCTCGTAGAAGAGGTACTGATTGTTTTTATACCACTGGTGCCCGTCAATGACACGGGATTTGAGACCAGTGCTGAGGGTTTGGAATATTTCTTTATACTCTCATTGATAGTCGGTTAGACTCCAACCCTCCAGGATACCAGCAGTGCGCATGGACAGGTCAAGCTGGACATCCATACGCTGGAAAGCCTCTCTGGCGAGCGCCTCAGAGCTCTCACCTATAAGCGCATCGAAGTTGTTGCGCGATATATTATCAGACAGTTCATTCTTTATTCCGGGGATATGATGAACTGTCAGCCTGAACTGGCTCACGTAAGTCCACCACCGCTTTAGCTTTGCTTTCTCTGGTGGTGGGCCCTTCTGAAAAGACTTCACAAGTTCCTGGTCACACAGCCAGACAATAGGGTTAGATCCCAGGGGTCGGGACTGTGACGAAAGCACCAACATACCGGCCAGGAGTTCCTGGTCATAGGTGCTGTAATTGGAACGCGCTTGGTTCCATTTCCAAATCCAGTGTCCCAGTGGCACCAGTGGCCACTCACTGGTAGGATAGTCATGTTTCAACGAACCATCACGGTTCAGTCCACTAGTACGATAATGGCAGTGGGTTAGTTCAGCGGGGTTAAGCTCCTGCCATTGGTAGATCGTACCACCCCCCCCTACATCACTGGCATCAGTGATGAGGACTATCTCGCCCTTAGGCCGGGGTACTCCCAGGCAGTTGGAGGAGGCAATTTTCTTCTTCAACTCCTTGAAACACTCTTCCTCTCTGGCGGTCCACCTCCAGGGAGTAGTTTTCTTGATTAGGTCAGTGAGGGGGGCAGAGGAGTAAGTAAAATTTCTGGATGTGACGCGGATAGAAATTACAGGCGCCCACAAAACTCCTCACGTTGTGTAGACCCTTCTTAGGGTCATCGCGAATCTGCATGTCCTGGAGGGGCTGCATCTTAGACAAGGCTGGTTTCCACCAAGCATACCCCACATCGAAACCTAAATATTCCATCTCCTCTTTCATAAACTCACATTTTTCGAGTTTGATTCGGAGATGGTTTTCTTGACAAACAATGAAAAATTCACGGAGGAGAAGGACATGGTCCTCTTGGGTATTAGTACCCAAACTCACGTCGTCGATGTGGGCCTCCATTTCTGCAACCCGAGAAATCAACTCCTGTACTAGAGGCCTGCGCCTCAGTATGTACAAAATTATGTTCATTAGCTCTTGGAAAAGCGGTGGGGCATTAGCCACCCCGAAAGGCATAACCTTCCAATTAAAGACACGGCCCTTAGGGGTTATAAAAGCCAGCAGCTCCTGAGCTGCGGCGGTGTAAGTGCAGCTAACCCCCATCTGCTCAGATTTTCGCAGATCTGCCCCAGATTGGCTACATTTTGGCCATTTTCTCTGCTTCGGCGGAATCGCCGCCCCGCAGCTCAGTCTCAGGATCAGACCTATATATTTCTGATGTGCCGGATCTGATTCCGCGGTCCATTCATCGTAAATCTGCCGCGTTCCGATCATTTACCCGGAATCGCCAATTGCCGCTGACGCGCGCGCGCGAGCCAAATGGGCCAAATATTTTTTCACAATCGGATTTTTATAAATCTTTTCAGATAGATATGGACACTCAGATGTACTTAGGAATATCCGCATCAATTTTCTTCATAGACTGGGATTTTTTGCCGGATAACAATCAGCATGGATCTTGCCTCCGTTGTCGCCGCTCTTGCCTCCGTTGGTGCCCGTGTATCCGGTTCTGCCCCCAACAGCAGCGTTCGGGTCGACTCCTCGCGTGCCTGCCCCCCTGGTCTTGCCGGCCCTGAGCCCTCCGGCACCATCCACGACCTAGGGCAGCACTTTCATGGTAGCAGAGGCTACCTGAATGCTGCTTCAGTGGCATCCCATCCACAGCCCGCTCCCCAGTATGGCCCCGTAGACCCCGCCGCTTCTGGAGAAGTAACGATTACGATACCATGGTGCTGTGCGAACGAGGCCTTGAGAGGAATGCCTTGCGCAAGTCCAAGCTGCCCAAGAAGGGCGCACATCAGCAGCTGTGGGGACCCAGATTACCATAATCCCAGTCGAAACTGGCCATCGAGCAGCTGGAATCCGCCGGCCTACGACGATGGCAATGCTCCGGTGGAGCTTACGGAGCTGGCAGGTACCAACATTCCTTACGGATGTCCAACATTTGAGACCATGGACGCCGATCTGAACGACATTGAGATGGGCGGTCCAGGTGAGGTACCTAGCTATAATCGACCAGCCTCTTGGGCACACTGGGGCGACCATTTGTCCCCAGAAGTGACCCGTAACCTTGAGGCCCTTGAGGCCCTTTGTTAATTAGCCTCGTCTAAGCTGATCGAACGAGAAAGAATCGCCTCTGATTTTTTAACGGAATAATTTTTCCTCCTTCAGAACGAAATTAATACCAGGATGTGGTGGCGTTCTCAAGAAGATGACTCTTTTGCCATTTTTTTGCAGATCTGGGAGGCAAGCCCCTTCCCGAAGGAGAAGGTCCGGGCACCTGTTCCCGGGCCCTCCGCCCCTCATCCCCCTGTTTCCATCCGCGACGATCTAGCCGCCGCGGTTGAGGAGGGAATTTTAGAGGCGGCCAGACAGGCAAGCCTGGAAATCAGGGCTGAAGGAGCTCCCCAAGTGGACTCCTGGCTGCGGACCACCGAGATCAGCGGTCCGACAGCCTGCGCAGGCCCTTCAGGACACGGCATGTACTGTCCTGCCGACTGCTCCTGCAGATTCCGGCGAGATGCTGAGCTCCAAGAGCTCAAAGATCAAATGCGCCTCATCATTCAAACGCTGGAAATAAAAAATCTTTTCAAGACGCACATGCGGTCTGAGGGCGCCTCATCGGTGGGACAAGCAACAGAGCCATCGGAGGAGGCGACAGAAATTTTTTTCAATTGCTCCTTCGGTGGACTCCAGGACCACCGATGCAAGGATCAGCAGGACCAAGCTAAAGGAAAGGGTTAAAATCTCTCGTTCTGAGAGTAGGACGGCGAAGGCTAGGACTGAGGCTCAGAATGCCAAGCGAACTGCCTCCCGTACTGCCCCTCCTGCTGCTGATTCCAATACCTTAGCCCAGCTGTTGCTTGCCCAGACCCTCGCCGGAGCTGGTGTGGCGAATGATGCCGCCAAGGTGTCTGCCATTACGGCCGGTGTTGGGCTGGATTCGCTTCTTAACCCTACTTCCTTGCGACTTCGTCAGGTTGCCAAGCAACCGAAGTATAATGGGAACCCCCGACGTTGGCCTCAGTTCCAACGGGAATTTAAACTGTGGGTTAAGACTCAAAAACTCCAAGATGATCAGTTCCTGATGGCCCTCTTGGATTGCCTTGAGGGACCGCCGGCCAACACTTGGCTCAGGACTTGGAGTGATCGCGAGGCACCTATGATTTTAGCAGCTGTTTTTTCCCAAAATTCAAAGTCATGCATTTTCAGAACGGCGATATCAAACTGTACACAGTAGTACTGTTGTTTTTGGGTTTTCTCAAAATTTTAACCAAATTATGCTGTCGCTGGAGCTGGAGCCGCAGATCAACTGTCAGCAACTGCCGCGTACGCGAGTTTCAGATTCCCGACCGCCGTGCGCAATAGAAAATCGCCAAAAAGTCCACTTTTTTTCGCAGTTGGAAGCAAAGTAAAGGCATGAGCGTGTCCCCGAGATCAATACCTTGTTGCTGACCTAAAAAAATCCAGATTGGCAGGCACAGATTTTGAGAAATTCACACTTTTCTAGCCAAAAACCACTCTTTTTCATGGTTTTAGGGTCTATGGAGGCCATGTAGAGGGCCTTACAGGGCTGGAAGAGGTGGTATAGAGGTGATATATGAACAAATTGTCATCACCATTGGTAGAAGCCTACATGACAAGCGATGTTTTGCCTTTATTCTAGGCTATTCATCCCTTTCTCATGCACCATGCGGCCCAATATCCATATGGTTCATAGGTAGGGTTTTGATCACCTATCACTGTCCACACACATGTTTGGGGCTTGGGTTGGTATTGTATGCATTTGAATGATAAGAACTACATAAAATATGATACTATGTGCATAAGAATGGGATGAACAATGAACATTTGAGGTGTTTTTGGCCCTATTTTGCACCGTTTGTGGTCCATTTCCATATGGTTCATAGGTAGGCTTTTGCGTGCCTATCACCGTACACACACATGTTTGGGGCTTAGGTTGTTATTGTAAGCATTCGTATGATAGGTGCTACATATAATATGATAGTATGTGCATAATAATGGGATGAACGATGAAGATTTGAGGTGTTTTTGGCCCTATTTTGCACCGTTTGTGGTCCAACATCCATATGGTTCATAGGTAGGGTTTTGATCACCTATCACCGTCCACACAGATGTTTGGGGCTTGGGTTGGTATTGTATGCATTTCAATGATAACAACTACATAAAATATGATACACGGGCATAAGAATGGGATGAACAATGAACATTTGAGGTGTTTTTGGCCCCATTTTGCACCGTTTTGTAGTCCATTTCCATATGGTTCATAGGTGGGTTTTTGCGTGCCTATCACCGTCCACACACATGTTTGGGGCTTAGGTTGTTATTGTAAGCATTCGTATGATAGGTGCTACATATAATATGATAGTATGTGCATAATAATGGGATGAACGATGAAGATTTGAGGTGTTTTTGGCCCTATTTTGCACCGTTTGTGGTCCAATATCCATATGGTTCATAGGTAGGGTTTTGATCACCTATCACCGTCCACACACATGTTTGGGGCTTGGGTTGGTATTGTATGCATTTGAATGATAAGAACTACATAAACTATGATACTACGGGCATAAGAATGGGATGAACGATGTAGATTTGAGGTGTTTTTGGCCCGTTTTTGCACCTTTTGCGCTCCATATCCATATGGTTCATAGGTAGGGTTTTGATCACCTATCACCGTCCACACACATGTTTGGGGCATAGGATGGTATTGTAAGCATTTGAATGCTGGGTAAGAAATAAAATATGATACTATGTGCACAAGCATGGGATGAACAATGTAGTTTTGAGGTGTTTTTGGCCCGTTTTTGCACCATTTGTGCTCCATATCCATATGGTTCATAGGTAGGGTTTTGATCACCTATCACCGTCCACACACATGTTTGGGGCTTGGGTTGGTATTGTATGCATTTGAATGATAAGAACTACATAAACTATGATACTACGGGCATAAGAATGTGATGAACGATGTAGATTTGAGGTGTTTTTGGCCCGTTTTTGCACCTTTTGCGCTCCATATCCATATGGTTCATAGGTAGGGTTTTGATCACCTATCACCGTCCACACACATGTTTGGGGCATAGGATGGTATTGTAAGCATTTGAATGCTGGGTAAGAAATAAAATATGATACTATGTGCACAGGAGTGGGTTGAACAATGTAGATTTGAGGTGTTTTTGGCCCGTTTTTGCACCATTTGTGCTCCATATCCATATGGTTCATAGGTAGGGTTTTGATCACCTATCACCGTCCACACACATGTTTGGGGCAAAAGATGGTATTATAAGTATTTGAATGCTAGGTAATAAATGAAATATGATACTATGTGCACAGGAGTGGGTTGAACAATGTAGATTTGAGGTGTTTTCGGCCCATTTTTGCACCTTTTGTGGTCCATATCCACGGTGGACAAGTATTGCAAATTTCTTGTCATACCTGACGTTGTTCCACACCACATATAATCATATACAAAGATTGTCTCACTGCCTTCATGCCATTGTTGCGTGCTTTGTGTGCCAAGAGGAGGTATTTCCTGTGTATTACGCCTTCCGAGGTAGGGTGAGCGAAGGGTGAAAAGACGGTGATCGAACATGACATTGCTCCACACCACATATTCTAATATACAAAGATTGTCTCACTGCCTTCATGCCCTTGTTGCGTGCTTTTTGTGCCAAGAGGAGGCTTGTCCTGTGTATTACGCCTTCCTAGGTAGGGTGAGCAAAGGGTGAAAAGACAGTGAACTAAGGGTGAACGAATGGTCAAAAGACAGTGAGGGAAGAGTGAATTGCGAGCATGCATGGCAACCAAATGTGATTTCCCTTTGGTACAACCCACAGGGCTAAGCAATGGCTCCTATGCTGACGTAGATGAAGCAGTTTGAGAACATTGCCTGGCTTTGTGTTTGCGCTGCCATTGCTTCATTGCCCACATCGCACTCATATAATGTTTGTGACCTAACGAGGTATGGGGGAAATTTCATCCGGTTTCAAATTGGATGGTTGCCCATGTCATGTGTCTCGTTATGGGCAGATGAAATATCACACACACAACACACACCACACACACTCAGTGGAATCTACCAATGTGCATTGCAACGCGCGTTGCATGGCAACCCAAAGAGCTGGCTTAGGCAATGTCCTAGAAACACTTGGTGGCAACAATCTTCCAAACAGCTGTATTTGCACTTTTGAACCCACAATGGTTGATTTCATTGCTGTCGCTGTGTTTTCGTGTGATTTGGCATTGATGAAATTTTTCCCTAGAGCTCGGTTAGGCTTGCCAAGCAACAAATTGTGACCCTACATGCCTTTTACTCAAGATAATCTTCCGGAGGGTGCAAAAAGTGCCCCTGAATAGCCATATTTGCACTTTTGAAGCCACAAATGTGGATTAGAGTGATTTCGTTGTGATTTCGTCGTGATTACCAACCTGAGTGATTTGTGGAACCCAACAAGATAACTCCATGCATGCACACACATTTGCATTTGCATATTGATGGTATGTTGGGTGAATTGTATGGGAATGCTTAAATTCGACCCAGTGGTGGAGGACAGAAGCAACCGTTAGGGAGCTTGTGGGTCCATGCTTGAAATATCATAGTTGAAATATCGCAGAGGAAATATCACAGTTGTGTCTGTCATTTTTTGCCCGCCTGTCCCATCTCTCCATTCAAGTGGTGGTTTGGCTTGCCGTTGTGGTGGTTGATAATTCTGCTGCAGTTGCAATCCATGATGCACGATGCATGATGCTCCACTTCTCTTCTCAAAGCAATGTTGTCTATCCCGCAAATTGGCGGTACTCTTCCAGTGTTGGCAAGGGAGCAACTGTGCATGTGGCTGCTGTGTTGGAGTTCCTGAGCAATGAGATGTTGGAGCTTGCGGCCAACGCATCAAGAGAAAACAAGAAGTAGCAACGTATCACGCCTCGGCTCTTGATGGTATGCACTATGTGCCCCGTGCACATCCCATGTTGCACGCACGCACCAACTGTGCACACTGCGCGCACGCATTGTGCACACTGCATGCACGCACGCATGCACAATATCAGTGTGTCACAATATTAGTGCCTTCTGTCTGCTAAGAGTTTCAGCGAAAATCTCTGGGTCTGGGTGACAGAACACCTTCGCTGTTTGTCCGTTCCCGACTCAGATTATGTCTTTTTGACACTGTGGAGCTTTTGCTCGTGCCTTTGGCATTGCGTTTTGCACTGTGCACACTGCACACACACATTGTGCACGCTGCACGCACGCGGCAGAGGTGGGGCATGCATGCGTTGTGCGTGCCCTGTGCATGCTTTGTGCATGTTGGGGGGGCTTCGGGACACAGGGCGGGTGTGTATCCAAGCATTCCGAAATGATGCCATGAACGACGCCAGCCAAGTGGCCCCGCACGACCTTGAAATGGAGAGAGATGGGAAAGGGTTTTAGGGATGGGTTAAGGAAGCCAAAACTTTCCTCGAGTACACAAAGTATGCACGCACGCACGGTGCACACTGCACGCACGCATTGTGCACACTGCGCGCATCTTATTCTCTTGGCCATCGCCTCTTAACCCTTTTTTTTTGTGGGGTGGACTCGATGCAAGGCATGCTGGAACGGCGCGTTCCGGACTGCAGATGCAGCAAATTCTGCGATCGCTTTGCGATAAATAGGGTGCCACGTGGGGGCGAAGACACTCGTTCAAGTCATCCTCCAAAAACTGACCCACTGTGAGCACTCCTGCCCGAATGAGCGCTGGCGCAAAAGGAAAGTTGAAGTCTGTTCATTGCGAAAGGCGGCATTGTGACAGACACGCTGATGAGCTTTGCATCCCCTTCTGTGCATCACACAGGGCCAGTCGCCGATACATGTTGCCGTCGGTTCATATGCCGCCGTTGAGGCGTTGAGGCCGGATGACGCCTTGGTATTGAGGATGCAAGAGGCCTTGGCGGCGTTCCTCCCCCTCCTGTTCAAGGTGCCGCTTGTCCACGATACAACATGTGCATGTACCGCATTATTTTGGGACCTGGCTACAAGGGTACTGTTTCATGGGAATCAGTAACATCAAGAATGTGCTGAAGCTGCATTTGACGCTCTCTGGATTGCAATCTTTGGATTCATGACATTGGTGCTGCTGGCAGACACAGAGAGGGAGCCCCTGCTGGAGCACGTTGAGAGGGGCACCCTCTTGTTCTTTGCAGCACTCTTTGTGCTCATGCACAGTCTCGAAAAGCTTGGGCTCGTTGAGTGGATTGGAAATGTTGTGGTTACGATCATTGAAGCGGTACGTTGTTGCATTGCGCATTGGTTATCAAGGCAGTAGGAATACGTAATGCCACCGCATGCAGGGATTCCATTTCATGCGAAAAAGTTGCATGGCCGCAACACATGACACAGTACAGTGATCAGTCTGTGGGTCTCACTGTTTTTTGAATTTTGTTTTGTGCAAGCAGGAATCCAGTTTCTGCCACCCTCGGTACCTACCCCCTGTGATGCGCGGTCGCTGGCATGGCGGTAAGTGAGTCCCTCACCGCCTCTCACAACACATTCCAACTTTTCATCCCTAGGAAAAGCGATGGCGGCAGTGGTTGCTATCATGGCAACCATTATGACAGCTTTTTTGATATTTGGGCAAATGGTTACGGCAGCGTCGATTGCAGGGTGGCGTTAACGCAACCAAATGGGGGATGGGGGCTTGATGAAAATGTTTGTAGTGTGCACGCACGCATTGTGCACGCTGCACGCCCGCATTGTGCAAACTGCACGCACGCACTGTGCACACTGCACGCACGCATTGTGCACGCTGCATGCCCGCATTGTGCACGCTGCACGCCCGCATTGTGCACACTGCACGCACACATTGTGCACGCTGCACGCACGCATTGTGCACGCTGCACGCCCGCATTGTGCACGCTGCACGCACGCATTTTGGACACTGCACGCACGCACTGTGCACGCTGCACGCACGCACTGTGCATGCTGCATTTGACGCTCTCTGGATTGCAATCCTTGGATTCATGACACTGGTGCTGCTGGCAGACACAGAGAGGGAGCCCCTGCTGGAGCACGTTGAGTGGGGCACCCTCTTGTTCTTTGCAGCACTCTTTGTGCTCATGCGCATCTCATGCACGTCTCGAAAAGCTTGGGCTCATTGAGTGGATTGGAAATGTTGTGGTTACGATCATTGAAGCGGTACGTTGTTGCATTGCGCATTGGTTATCAAGGCAGTAGGAATACGTAGTGCCACCGCATGCAGGGATTCCATTTCATGCGAAAGAGTTGCATGGCCGCAACACATGACACAGTACAGTGATCAGTCTGTGGGTCTCACTGTTTTTTGAATTTTGTTTTGTGCAAGCAGGAATCCAGTTTCTGCCACCCTCGGTACCTACCCCCTGTGATGCGCGGTCGCTGGCATGGCGGTAAGTGAGTCCCTCACCGCCTCTCACAACACATTCCAACTTTTCATCCCTAGGAAAAGCGATGGCGGCAGTGGTTGCTATCATGGCAACCATTATGACAGCTTTTTTGATATTTGGGCAAATGGTTACGGCAGCGTCGATTGCAGGGTGGCGTTAACGCAACCAAATGGGGGATGGGGGCTTGATGAAAATGTTTGTAGTGTGCACGCACGCATTGTGCACGCTGCACGCCCGCATTGTGCAAACTGCACGCACGCACTGTGCACGCTGCACGCCCGCATTGTGCAAACTGGACGCACGCACTGTGCACACTGCCCGCACGCACTGTGCACACTGCACGCACGCATTGTGCAAACTGCACGCATGCACTGTGCATGCTGCACGCACGCACTGTGCACGCTGCACGCACGCATTGTACACACTGCACGCACTCATCGTCGCCCGCATTGTGCACACTGCACGCACACACTGTGAACATTTGCACTGTGCGCATGCACGCATTCCGCACACTTCACACACGCACTGTGAACATGCGCACTGTGCACACCGTACGCATGCACTGTGCACACTGCACTGAGTTTTGGCAGGACCTCTGTATTTACTGATTTTTGTTGGCCATACCTGGGAACATTCTCAATGGGGCATCCGTTCTGGCCTACTCCATGGAGGCCTCCTGGATCTGAAAACAAATCCCACTCCTATTGGGGAGCATGGAGACCGTGGTCTTTAATTTAATTCTGGTGTTTCAGATCATCTTGTTTGGCAAGCCGTCGAGCAAACCTCTGCTAGCCAGTGCATACAGTCCAATGCAGTATGAGTATTGGCCTTGGGTGCAGGAATGCTGTGCTCCTTGGAGGAGGGAGGGACCCCATGGGGCAAATGCACTACTCAGTGCAGGCACTGCTCAGTGCACAATTTGGCCCAGAATTTCATGCTCAAGTTGTTGCTCTTTCCAAATGTCCTCAAATGATCAGTCAACATGTGCGGACCATGGTGCACACAGGGATGGATGCAGGTTCTGTATTTCTCAAGGTGGTCCCCTTCTCCACAAGGAAGATGTCTTGGGCATCATTTGTTGCGTTTGAAAAAAAGATTATCCAAAGCCCCCCCCCCCCATATTTCAGGCTGTACCATGGGTCCAAAATGTTGCCTTTGCCCCCTGAACAACAGGTCAGGGACCCCCCTCCCCTATTTTGAGGGTGCTGGATGCGAAAAAAGAGATTGTAGGGACACACAGATCGTGACTCACACAATTTGCAACATCCGTATGCACTAAAATCTGCCGTTTTTCCATGAAAAAACGGCCAAAAATGGCCGTTTTTCGGTCAAAAATTGAGTTTGTTGGCCTCAGACAAGCAGTTGAAGACCCCCCCCCTATTTTGAGGATGCTGGATGTGAAAAAGCAAGTTGTAGTCACACACAGGTCACGCAAACACAATTTACAGCATCCGTATGCACCAAAATTTGCCATTTTTCATGAAAAAAACGGCCAACAATGGCCATTTTTTGGTCAAAAGTTGAGATTTTTGGGCTCTCCCCTATTCTGAGGGCGCTGGATGCAAAAAAGCAGATTGTAGGGACACAAAGATCACGCAAACACAATTTACAGCATCCGTATGCACCAAAATATGCCATTTTTCATGAAAACCGGCCAAAAATGGCCTTTTTTTTGTCAAATATTGATTTTTTTGGCTTTGTACAAGCAGTTGAAGGACCCCCCCCCCCTAATTTGAGGGTGCTGGATGCAAAAAAGCAAGTTGTGGTCACACAAAGATCACGAAAACACATTTTGTAGCATCCGTATGCACCACAATTTGCCGTTTCTCATGGAAAAAACGGCTAAAAATAGCCATTTCTTGGTCAAAAAATGATTTTTTTTGGCCTCAGACAAGTGGTTGAAGACTGCCCCCCTATCTTGAGGGTGCTGGATGCGAAAAAGCAGATTGTAGGGACACACAGATCACGCAAACACAATTTACAGCATCCGTACGCACCAAAATTTCCCATTTTCCATGAAAAAACGGCCAACAATGGCCATTTTTTGGTCAAAAGTTGAGATTTTTGGGCTCTCCCCTATTTTGAGGGTGCTGGATGCAAAAAAGCAGATTGTAGGGACACACAGATCACGCAAACACAATTTACAGCATCCGTACGCACCAAAATATGCCATTTTTCATGAAAACCGGCCAAAAATGGCCGTTTTTTTGTCAAATATTGATTTTTTGGCTTTGTACAAGCAGTTGAAGGACCCCCCCCCCCCCTAATTTGAGGGTGCTGGATGCAAAAAAGCAAGTTGTGGTCACACAAAGATCACAACAACACATTTTGTAGCATCCGTATGCACCACAATTTGCCGTTTCTCATGGAAAAAACGGCTAAAAATGGCCATTTCTTGGTCAAAGAATGATTTTTCTTGGCCTCAGACAAGTGGTTGAAGACTGCCCCCCTATTTTGAGGGTGCTGGATACGAAAAAGCAGATTGTAGGGACACACAGATCACGCAAACACAATTTACAGCATCCGTACGCACCAAAATTTGCCGTTTTTCACGAAAAAAACGGCCACAAATGGCTCTTTCTGGTCACATATTGATTTTTTTTGGCTTCGTACAAGCAGTTGAAGGATCCCCCCCCCAATTTTGAGGGTGCTGGATGCAAAAAAGCAAGCTGTATGCACGCACGGACTACGAAAGCACAATCTACAGCATCTGTATGCACCAAAATTTGCTATTTTTCATGGAAAAACTGCCAAAAATGGCCGTTTCTTGGTCAAAAAATAAGTATTTTGGCCTCAGACAGGCAGTTGCAGAGCCCGCCCCCCCCATTTTGAGGGTGCTGGATGCAAAAAAGCATGCTGTGTGGACACACCGATTGCCCAAACACAATTTACAGCATTCTTATGCCCCAAAATCTGCCATTTTTCAACAAAGTCGGCGAAAAATAGCCATTTTTTTATCAAATTTTTTTTTTAGCCTGAAACAAGCAGCCGAACCACCCCCCCTCCCGATTGGAGGGTGCTCGTTGCAAAAAAGCGAAATACGCCAAAGAACTACATAAAATATGATAGTATGTGCATAAGAATGGGATGAGCGATGAACATTTGAGGTGTTTTTGGCCCTATTTTGCACCGTTTGTGGTCCATTTCCATATGGTTCATAGGTAGGCTTTTGCGTGTCTATCACCGTACACACACATGTTTGAGGCTTAGGCTGTTATTTTTGGGGAACAATGGGGTAGGAGGAACCCCCCCCCCCCTGCTATTTGGGGGGTGTATAATTAAAACAAAAGGTTACTTTTGGTCTTTTTGGGTACAAAACCTATTTTCATCGTTTTTTCGTGCCTATACTATACTATACCGGTACACTGGTGTGCAGCACTGTTCTGCTGCACCACCCCAGAGCAGACAAAAAAACTCCAAAATAGGCCGAATTCCAGGGTTTTTGATGGTTTGGAAGAAAGCTCGGGTGGGAGGAACCCCCCCGTCCCTTTTTTGGGGCCAGAGAATCCAAAGAAAATTGGAATTTCTGTCAAAAATCCTCTATAGGCAGGTACCCTGGTGTGCAGCACTGTTCTGCAGGACCAGCCCAGAGCAGGCAAAAATACCCCAAAATAGGCCAAATTTCAGGGTTTTGATATTTTTGGACAAAATTCGGGTAGGAGGACCCCCCCCCCTATTTTGGAGCCGTAGAAACCAAAAAAATAGGTCATTTCCCGCGAAAAACCCTTTTTTGTCGACTTTTTGAATTTTGGGAAAAAACAGCTGCTAAAATCATAGGTGGATACAAGTTCCCCCCTTACCTTTGATGAGGTGTGGGAACAGTTGGAGGTACGTGGATCCCGGCTGCCAGAGGACCACTACCACCAAATCTTGAAGAATTTTCCTTCATTCTCGCGATTAATTTTGCACGAAGTGCAAGACAAAAAACAGCGCTTCTGGAATTTAGTGGAAGAAGCTGAACATTCAGGCGAAAAATTTTCTAGTGCCGAGCTGAAAAGTCTGATTTTTGACAAGATCCCCTCAGAAACTGCCGCCACCCTTCGGAACAAACAGTCCGAAGAAAAGGTCAAGACCTGGTGGGCGGAGGTGGAAGGCTTCGATGCCTCTGCCAACAAGTTTTCCGTCAGGGAGGCACTTCAAAAGTGCTCCCCCACATCCTTTTCTAAGGTGAAATTCACCGAAGAGACGTGGAAAATAAAGTTTCATGAGCACGAGGATCGGGACTTGTTTGTCCAAGTCCTCAACAGGGGAGTCAGCTTCCATGGCCATCGCACGAGGGCCAAAAACTGGGTGTTTTCGTACACCCCGAAGGAACTCTGGGAGGAGGTTGAGCGGCTCGCCGACGCCGCCAATCAGAATTTCCATGAGGGTCTTGGGGGAAACAAGAATACCCAGCAAAACACCCAAAATGGGGCCCAAAAGGGCAACAAAAAGGTGAATGACACCCGGAATGTTCAGCAGCACTGTAGCATCTGCCTTCTTTTAGGTTCTACGAACCGAGCTAAGTCGCATTCTACTGATAATCACCGATGGTCTCCTTACGATCACGAGGTGATTGGTGAAAATATCAGTAATTCGCAGAATTCAGACAGGAATGACAGACAGGTGCACGGTGGGAAGGCTGGAAAAGGGAATCCGACCCCCTCCGGTGGAAACAAAAATCCTGGAGGCCCTGGCGGGTCCCAAGGCACAGGAAATTGGACTCCATCCGGCTCCGGTGGGCAGCCGAACGGCCAGAAAAATCCCAATAGGAACGCCGGAGGCGGAAATCGAAATCCAGGCCAAACCCCTCAGCCCGGTGCAAACAAGGGAAATGCTCTAGGATTCCAGGGTAAAGGTAAGGGAAATCCTTCGGGAACCCCTTTCTCTGGTATAGGCAGAGGGCGTGGCGAGGGTGGAGGTCCATCATCCGGCGGCCGTGGCCGTGGACGTGGAAAGGGCAACCATCGTGTGGATCAGGTCTCAGGTGCAGATCAGGTGTCCGATGCGGACCGAGATTATGAATTAAATGCCTTGAATCCAGCAGATGATCCGCTCCAAGATGAGTGGGTCGACGAATCAGGGTGTGTCCATAATGTTAACGCAGCCACTGGAGGTCAGAACGCCTAGGGGAGCCACGAAAATCGCCCCTCCCCAGGCGATTTCAGGCATGATCCCCAGATTCCTTCTCGACCACTACTTGATGTAGGGTCGCTTGTCTCCTCTCCCCTGGATCCGGCAGCGGATCCTTCTGTTGTAGTGGACGAGGTTGGTGTACAATCCAAGCACAGGGCCCGTCAGTTTGTCACAAAGCTGTGGGTCTCTGATTGCAAGGGCAATTTCCACCTCGCCACTTGTTTGTGTGACAATGGATCGGAGGTAAATCTCCAATCCAATTCTTTTTTGCCTGACGACTGCGTGTTTGATTCGCCTCATCCTGTTACCCTCGAGGGAGTTTCTGGACATTCTCTCGCAGGTGGGCAACGCGGTTGTTATATATCAACTCATTTGGTCGCTCAAGACCTTTGGGAAGATGGCAATGTGGAGGAAGTTATCCTTAAGGATGACTACTTCTATCGTGCCGACATAAAGTATGACCTTTACTTGGGCCATCCTTGGCTTCGCAAGAACAGGGTGGCGCCCGTAGGTCATCGGCGTTGTTTTTTGCTGGAGTCAGGTCCCTTGGAGCGTCCTGAATTTCGTTTTTTGCACGCAGGGTTTAAAAGTGCAGAAGAATTTTTGAAGCAAAAGGTTACACCAAAGTTTGGCGAAGATGTCACCATTGCAGAGGTGAATGGGAGTGCCGATTACTCCCGAGAGTTAGAATGTCTTCGTAGGGACTCCCAGCCACGACGCCCTTCGCGCTGGCACTCTTCATCCTACAGAGTTGTCGACGAATGGCGCGATGCAATTTGTGAATATTTTTATGAACACCATTCCTTTTGGCCACAGTGTGATGCCTTTGCTAACCGCGAGAACAAGCGCTTTGACAAGCACTTTCGCGACGCTTGGACCCATAAATGGGACAAGAAGTTATGGATTAATCCTCCGTTTCACTTAATCCAGCAGGTCATCCACAAAATCAAGCAAGATAAAACCCAGGCGATTTTAGTTGTGCCCTTGTGGGACGACAAGCCTTGGTTTCAGGAATTGCAAGACATTTGTGTAGATTACATCGAACTTCCCAGGAAGATTAAGCTGTATGCCAGGGACGACACAGGTCCCCTGCCACAGCGGCCCTGGAATTCGCTTGCATTCCTGGTGGATGGAAAGCTTTCTGACTCTGATTCTGCTGATTCTAGTACTGATTCCTGTGTTGGGTCTGAATCTGAGGTTGAGCGTGGTACTGATGATGAATCTATTTTTTCTGATTTTTGTCCGTCAGATGCCGAAGGTGATCCAACGTCAAATGGATCCGCCTCGTCTCCCTCTTCCCCAATACGATCTACATCCAAAAGAATCTACGGCGCACGGACGACAAAAAAATTTTCTTCGCGCCGCAAATTCAGAGTTTTTTATGAAAAACCCCGTGTGGAAGCTTTCATAGATCCTTTCGAGGAGCTGGATCACGAAGAGAATCTCTGGAATGTCGACACGCGACCCACCTATCTTCAAGAGGCAGTTGATACGGACCTTTTTAGGGACATCCGTAAGAAGATTCTTCCTGCCAAGGCCGAAGAAATCGCCAAAGTCTTTTCGACAGTAATTCCTGGCGATCAGGTGGACACTGAGTTGTGTTCCAAGAAAAGAGAAAAGATTTTTGAGGAACGGAAGGACACAACCCTTTCGGGGAAGTTGATCAAAAACCCCCCTGTCCGTGGGCAGTTCGGTGAAGCCTTCATCGAGCTTCGTGAAGGGTACAAGGCGAAGAAACAGCGTCCTTATGAGAACCATGGACAGAAACATGAGATACTCAGAAAAATAATCGAGAGAAATCTCAGGGAATTTGGTTGGCTTGAGGGTTGTATGACCAGCGAGTGGTGCTGTGCACCCTTCACAGTCCCGAAGACGCCGCCTGCAGACCAGAACACTATTGATGGTTGGCGAATGGTTGTTGATTTTCGCAACCTCAACGCCGAAACCAAGGCGGATTCACACCCCCTGCCCCTCATTGAGGAGGAAATCGCCAAGAGGGCAAGAGGTCGTTTGTTTTCTGTGCTGGATCTCCGTCACGGCTTTCACCAAATGCCGTTGAGGAAGGACAGCCGACCTCTCACCTGTATGTGCACGCCATGTGGCTTAGTCCAGTGGACGGTCATGCCCATGGGCCTGAAGAACGCCCCTTCGTTTTTTCAAAGAATGATGGAGGATGTGCTTTTTACAGCTCATCCTGAGCTTCGTGCCTTCGTGAGTGTGTACATAGATGACATAATCATCGCGACAGAGGGGGAGGGACTGACCGAAGCCGAGCTGGTGGCCCTACATGAAAAGCAGCTGAACCAGGTTTTGGACATTCTTGATGCCAATCAGCTGATTTGTGGGCCAAAGAAGGGAAAACTATTTTTAAAATCAGTCGAATTTTGTGGTTCTCTCCTTGAGAATGGCACCCGACGACCCAGTCCAGGGAAGCTCGTCGCTATTCAGAAGTGGAAGCGCCCTGAGACGATCACGGAATTGAGAGGATTCCTGGGTTGTTGCAATTTTTACCACACTTTTGTGCCGAATTATGCCAAATTTGCTGCCCCCCTCACTGAACTATTGAAGGTAGGGAGAGATGCGGGCAAGGCAGGTTCAAAGGTTCCTGTCAAGTGGACTGACGAGTGCGAGGAGGCCTTCCATCACTTGAAGGCGGCCCTCTGCGAAGTCGCCACGTTGCATGTGCCGAAATTCGACCGACCCTTCTACATAAGAACCGACGCTTCTAGGTACGCGATCGGAGCTGTCCTTGAACAGGTTGATGAAGCCACAGGTGATCATTACCCTCTTGCATTTTGGTCTCGGAAGCTAGCTCCACGCCAGATGCAATGGTCACCGCGTGAGCAAGAGACTTATGCCATAATCTGCGCTCTGAAGAAGTACCAATCGTGGGTTGGCACCAATCGATCTCTGGAGTATTGGGCCACCGAACACATTGATACTATCGCGAGCCCAGCTGGTCGACGGGCCAGATGGCATGAATTTCTCAGTCTGTTTGACCTCCATGTGTCGTATTTGGCTGGAAAACACAACACGGTAGCGGATGCTCTGAGCCGATGGGCTTACCCCGCTTCAGAGGGGCTGCAAAGTACCAACATCCATGGTACGGAGCAGGACCGCCACGTCGTAATCGAGTGGGATCAAGAAGAAAAAAAGCTCATTCGACGTGAATGCATGCAATGCTCTGTTAAACAGCACGCATTACCGTGTCATGATATCACGGCCTTCTCAGATCCGGCGCATGCCCATGAGATTATCACCAAATCACTGAAAGTCGTGGAGAAAGTCACCGATCCCTCCTCAGGGAGTGTGAAACGGTTCGAGTATACCCGACCTGTAAGTGGATCTCGGTTGATTCAGGGCATTAGGCGTCGAGATCCGGCCAAAACTCCACCCCTGCCGAAAGATTCCCTTATCATCCGTGACTGGACGAACGATTACCTGCATGATTCCATGTTTAAAGAGGTCTTTGAGAATCTCAAATCCAAAGATGCTCACAAGGATGGAATTTATTCTGAATATTCGTTGGATGGGGGGAAGCTGTGGATGGAGGGTAAATTGTGCGTACCAGACGCCCTGGCCCCCCGAGTGTTAAACTGGTGGCACAAATGGGAGTCCCCCCACGCACATGGCCGTAGATTATGGTCGATGATTAAACATAGGTTGTTCGGCTCAAGGCTATATACTCATTGTATGAAAGTAGCCGCCGGATGTGCCCAATGTGCTGTCTCGACGCCCCCCAGCGCGAAGAAGCACGGCCATCTGAGGCCACACCCTATTCCGGAGCGCCTCTTTAACAGAGTCACCAGTGATTTTTTCCATCTTGGTGAACTCGACGACGAAGAGTGCCATTGGACCAACAAAAAGGTCAATGGAGTGCTCCTTATACAATGCCGTCATTCTGGCTACATTCAGGTGTTGCCTTGCAACGTCGAGTCAATGACTGGCAAAGCTGCCGCCAAATGGTGCGCGCAGACCTGGATGGGAGGTTGGGACGTCCCATCCGAGGTGGTTACGGACTCAGGCAAAGAGTACACCTCCGAATGGTGGAAGGAATTATGTGCTCGCCTTGGAATCCACCACCTGAGATGTGAAATCCACTCACATCGAGCGCTGCCTGGCGAAAGAGCCGGCCGCTCTATTATAAATATGCTTCGTAAGGAGCTCGCCAGTGAGAAAGACTTCCATTGGCTTGAAGTTCTCTTCGCATTGCTTCGCCGTTACCACAACACGCCATTGTACCATGGCCTTTCTCCAAATGAAATTGTCTTTGGACGAAAGAAGTGTTGGTGGAACATGCCGTTGAATAATCCTCGCCCTTGTAAAGATGCTTCGTTGTTTTTGGACGAAATCCAACGAGCAGAAAAAACTGTCTCGAAATTAATCGATAAGCATCAAGCTGACTGGCTTTGGGTCCAGAATCAAGGCCGAAAAAACCCCCACAATTTTGAAGTCGATGATCGAGTTTGGCTTCGAAAATCCGAAACCACCCTGGACGGAGATGATAAGCTTCTTCCCTTGTGGGAGGGGCCATTCGCTGTTACAGCGCGTCTAGGTGAGAACAGGTGGAGGATTCGTGTGGATGTCAGCAGGGAAATTGAAGTTTCAGGCGATCGCCTCAAGAGAGAGATCCCCTCCCCCAAGGATCGGGTTAAACCCCTTTTTTGGACTTCGAAATGTTTGTCCGATCGGGTCATCGAAGGGGGGAAGTACGAACTCAAGAGGATTTTAGAGGCAAGACGTGACGAAAAGGGCGAATGGGAATTTCTATGTGAGTGGAGGGGCTTTGATTCCAGTCACAACAACTGGGAACCAGCCCATTCTTTTGTCCATGGGTACACCAAGGGGTTCATCGACTTCCTCAAGAAGCACCCCGAAATTGGCGTACTCCTGACAGACTGTCTGTCGAAACCCGACAGACAGGTGGAGAGCGACGGAAAAAGACCTGTGGTGAATCGAGATCCAGCCTTTTACGGCCCTCAGCAGCCACCTTCCAGGGCTGATCCGTCGATCTCCCCTCCTGCGGTCAGGCCAGCCCAGGAGCCAAATGAGGACCAAGCTTCGAGTTCGGCCGCTGATTTACAGCGCCCAAGCCGTACGAGGGCCCCACCAGACAGGTTGGTGGTCACATGTATTCGTGCTTGGCCGAATTGAGGGAGACCCGTCGTGACTTGAGTCGCCGACGCCATAATCTGGGTAACAGTCGTCTATCCAGGGCGTCATGGCACTCGTCGCTAGGGCTCAAGGGTGTAGGTTCGAAACCCTCCTACATGTCCCACTCCTACAAAAGCTCCAGCCTCGCCCCGTCGACCACTTATTCCAATGTGAGTGTTCTGACGACTTGAAAAAACCACATTCTGCTCAATCCACTGTTCATTCATCCTGATTACGACATGATGTGGAGAACTGCGAATGTTTGATAATTTGACGTCAATCAACTTTTCTTTGGTCTCCGCTCGGCAGACAAGGCGTAGATACGCTGCCGAAAGCCACGGAGTGTGCTGCCGTGTCCAGAAAAAACCGAACTCAGGCTTAATTCAGGCGGATCCGGGGTAATCTTGTCTCTGTTGGTCTGTGCATCTTTGGAATTTGGCTACTCGTGCAGATGGAAGCAAATGTACATAGTAAAAACGCTAGCCAGCGACATTCACCCCTACAGGCACCCCCCTGTAGTAGAACTCAGATCTTACCTTCATTTGCCGTGATGCTGAAGCCAAAGTCCAGATTCAGATCCAGATTCCTTGAATTTACCTTGAATTCCTCAGGTTTGTCCATCATTCTGCCACTGTTGCGCAAAACCCCGACGTCAATTGTTCGGACAACCTTCATATAGGAGCTCTAGGAACTTCTAACAGCAACCTCTGAGGTCCGTAAGCTTCGGTGTATTTTTGGTACACGCCAATGTGAGCTCAATCCGACCTGAAACTGTCGAAAATGGTGAATCCAAGTGTCTTGTGGGACTCAATCGAAAGATGGGCCTTGTCCAAGTCGATTGACACCGCCGCCACTGTAAATAAAGGACTATTCGGTGTCTCTCAGTTATATACTGTCAGTAAAGCGCCTTCAGCGAACCTTCGGCGCGTTACATGCCAAGGATCCAGGGCCATCATGTCCCATCATGATGCATCATCACATGATCCACATTTTCATGGAATCTGTTGGATGCTCGCGAACCAACGTGCCGGAAAGCACAATTCAGCTGAATAAACGACAATATATATTAACTGTAGTCTAAACGAAGGTGTTAGTAGTTTCAGTTCTAGACATTCCGCTTCATTTCACCTTCATCTTAGGGAATTTGCTCATTTTAGGACAGTTTAGGTTGATTTCCTTGTCATCTCCTCTCATTCCTCGAAGATCTGTTTACGGCTTTGCCTAACTTCGTTGACGCTGATGTTTTTCTGTTCACTTAGGGGTTGCAGACTACATTTGTATTTGTTTTCCATCTCTGTGATTGTTTCATCTCCTTCATCTCTGCTCAAATTGATTCTCAATCTTGCTGAATCTTGTGATCATCCACCAGATGCGCCAAATCTGAAGCACATGCTGCACTTTTCAGAACGAGAAAAGCGGGAGTAACACGATGTAGAGTACGTGGAGGACACCGTAGCGTGCCCGCGACAGCTAAACTGTGCCAGAGCGCCGAGATGTCACTCCATTTCTTGATTCTCCCTCTCAATCCACCAATAATCTACCTCATTCTCAACCAGGGCATGGTTTGGTATCGATTCTCGATACGTTTACATGCTTTTTAGCCCTTAACCCAATGTTTTACTGCCCGGAGGACTGTTCGTCACTCCTCATTCTGTCTCATTTCAGGTTCATCCATCCTGATTCAGTGCCAATTCAGCCCAAATCAGGTCAGATCAAGCAGATTTCGCCCCATCGAGGCTACATTTCTATTTTTTTCTGGGACTTACCCGCACTACGTTCTTCGTTGACGTGGAGACACACCCCAGTGTGTTTTTGGAGGGGGAGTGTAAGTGCAGCTAACCCCCATCTGCTCAGATTTTCGCAGATCTGCCCCAGATTGGCTACATTTTGGCCATTTTCTCTGCTTCGGCGGAATCGCCGCCCCGCAGCTCAGTCTCAGGATCAGACCTATATATTTCTGATGTGCCGGATCTGATTCCGCGGTCCATTCATCGTAAATCCGCCGCGTTCCGATCATTTACCCGGAATCGCCAATTGCCGCTGACGCGCGCGCGCGAGCCAAATGGGCCAAATATTTTTTCACAATCGGATTTTTGTAAATCTTTTCAGATAGATATGGACACTCAGATGTACTTAGGAATATCCGCATCAATTTTCTTCATAGACTGGGATTTTTTGCCGGATAACAATCAGCATGGATCTTGCCTCCGTTGTCGCCGCTCTTGCCTCCGTTGGTGCCCGTGTATCCGGTTCTGCCCCCGACAGCAGCGTTCGGGTCGACTCCTCGCGTGCCTGCCCCCCTGGTCTTGCCGGCCCTGAGCCCTCCGGCACCATCCACGACCTAGGGCAGCACTTTCAGGCAGTTAGGTCCACCTGCCAGAAACCAGAGCGTTTGTCCATTTTGGTCTTGTACCTGCAATTGGCAATACGCTCCAGGGTATTTTCCATGTTAGGAATACTCCCTGAGTGGTTCTGGGTTTTCTTGTTGACCTCACCATAGTCAACAACCAGTCGTGGGCAGTCGACCCTGGTTTGGCAACCAGGAAACAGGGACTGCAGTGATGGGGGTAGTCCTCCTTCTTATATTCTTCAACGAGGCCAGCATCAATACATTCCTGGATCTGGCGCTGGATTTCTTCAACCTGTTCCTGTGGAGCGGGATAGGGACGACGCCTCACTCTCGTCTTTTCAAATTCAGGTTTCAGTTTCAGGTCCATCTGGACCAGTTTTTTACAAGAGAGGGGGGGGCGGCAAGGCCCCGAATACCTCCTCATAGGTTATCAGCAGTTTCTTCAGTCGGGGGTCAAGGTTAAGACTCTCAAGTTTCTGCAGGAAATCCTCCTCAGCATGGAGGTTGCTCTTTCCATGTTCTTTCTTTTTCTGCCGATCAGCAGTTTCGGCAGGCACAGAACCATCGTCCCACTCAGGGGGACATTGCTGCCCATAATGCAGAGAATACACTAGCGGTATCTCAGGATCAGGCAGCGTATGGGAATCATCGTCCTCCTCAGACCAGATGGAGGATTTCCAGGTCTGTCTGAGGTATTGCAGCCGCTCTTGGCGCTCAATACCTTCGGCCTTCAGGTACAACAGCCGCCGGAGTTCCTGAGTGTCATGCTCAGACAATGGCATGTTGTTAGAAGCAGTTCGCACCAGAGCATCAGCAATCCGGGCCACGGGTTCATCTGTGTGCATAGGCTGCATGTGTAGCACTGGCCTCCCAACAGGGGAAGCGGGCTCAGAGGTTGACTCTAGATCTACCTCCTCCAGCAACAGCTTGGCTAGGAAGGCACTGTGTTTTAGGTCAACACAGCTGGGATCAACAGGAGGAATAGTGCTGGCAATCACAGACAGTTGGTCGTCAGCATCCTCCTTTACAGCTGCAGGTTCCAGATAGCCATCGGGAGACTCACACCCTGTAAGTGTGGCAGATAGGTGCTCAGGAGATCGACTTTTGAGATCAGAAAGGGTCAGGCCACGATTTTCGGCCATGACCTCTTTCAGTAGCACCTGGTCTAGGTCACACAGGGGTACAAGATTGAGAGATACATCAACGATGGACAGGAAACTGGCCCACTCAGGGGCCTGCATAGCTGTGTATGAGTCCTCAGGCACATAGATGGGGCCGTCGGGGATTTGCACTCTTCCCACGGTCATTCGATTTAGCATACGGCGCCAGTAAGCATGTTCACCAGAGCAGCCCCAGTCAGGGGTGCACATGACAACCCTTCCTCCCTCATAAACGATTCTGGTTAGAACCTTCGCGAGCAGGGAGAAGGGAGGGTTAGCATACGCTAGGCCCATTGCTTTCATGAAGAAACGGAAAGCATTGTTCAATTGTTTCGAGCAGTACAACTGCATGATGTGCTGTTGTTGGCTCGCAAACAATTCCACCTGGATCTCATCCAGGTTTACCTGAAGGGCCGCCAGTCCATTTTCAAGAACGTGACGGGCCAATTGGTAGTTTTCAGTACGATAGTTAGTCTTGGATGCGTAGCGCAGCCCAGACTCTTTTCGTCCTGACAGCTCCAAAGGTACGGAGAACAGCCCACTGCCAAAGTCGCAGTGCAAAGAATAGGGGCGCTGGAGAGACAGCATTTTTACCCTGGGGGTTTCTTCGTAGGAAGTCTGTACCAATGACGATGTCAAAGGCGTCGGTGTCCAGCACTCTGCAGTGTTGGCTCACGGTTTCGTCGCCCAGGCATATAGTCACATCGATCCCCCCGAAGGAATGGATGGTACGCCCATCCCCTACTCTTAGTTTTCTTGAAAGTCTTTTGCAGGCGCCGGGCCACTATGGAAAGTGTTGCACCGGTGTCAAGCACCGCTCGAAAAACTTGATCCCCGATTTTCACGAGGATCCAGAAAACCAAGTCCTCCTCTTCGGAGCCGCCCCCCTACTCCTCATGAGGGAACTTTACATCCACCCCTGCAGCTATGAGGGACCTGGCCATCCAGGCCAATCGCCTCTTCTTGGAGTTATTCCCCTCAGGGGTAGCGTTATCCCCCTGGGGGCGCTTCTTGGGATCACGTGCGGCAGGAGGGGGTGTAGCAGCAGGAGGGGGTGTAGCAACGGGCGCTGATGAGCGCCTCTGGGGGTTAGGGGGTCCACCTTTGCCACCCCCCTTGCCACCTCCTTTACCACCTCTATCCCCATTCTGTGGGTTTTTGGTGGGTGTTTGGGTCTTCTGGCGTTCACCCTCCTGCCGCTTGATTTTATCACTCTCGCGTTTCTTTATGTGACATTCGTCTTCGTAGTGACAACGTTTGCCACAATAGCGACAGGTGATGGTACACCTGAAATGATCCTGATGGGTCACAGGTTTCCCATCCTTGGTATGCTGCTGTCGCTTCATCTGCAGCATACAGCTACTGCGTTGATGGCAGTCAGGGGCATGACAAGGCCCCCCCCTGTCATTGACAGGTTTGCAGTAGAACAAAGGGGGTGTACCTGCATGAGGTTTAACCTCATTCATTGCACGTAGGTTACCCCTTCCTTTACCACCTCCCTGGTTGGCGTTAGTGGGATTTTCAGGCCCTTTCCCTTCGCCACGCTCCGGGGTAGGGTTACCCCCTCGACCCAAGTGCTTCTTGAGGAATTTCTCCATGTGGGAATCATTCTCCCTCTCAAGAGCTAGCTCAATCAGAAGGTCCACCAATTCATCGTACGAGTGGGTCCGACTCTTCCTCTCAGAGGTAGAGCGGCATTCATCCCACGTACGTTGGAGGATCTTACTCATGAGCCACAGGTGGGGCTCAGTGGCTCCGTAGGAGCCCACGTTCATCCGCGAAAACAGATACTCCAGGTCGCACAGGTATTCAGAGATTCGCGCAGCGGAAGGAAACTCAGGGAGCATAGGTAGCTCCTCTATCTATGTGCGCACACTGAGGTCAGTCTCATAGACTGGGAGCGTTTTCTCCAACCTCTGGAGTACCTCTGCCCAGGTGGAACAGGTTTTCACAATCTGTTTCACCTATTTTTGCAAACATTTCTTTTTGCATGAGCGTTTCAGCAGTGAGCATTTGGTGGCCACATCCACATGGGATTGGCCAGTCAGCAAAAGAAACTCAGCAAATTCTTCTGCCCATTGGGGCAGATTTTTGGGGTCGAACTCCGGCAGTTCCAGCTGGATGTTCGCCTGGGCAATAGGTCTGCCCGTCTTCTCACCCCCCGGAGTTAGGCCAGAAGGTGATATGCCGGCAAGAGGTGCCAGGGCTGACAGCCCTCTCTTCTCAGTCTCCGTCACCGGCACGCCCTGTAGTTCAGCAATAGGGACTGTCCTGGCGCGAGGATGAAAAGGGCTGGGGCAAGTGACCTTGGGTAGCAACCTGGACACCGTGGATCTTTTGAGATCATCAGCCAACGTGCTCAATCCTGGTGAAGTTGAGAGTAGTGCTGGCTTGGGTAAGGGTTCAGTGATACCCAATTTAGCTTTGACAGCCTCAGCAAGGGCTGTCACATCAGGGTCTTCGGACCCAGACAGTAATTTGGCCAGTAATTGGGCCCTACGGTCCAGGGCCCCATGAGTTGGCTCTGGTAGATGGGGAGCTTTCACATATGCGGGGCACACTTCAGGGCTCCTGCTAGTGATTGGCAGCTCCGGACGCCATACTGGCCCTCGAGGTTGCCTGGGTAGAGACACTGTGTCGGCCAGGTCCGTAGGTTGGCCGGAGTAAGGGTAGGAACCCATGTCCGTGTACGGTGGGGATCCCAAGGCGTCTAGTGGTTCCTCTCCATCTTCGCCTGTGACGGACTTGTAGTACTCGTCGTGGAGAATATATTTGTTGATTCTCCTTCTGAATTCGCCTTCTTCCTCAGGTCCTCCAGCTGGGGTAGCCGTTGAAGAAGAAGCAGGGCATACAAATCTGGAGATTGACGCAGCAACTCTTCTGCGGAGATGCTGATGGCTGTCACCACGGGCCGCTAAGGCCTCTGTGGTTAATCTGGGCGCTTCTTGTTCCGCCCTTCTGTGTACTGGATCTTCTTGAGACCCATATGCGGCTCTGAGCTTGGGCTCACTCATTGAGGTCGGCCCACTGTTGCCAATTTGAACTTGTACACTCCAAATTGGCCAGGTCCTGGCAGACATCTGTACTGATGGTGTGGATATTTTGTTTCTGGTTTTGGCTTGTGTACTTCTCAGAGTCGGTTCGAAAGGTTCTCAAGGGTTGCCTCTGCTACCGGAAAGATGTCCTTGATTGGTGCCCTAATGATTTTGATGAAATCCTGCAGGTTTTGATGTTGAAAACCCAAACCAAAGCAGCAAGTAGAGCAAGAACAGGATATGGATCGAATCAATGAATAGTTTTGAAATCCAGTGTAACACAGAAGGGCTGCAGATAGACAAAGCAGGTATAAACACAAAGATTCAATCACAAATGGATAAAACAAAAGATTTTATATGAAAATTGGACTGACTCTAGCCTCTAAGTTAGCATCAAGCACTTCATGTGCACTCTTTTGGGTGAAATGGTGCTGGTTAGGAATGTGGGGCATAGGTGTCAGACCAGACACAGAAAATGACTTGGCCAAGCAACTGAATTCAGAAACAGTTAAAAAGTAGAACCACAATAAGTGGTAGAAACAATTGAGTATAGGGGTCTTGGGGTGGGAGACCACTAGGCTTAACCTCCAAGGCCTAAAGCATGAAATGCCTATTTTATTTCGGTATATCCTCCATGAAGGATGATACTTCCGCTCAGTTGAGTGGTAGGGGTGAACTTCATGGGGGGCTAGGGTTACAACCGTAGTAACTTTGAGAAAGTGTACCAAAAGCTTCAAATGAGAGATAAAAATACTTAACTTAGTCTTAGCATCAACAAAAGGGTTTTAAGGGGGGCTTGGCCTGGATCAAGCCCTCCAAGAAAGACATGGCAGTGACTTTTTCTTACTCTGTTTTAGTTCTGTCCCATTTGTCTTTCAACTTATACCGCAAAAATGCACACAAAAACGCTCAGCCAAGCAAGGTGCCACCATTGTGTGACCGGAGGCAAAGCCCGGACTGTGTGCAGGCAAGGAGATTCAAGACCTCCAGTTTTCAGGACTACTATTATTGCATTCTTGCACTGCGACGCGCCTCTTTGATGAAGGCCTACTGGGATTTGACGGAGGAGAAATGAGTTGGTGGAAAGCAAGCTGCACTGTGTGTTTTCTGAAATTGGTAAATTGGAGGATTCCATATTTCCGAGTATAAGCATGACAGTTGTGGCAGACCAATCAATTTTGGTGTCTAACATGCCCATGGAGTCCATTTTGGGAAACATTGCCTAAAATTGTGATCAAGAGGAAGTCTTGTTTAACAGGGCAGGCAAAATTGTCGAACAGCCGAAGAGATCTTTGCTCTGTGGGACCACCCACTTGGTTGCCATTGACACCATCATTATACATGTGGTACTAGAAAAATGGAAAACCGAAGAACGCTCAACGGCTTCACTAGGGGAGAGGGCGTTTTTGCTTGTGCAAAGTGTCCCCATGCCCATGTATGGGGGTCTTTTTGCCAATGTAAGGTGTCCCCATGCCCATACATTGGGGCCTTTTTGCCAGTGCAAAGTGTCCCCATCAACTTTTATACGAGCCTTTTTGCCAGTGCAACGTGTCCCCATGCCCATATATGGGGACGTTTTTGCCAATACAAAGTGTCCCCATCCCCATATGTGGGGCCTTTTTGGCAGTACAAAGTGTCCCCATGCCCATGTATGGGCCTTTTTTGCCAATGCAAAGTGTCCCCATGCCCATAGATGGGGGCCTTTTTGCCAGTGCAAAGTGTCCCGAGGGCTTTTTGCCAATGCAAAGTGACCCCATCGCCATATATCATGGCCTTTTTGTTGGTGCAAAGTGGCCCCGCGACTATATATAGTGGCCTTTTTGCCAGTGCCAAGGGTCCCCATGCCCATGTATGGGGGGCTTTTTGCCACCGAAAGATTGAGAGACATATGCCCCTAACACCTACAGCTCTACTAGGTGTTGCCGTTGACAATGAAATCTCCGGCCCTTTTCGCTTTCGTCTGAAAAGGACAAGAGAGCAAGGCGCTACTAAGCAACTCAGGCCTGACAGGTTTCCCTGCTAGGACTTGGAGGGGAGGGGGTGTGCTAACCGTGCGCGCTACGCTTGTTGATGATCGAGAAGATGATGAGTAAGCATATAATTGTTTTGTTTTTTTGTCATCAGCCCCTCGGTTTTCTTGGCCAAGGGACTTCTGCACCAATCACCCTGACCTACACCACCCACAAAAAAAGGCGCATGAAGAGGTTCCCCTTACTTGCAAGTCAAACTACCCCTCACCAAGTTAAATGGCTCGTAGAGGTAGCCTCTCAGTAGGTCGGTGGAACTTCTCAAGAAAGCAAGCTGTGTTTCCATTATCTGTCCATTTGCTCGATGTGGAACCTAGGGTGGAGCCGGGGTATCCTAAAGAAGGTGTACCGCGCGCATTTGATGTGCACTGTGCACTTTCACGTGGCCTACCCTTTAATTTATCATGCGCATACCACATGCATTGAGAGCCCAAGAAACTCCCCCAAGGGGTGGGCCTGTTAGGGTTAATCACCTTACCTACTGACCCAAAGAGGTAGCAAACTCCACCATGAGGTGGCCCTCTTGGGCTTATCTACCTTTCTCACCATGCATGGCGTGCGAATGCACGCGAGAAACAAGCACAAAGCGAGATTTAAGCCATCCTAAGCACTTTACACAATCCTAAGTGTCTTAATGCATCGTGTGTATAAACGTACTTGCTTCCTTTGCACCCATGCTGAACAAAGCGGAATGTAAAACGCGGAGCGCAACAACGAACAGCCTACCGTGTTTTAAAAAAAGCCTACATTTAGAGTGACACACAACGTGCACTTCCCTTGGACCCTGTGAAGAAAAAAGCCAGGGAGCCGGAAGCAAATAACAGCAGCTACAGAAAAGAGCTACGTAGCGAATTTAGCACATACATCGTGAGCACGGCGCCCTACTTTACCCTACGTGCGCAAGTCGTGCACCATTCGTTCATCGTACCATTCATTCTTAGATTTGTCCTATGAAGCAAGCAAAGAAGTGAGCGCACCCCACACACATCACAACGGTGGCAACTTTATCGCTTTAACAAACAAGCAACATGAAAATAATACAAGGCACAAGCATACCCAAATAGCCGACCATTTGTGGTGACCAGCTGTATTCTGTCTACTCTTTCTTTTCCTGTTAAGCATAGCAGGTTGTAATGCACCATGCAAAAACTTTCAATAAAAATTTTCCAAAACACAGTCTTGCACCGTTGTTTTGGTGTGCTGTTAAGTTGCGCCACGGGTTTCTTGGCTCGCGGCTGCATTGCGCTTGCCTCCGTTTGTTAGCTTTGGTGGAAATTTGACAAACTCTAATGTTTTTTCGTCAAATTTTAGCGATTTGACTAAGTAAATCGCTGTTGCCACCGCTAAACTTTAGGATTCACACCCTGTAAGTTTCATGACCTTTTTTTTTTCGGCTCTTGATGCTTTGTGACCTTCTCAAAGAGTATGGCTCCGCCCAAACCGGTGGTTACAACATTTACAAAAACACTGTTTATACAGCGATGACCAATCGCATTAAAGCGGTCGATCATACCCTAGTGCTTAACCGTGTGTACCATAGGGCGGAGGTCATGGGTTCCAACCCCACTACCCTCAAATTTTTACCAGCTACTTTTGCTCATGTTAGGTAACATCTGAGGAATGTCCCTCAAGTGGGACATGCTACACGGTGCATTACACTGTTTTATGGGCTACCACCAATGTAAATTGTTTCTATGAGCTCATTGGAGTGCAATTTGCTGCTATGAGGTATTTTGAGAGGCATTTCTTTGGATATTGAGCCTTTTTCCACAGTCCTACTACCATGATCAACTAGTACTCTAGGGAGGATTAAGAAAAAGTCACTAACCACGTCTTTTGTGGGGTACTTGTTCCAGGCCAAGCCCCCTATTCTTTGGGAAGCATCTCAGATGAACATTATAACTCTTTTTCTTTCTTTTTCATGCATTCAGCCCATATTTCAAAGTCACTAGGGTTACAACCCTGGCACCCCATGAAATTCACCTGTGCCACTCAATGGAGCGGAGGTACCTTCCTTCATGGAGTATTATACCGAAATAAAATAGGCACTTCATGCCTTTTTTTATAAAGGTGAACTCTCGTGGTGCCCCACCTCGGAATCCAGATACTCAACAGTTGCATCTACTTATTGTGGTTCTATTTTGTAACTGATTCCGAATTCAGTTGCTTGGCCACACTGGCCAAGCCATATCCTGTGTTTGGCCCAACCTACTTGCCCGGGATTCATGACCCACTCCATTCCACACAAAATAGTGCACATCAAGTGCTGAGTGCAATCTACTTAGCCTGATTGTTGTCACTTTTCACGTTAAAACCATCTGCATTTGCTTATAAACGATTGAAGCATCTATCTATCCTTGTATGCAGCCCCTCTTTGCTACTTCTGCTTTGATTTGGAAAGAGAACATCCCCAATTCAATCTAAGATGGTGCCCATCTCTGCTTGACTACTTGGAGTCCTAACAGAGGGCTTTGGAAAAGCATTGTGGTTTTCTTTAACAAAAACTATTGGGAACCGGAATATCTTTCTCAGACCCATGTGCGAGGGCTTTTCAACCACATCCGAGGATGTTGTCATAAACATTTCCCAACAGAAACTTGAGAGCACATGTGCCTCGGCCACAGCTCATGCACACAGTACTGTCAAAAGAACTAGAATTCAGCGTCCCCGAAGAAAAGTGCGGGGGTTACCTGCGCCAGCAAATACATACTGAGAAAACCACATTGCCCCCCCCCCCCCCGGGGTCCAGCGAACAATAGAATCCTAAAAGAGAGTGTTCGTTGGACACGCCGTTCGGTGTGCATGACGATGTTGTGAACCTCTGCTAACACAATCCCCGAACACAAGACATCCAACCCATTCAAAGCACAATGCGATGGAGGCTTCCAATGGGCACTATCAGAGTGGAAGCCCTTGTTGCGGTCTGGCTACATCCTAAAAAGCTGAACATGCCCCCCCGGCTTGGGGCTGCTCTTAGCACGGGCAGAATGGGCAGCCACATCCTGCTCAGGCACCTTGGGGACGGACAGCTTTGATGGGACAGCACTGTCCTTCATTACCTCACAGGTTAAAGGCAGGTTGTTCTCAAAAATGTGGCACAAACGCCACGAATAGAGAATTAGTCATGGTGGGCAATAGGGGTCTGTAGTTGAGGGCTACAACTCTCTCACATCCTGCTTTACAAATTGCCCACCATTACTGCAAGATGCATCACGACAGCAGCCCCACAGCCCCTCAAATTCCCCATTCCTTTAGCCTCAAACTTCGGTTCTGAAACCCGGTACCTAAATAAGTAGGTCCCAAAAAAATACGGTCCGAATGGAAGTCTTTTTTGGACAAGGCATTCATTGGAAATTTGGACAGGGGGGTGGGGCTACTTGCCTGAGGGGGACAGCACTTGTTGCAAAGCAGACAGTCACTTGAGTAGGTGGGCCCATACATGTGAGGTGATTGTCCCTGGCTTCTGTTTCTGTTATATTGTACAACAATGTGGGTGTCCGGTGTGGTTAACGTCGGGACACCAACAAGAATACGACTGGTGCTGGTGCAGAACCCTGACCTACATGATTGTGCATAAACCCGCGCACACGCTGCGAAGGGAACCAGAGCAAAAGTGTGACCCCTGCCCCTCCCCCCCAAAAAAAGGGGGACGAAGAAAACAGTATCACGCACCGCGCTCACCGCGCATGGATTGGGCTGCCAGACTGCAGGTGTGCAGTGGGTGGTGGGATCCTTGTTGTTAGTTGTAGCCTTATGTGCATGATCACACTGCAGTCTGCCCCTTGCCACATTGTAGGGGGGTAGTGGACAGCGGAAATACTAAAATGCACCGCCACACTGCAAGGGGTCCGTGGGTAGTGGTGTCCGTCAATCCATTGTCACACTACAAAGGGGCCACGGGGTCACAATAGCACCGCATGCTAGTTCTTCATTGCTATTTCACGCACGTTTGGCAGATTTCAAGAGTGGCAGGGATGGGGTGACCTAAGGCGTTAGCATACAACAACAGAAGCCTCCACTATATCTACTCACAAATATCATGGGCTGCTCATTCCCGTAAGGTGCCCCACAGGGTGCTGTGGCCTATGAGATTCCAGGTTTTCATGTCACTCCGTTGGAGTCCTCCTCCTCATTCTCTACATCCTCCTCCTCAGCAGAAATGAGGGACCAGCCCAAAGATAGTTCCGAGGCTGATGATTCCGAATCTGAGTCACGGCACCTAGTCGGCTTGGACTGTCCAAAGATGGCCAGTGGAAAAAAATCCGCTTCACTGTGGGGCTGACATCACACATTGTGTGCATTCAAAAATCGCTGAATGTGCACCATGGCTCGCACCATCCAATGCATATTCTGCACCCGGTCCGGCAAAGAAGCCCCATACTTCCACACTGCGCCACAATAGGGCATAAATTTTTGATCTTGTTGCCCTCCCACAAGCTCTACTTATGCTTGTCGGAGAGTGGAATTTTTTTTTATAAACTGTCCGGTGCCATCGACAATTGTTCGAGATTGTGCGAGAGTGTGTCGGCTCTTCAGACTCATGGTCTGAGACAGTACATTACCATACCGTGTCACCAACCCGTCATCCTCACAGATAAGGGGCATAAGGTTCTAGTTGCTTCGGTGATGCTCGTATTGCCTTCCCGACAGGCTACTCCCGTTGAATTGCAGGATACTGGGGTATGTTGGTGTGGTAGTGTGGGTTGTTAGGAGTGACAGAGGTGACGCAGGCGCCTCCGCACTGTGTGCTCTCCCGCAGTCGTAACTAGTGCACATCAGAGCCTGCTGTGGTAGGTGATATTGGGCTGGATAGCCTGATCCGTGGAGGTGGGGTAGGGGCGCCGCACGTGCTCTCGCGACCTCAGTTCACATATTTGCCTTACGGCATTGTGTCCCATCTCCAGCGTTTGGGATGGTTGGCAGCTGTCGTCTTGTGGATCTGGTGCGACTCAAATGCATACAATTGCCGAAATGTGTGAGCTGACCATTTCTTGGTAGATTGTCTGCTGGTGTGCCGACCTCAAGTAGTTGACGATTGCGACCCTATCTTCCCAATGTTTGCTACTGACGTGTTCCCACCTGACAAACTCTCTTTCCAGCTGACGGAGCCATGTCTTGAAAAGTCGCGGTCTCCTATACTCTTGTACCAAAGCCACCCCTTGGTTGGTGGTGGTGCTGACCTGCCACATTGCTTTGTGGGGGCTCCACAAGTTTTTCGGGTTGGTCGGTGTGTAGACTCTCTCATCTGAATCCACTGCTGCCATTAGCCGGACGTCTTCTTCCCCGGCAGTGTGTACAAGTACCTCTTGCGCGTCCAACTTCAACCCCGCCTGAAGGGATATGACCGGTTTGGCAAGCATGTCCTCCCGGCGTTTGCGTGGGAGCGGTATTTACAGCCCAAAGTGACTAAATGAGAAAATGGTGCATTCATAAAACAACATGAGAAACTGTGTGCACCGCGTGCACTGCGCATTGGTTTCTCTCGAAGGCTGGGCTCTTTTCTGACATAGCAGGAGGAGCCACATGGAGCACTGGCATCCTGAAATCGTCCGGGGTCTACCGGCACCTGCCTCTACCACATGACCAAAGGGAAGGAAGTGTATGGTGCACATGGCACTACGCTGTTGCAAACACACTTCAGCAGTTGAGCCCTGTGCACTGTCCGTGGTATCGTATCGAATCTGAAAGCTTGTGTGTGCCCGTCAAGTCCCTCATAGACTATGGACGCGCTCGCGCGTGCGCGTGCACACACACACACACACACACACACGCGCGCGCGCGGGGGAAAAGAGGAATAACGAGAAAAACAGTTGAACAAAATTCCTCAGGAGCTGCTCTGCTGAAAACTGTCAGTATGCAATATGACCAGTGTGCAGGCATGCGCAAAGATCTGGCTAGTGCTCCTTCCCTCTCCCAGCAGAGCTAATTCATCGGCGACAAAGTCCGTGCTTACCCTACCGTGTCAGGTGCAACCACCCAACCACGCACACATGCACAGAGCAGCAGGCCACTGAACAGAAGCAGCCACCACGAAGGACTCAGCCCGGAGCTTCCATTAAGTAAAGCAGCAGATGCAAATCAGTACCCAAACCCCCGGGGCTGGAACTCAATGGGCATTATGGCATCTGTATATCGCCCTGTCATCTCAGATTGCCTGTCGTCTCAGCCAGTGCGCAAGCCGTTGTACAGCTGAGTGCCGCGTGCAGGGCAGGTGGTGTGCAACTGCATAAACCAGGCGTGAACACCCACACCCACACCCACACCCACACCTGTCCACCCACACCCACCCACACACCTGCACACACCCACACGCACACCCACACCCACACCCACACGCACGGACGCACACACACACGCTCCCACCCACACGCAAGCACGCACACACCTCAGCAAAGACACAGAATGGTGCCAGATAATGCAGACACAAAAGTGCACCCACGGGCAGTGGTCTGCACCCTGAAATACTGTACAAATGAACGCGGGCTTGTCAAGCACGCTTGCCTTCAGCCCTTCGTCAGGCTGCTATGCTGGGACCTAAAATGGCTTATAAAGGTGCATGTATTGGTGAGGCGCCTTTCTGAGCCCATGGCATTAGCTGCTGTGCAACGTGGCTGATTGATTACGCGCCGAACGCCCTGTCACGAACCGTGTCAGGGGAAACCGACCAGCAGTTTGCAGATGGGCAGGATAAAGAGCAAAATCAATTGGGGCATGATGTTCCATCTTGTGCTGGTTGTGCATGTCCTTCCGGCAAATGCCCCTGCATAACCCATAGAGCCATGAAACAGCCGTTCTTTCGCACGACAATAATCCCGAGAAAGGTGTGCACTATCATTCGGGGACCCCAAACAGCGGTCCCATGAACTCGCCCCTAGACCCCCCGAAACGAGAAGACGACGGGGGTGCTGTGCGTAGACAGGACCGTGTTAGCGCAGAGGGAGGGTGGTATGTCAAAACGATGAGCAATCACGCCAAGAATTGGGACTCATACGTGGCGCTTGACCACTGTCCAGGGGCTGTGGACGGGCCGGACTGTCCAATTTGGTTTCACGGGTTGCATTAATAATTGAATCCTCAATGGAGTTCCGAGTCTTTAGAGGCACAGGAATGAGTGTTTTGTCGTGACCATATCAGGGGACCAAAAGCAGTCGGCGGCTGCGGCACCGAGCATTCAGAGAGGGAATGGGATGACATTCTCCGTTGGTCATGAGCCAGGAGCCCCAAGAGGCAATAGACACACACGAGTGTGCGCGCACGCGCACAACAATGGCTCTCGCTATCCAAAAGAGAGAGAGAGGACAAGGGAGAGAGATGGTGAGAGAGAGACAGACAGACAGACAGACAGAGAGACAGACAAACAGACAGACAGACACAGAGAGAGAGAGAGCTTGGCACACATACACACAGCTCCAGATGCACAACCATCAGCACCAGAGTCCGGCAGCGGGCGTCCGCATCTCGTTAAGCCCTGCCCACGCAAGGGTAGGCATTCAAAGCGCGTCGCTCAACAGAATTTGGTTGACCACCTTCTGCTGGCTGTTCTGCAGAGGGCGCCGCACCATCGACGGGAGCTCCTGCAGCCTCTCGGCCTCGGCGATGATCAGGATGTCCCCGTGCTGCAGCTCCGCGGACTCGGCGGTCTGCGACCACAACAGCCGATTGATGAGCGCGGGGCGGATCTCTTCGTGAAGGAAGTGCACCGACTGGTCGAAGCCGAAATGTGCCGTCAGATCCGACATGGGCCGGCCCAGCTTCTGGTAGTAATGCCCGAGGTACTTCAACTGCCCGGTGGCCTTGGGCTGAGCACGCGCGGAATCTTCGGCATCGGCGTCCGCCTGCAAATGGGTCAAGGTCATGGGGGGGGGGGGGGGGGGCAACGGCTGCGGACTGCACCCCCCGGCTCGTATTAGTGTTCTCGTGCAGTCTCCAGGCCAGAGCGGCCCTCAGGAAGAATGAAAAAAAAAGAGAAAAGAAAAACTGCCGGCCGCCGGTGCACTCGAACCTCCGCAGAGCGGCGAGTGACTGCGGTAGGCCACCGGCCAAGCGGCGTCGGTTGAGTGTCAACCGCCGTCGGTTGAACAAATCCTACCACCGATAAGCTCGGGCTGTCCGTAGAGGGAAGATAAAGAAACAGCCCGTCCCGCTCCACCGTGCACCAAGGCACCCCCAACAGTCCCATTTGAGCCGTGTACCAGGCATGTGGAGACAGCTTGACCCTGAGTCACAATGCGTGAAGCAGGAACTTGCTGGAGGCCCCTGAGGATCGCTTTACATTCAGTTTGCTTTTGATGTCCGCTGAGCGCCTCTTGTGATCAGGGAAATGTCACGCTTGCGGGGGTAGTTGGTCAGTGCGGTCAGTGATGCAAGAAAATCTGAGGTGATGCGCGGTCCTGTCTTGGAAGCACGCAAGACGTAGGCTGCGGCCATCACTGTGTTGCGGGAGCCACATGCCGTTGACGAGATTGGAGGGCGATGCCCAGTCCAAGCGTGTCCGTGGTCCGCCGACAAACGGTGCCGGGAAACGGGTGGGAAATGGCGATTGTTCGTTCTCCGCCGCCACCGGCCATACCCGCGCGCCTTGTGGGCGACAACGCAGCGGACCTGGGGGGGGGGGGGGCCTCAGGCTCAGATCCTGACACCAACCCCCCCCCCCCCCCGTCGACAATTTGGGACCTTTTGGGGGGAGTTCCTCGGGGAATGGGGCTGGGGGCTGGGGTCCCGGGTACCCCAACATACATCCCTCAAAATGATACCCTCGTCGCACTGATCTTGTTGAACACACGTATGTGGCGTTTGTTTGTACACAGCCCCAGCCCCGGCAGCCACATTTGGGGGACTGGATTGGGGAGGTCAGGAGTCAAAAAAACTTTCATGTTCAGTGTACATCTCTACATTCCCCATGAATTTCTCAGCATTCTGAGCACACACACTTGGGGTCCCAAAACAATCCCCCCCCCATATGCCCAAAAAAAAATGTTACAGCGCCTTGGGCGCCAAGTTGGGGCCAAATGTGGTCCGGACCTCCTCAACGTTGTGGCCATTCCGAAGTGGGGGGGTGGGGGGGTTCGGTCGGTGTCAGGGTCCGGCTGCCCACCATGGACAGATCCCACAGAGTCGCGGCCGGAAAAATCGCGCAGCGAAACATCAACACCTTCAAAAATTAGTGTGGCGATGTCTGCCAGGCCCCTACGCTTTGGCTTTGGGGGGGCCAGCCAGCGGCCCTCCACAAGCGCCTTGAGCACCGCTCCCCCGTACCAGCCGCAAGCGCCTCCACAGGCGTTCACAGCCCTCCTAACGACGCCCCCCCGGGTACGTTGGAACGGCCCCCCGTCCCGCACACGGTGTTGGTTCGCCTACAGAACGCGAACGGTCGCAGATCACGTGTGCATGCTGGGTCAGGCATGTCCGGCCTTCTCGTGTCATTTCTCTGTCTCCCACCCTGTCACCCTCCATGCCTCCTTCTCCATGCCTCTGTGTGGGTGTCCTCTCTTACCAGTCGTACCTCTCTGACCTTAACCCGGACATGAGTCAACCTTGTCCCACAGCACAGGACCGACCAGCGTTGGATGTAAGCGGCGTTTGCGATTAGGCCCGTGCTTAACCCCTGGGGGGGGGGGATCGTCTGGGGGCCCTCAAAGTCCTCTGGCACGCCCTCACTCCTGTTCTTCTCCGCCTGAGAGCGCGCGGGCCCGCCACCTGCCCCTCCCGTGAAAGGCTGATGCGCACCCTGCAGGGCCCACGACACGGAAAAGCACTCTCCTTCAGCGCCCTCTGCCTCCAGCCTTTCCGCCCCCCTCAACCGCAGCCCTGGGGCTGGGTGGGGTGGGGTGGGGGTGGGGGGGCCGGGGGGCGAGACTCCCCGGTGCCGCCCCCCCGCGCCCGCACAGGGATGTGCTTATTAACGGGGCTTGGGGGGCTGATCTGGCAAACCCACTCACCCAGGCCAAACCCCCCCGCACCCAAAACCAAAAAAACTTTCCTCCAGCGAAGAATGAAATTTGAATAGAAGACCAAAAATAAGAGGCCCATTTTAGGTACATTTTTGTTTGCCCTCATACGCCCTCCTCCCGTCGACCCATAGTCCAAACACCAGGATGCCACATTAGCCGCAGCCGAATTCGCCGCCCAGCCGCAGGGGCTTAGAAAAATGGGGGGAAAGGGGGGAAAATGAGGGCAAGTGCGAAAACTTGGGGGGAATGGGGGGAAATGGAGGGAAATGGAGAAAAATGGGAAATGGATAAAAAATGTGTGAAACTCGTAGGAGAAGCTGTCATAAGCTGTTCTAAGCTGTCATAAGCTGTCATAAGGTGTCATAAGCTGTCATAAGCTGTCATAAGCTGTCATAAGCTATCTTAAGCTGTCATAAGCTGTCATAAGCTGCTTTAAGCTGTCATAAGCTGTCATAAGATGTCATAAGCTGTCATAAGCTGTCTTAAGCTGTCATAAGCTGTCATACGCTATCATAAGCTGTCATAAGTTGTCATAAGCTGTCATAAGCTGTCATAAGCTGTCTTAAGCTATCATAAGCTTTCTTAAGCTAGTTTAAGCTGTCATAAGCTGTCATAAGCTGTCATAAGTTGTCATAAGCTGTTTTAAGCTGTCATAAGCTGTCATAAGCTGACATAAGCTATCATAAGCTGTCATAAGCTGTCATAAGCTGTCATAAGCTGTCCTAAGCTGTCATAAGCTGTCGTAAGCTGTCATAAGCTGCCATAAGCTGTCATAAGCTGTCATAAGCTGTCATAAGCTGTCATAAGCTGTCCTAAGCTGTCATTACCTGTCATAATCTGTCATAAGCTGTCATAAGCTGTCTTAAGCTGTCATAAGCTGTCATAAGCTGACATAAGCTGTCATAAGCTGACATAAGCTGTCATAAGCCGTCATAAGCTGTCATAAGCTGTCACAAGCTGTCATAAGCTGTCATAAGCTGTCATAAGCTGTCTTAAGCTGTCATAAGCTGACATAAGCTGTCATAAGCCGTCATAAGCTGTCATAAGCTGTCACAAGCTGTCATAAGCTGTCACAAGCTGTCATAAGCTGTCATAAGCTGTCATAAGCCGTCTTAAGCTGTCATAAGCTGTCATAAGCTGTCATAAGCTGTCATAAGCTGTCATAAGCTGTAATAAGCTGCCATAAGCTGTCTTAAGCTGTCATAAGCTGTCATAAGCTGTCATAAGCTGTCATAGGCTGTCATCAGCTGTCTTAAGCTGCCATAAGCTGTCATAAGCTGTCATAAGCTGTCATAAGCTGTCATAAGCTGTCATAAGCTGTCATAAACTGTCATAAGCTGTCATAAGCTGTCATAAACTGTCTTCAGCTGGAGAAAAATGGGACAACATTGGACAATTTTCCCATTTTTGTCCCATTTTTCCACAGCCTCACTGCCTTTCCCTCAGGTTCCTTTGCTGGCTGAACTACCTGACGGGAAACATGAAAAACGTTTGCCCGGGCCCAAACCAGCCGATTCTTCGGCAAACGCGGAAGCGTGAAACACGAAGCACAACCCTGCCCCCCGGTCCCGCATCGCCCGCGCCGACATACCGTCCCGCCCCCGGGCGCCGGGCCCTTTACGTACTGCTTCACGAAGAGCAGCAGCCCGTGCAGCGGCACCGGCCCCCGGGGCCGCCGCTCCACGAAGACCCAGCGGTTCATCGTCCGGAACGGGTCGTCGGCCTCCTGCCGATCGTCTACGCGCACCGTCCCGTTGTTGCGCCGATGCGCACCCCACAAGTGCACCTGAAGAAAAGGGAAGACGGGAGAAAAAGGGAGAACACACGCGAGCACCCGAAAGCGCAATCTCCGCGATTCACCGGGTGTCCCAAAAAAATCCCAGAAACCCAACGAATCGGCAGAATGAATCGGCAAAATCTCGGAAACCCAACAAATCGGCAGAATGAATCGGCAAAATCCCAGAAACCCAACGAATCGGCAGAATGAATCGGCAAAATCCCGGAAACCCAACGAATCGGCAGAATGAATCGGCAAAGTCCCAGACACCCAACGAATCGGCAGAATGAATCGGCAAAGTCCCGGAAACCCAACGAATCGGCAGAATGAATCGGCAAAGTCCCGGAAACCCAACGAATCGGCAGAATGAATCGGCAAAATCCCGGAAACCCAACGAATCGGCAGAATGAATCGGCAAAATCCCGGACACCCAACGAATCAGCAGAATGAATCGGCAAAGTCCCGGAAACCCAACGAATTGGCAGAATGAATCGGCAAAGTCCCAGAAACCCAACGAATTGGCAGAATGAATCGGCAAAATCCCGGAAACCCAACAAATCGGCAGAATGAATCGGCAAAGTCCCAGACACCCAACGAATCGGCAGAATGAATCGGCAAAATCCCGGAAACCCAACGAATCGGCAGAATGAATCGGCAAAGTCCCTGAAACCCAGCGAATCGGCAGAACAAATCGGCGAGGTCGGCCGAATTCGACCGCCGATTTGACAGGGGGGCAAGGGGGGGGGGGGGACCTCGTCCCGCGGGAAGCCCAGCAGGAGGCTTGCCACGTGCCGCAGCCGCGCGGCCGTCAAATTGGGGGGGGCCTGGAACTGGAAGCCGCCGGCCGCGTCCAGGGCCCAGAGGTCATAGACGGGCCCCTGTTGCGCGTGGTACTGCTCCAGCGACTGGTCGGTGAAGACCTCCCACGTGCAGAGGGTGGCGGGGTCGGCGCGGGGGAGGAAGTGCCGCGGAGCGAGCCACTGCGGGAGGCTGTCGCCGATGATGGCGACGCTGCAGAGGTCGACGAGCTGCTTGTCGGTAAGGAGGCCCGACGCGCGCGCGTTCTGCAGGAGCGCGCGCGCGTCGAGCAGCCCCCAGTGGAGGGTCTGGCAGATGGGGGCGAGGGCCTCGGGGGTGACGGCGTCCGGGGGCTGGCGCTTGGCCCACGCGGTGGCGGCGAGGACGCGCTGCACCTCGCTGAGGGGGAGGAGGTGGTGGTTGAGGAGGAGCGTGAGGAGCTTGACCCCGAAGGCGCTGAGGACTTCGACGGTGATGCCTGTGGTATGGCGTGGGGTGGTAGGGGAGGGGGAGGGGGGGTTGTGTGGTGGTGTTGGCGGGATGTGGGGGGGGGGGGGGCATGTGTTGGTGTGGGAGGGACGGGGGGAGGGGGGCATCCCGATACAGAGAGACCGGGGCATGGTCGCGTGTGCACTGGTGTCAACGGAAAGATAGGCAGACAGACAAACCCCGGAGCGAACGCTAATTGGGCGTGAAAATTGCACGCGCATTTGGCTTAGAGCTGCCCCCCTCGCCCCCAACCGCCCTCATGTTTGTCCCGTTCGCACCCCCGTTCCCGTTCCTGCGCTCTGTATGGCCTGCCCTCCGCCCACCCGCCCAATGCCCCGGTCGGTCGTGGAGGAGGGCCCCAGGGGTAGCCCCGCGCCACGACCTTTCAATCACCAGGCGCACGAGTGACTTCGACCCCTCCATATGACCCCCGAACGAGGACTTGTGGGGGTGGCGAGAGAACAGACGCGCAACGTCAGCCCAACAACCTCCTCATCAGTGGTACCCCATGCCCCTTTCGGCTCTGCAGTCAAACCCCCCCCCCCCCCCCGGTACCACACACAGCGGGCCCCTCCGTGGCGGGAGGGGTCGCAGCCACGACCCCCGTACGGTGACGTGTGGGCGGTCGCGTGGCATGGCATTGGTGGTGGTCGCAGCACAACACGCCGCTCAGGCAGGGGGGGGGGGGAAAGTGCAAATGAACTATCCAAAAAATGCAGTGCAAAAAAATGCAAAAAAGTGCAAATATGTGCAAAAAAGTGCCAAAAAAAAAAGCAACCATAAAAATGCAATGACAAGGCAACATAATACACAACAGTGCACTACACAATGCGCTCCAAACGTAACATTGAAACTAGTGATGTGGTTCTGAAAACACCTTTGCTCTCCGGGGCTCCGTACCTATAAATACGGATACTGTGGAGGAGGATAGTGCTCTTGGTTTCGGCATTACGCCACTTTGAACCTACCTTCCAGGTTCATTTTCCTCTTCCTCATCATTTGTATGTACCTGCGCACCAGCTTCTGGCTGCGTCACAGACATCAAAAGAGCGAAAACAACTCTGACAGGGCAGTGGAAACAAGTGCAAAAAAATGCAAAAAAGTGCAAAATGTGCAAAAAAATGGCTCAAAGTGAAAAGTGCAAAAAAATGTCAAAAAAGTGCATTTGCACTTCCCCCCCCCCCCCCTGGCTCAGGCCGCGAGAGAGAAACGAAAGGCCTGTCAGGGCCGATCACTGGACCCTCGACGCCTTTGGCACACAGGTCCGTGTGGTTGTGGGAAAGAGAGGGCAGCATCAGAGCGTCGGCTGCGACTGAGAGGGGGAAGCAGGCGGTGGCGTTTGTGCCGGCGCAAGGGCAAGCCGGACCATCGCCGGGCGGTGCGCGCCGGCAACGAATGGACGTCGCAGCCGCTACCCCCCGTGTACAGTGACCGTTCCCTCACACCTCCGAGGGATCGGTGCTGAAGTGGGTTCAACATTCATGACTGATATTGCGAGTGCTCTGCACAACACATGGGACGATTGATTGGGTTGCGGGCAGACAAGGCATTGGCGGGCGCAGTGCACCAGCAGCACTCACACAACCAAACAGCATTCTTGTTCCCATTCAAAGAAAAAATGACGGTTCCCTCGCCCCCCCAAAGGGATATGCAAGGGCGGGGGGGGGGGGGGTCGTACCGCCGCAGGGTGAGACTGCCCATGGGGAACACCGCCATGGGGGCGTATCTGCACAGCGCGGGCACAGCGCGGGCACAGCGCCCAACAGTTGGCTTACCCGTGACCACTCTGAAGACCACTCACCACCAGGGGAGCGACCTCCACAGGGCAAAAACGGCAGATTTAGACAGCAATCTGGCGTTTGTAGTGGGGAGTGTAGTTTGTTTTAACTGATTGTCTGAGTGTTTGGACTGAGTAAGAATCTGATCAGTCCTGTTGTATGGGAACGCAGTACTTACTGCGGTCACCTTGGCCATCGGGGGAAATGTGCGGCGGAGGGACCTTGCATTGCTGCGGGTGAATGCGGTCCGTCTGTCCCGCGGCTCAAGCCATCCGCAGGGGGTAGAGAATGCCCCTTGGAAGGGGAGGGAGCCCAAACTAGATTGAGAGACTGGCTTTGAAAGAATGACAAACAGTAACAAACACAAATGAAAACAAACAAACACATATTGAGGCAATGCGCTCCGCGGTCTGACATGCGTGCATCTTTGGGGGGCGCTTCTGCACAGTGCCCCATAGTGAGCTAGCTTTCCCCCGACCACCCTGAAGACCACACCACCAGGGGAGCGACCTCCACAGGGCAAAAACAGCAGATTTGGACAGCAATCTGGCGTTTGTAGTGGGGAGTACAGTTTGTTTCAACTCATTGTCAACCGCCTTCCCCCCCCCTCCAGGGCGCCCAGCCTACGCCAGCCACTGTCCCCCTGACGGCAGGTGCCAGGCTCAATGGCATTTGTAACCGACAGTAACCGCCTCCGCGGTGCCCCCCCGCCACATGTCCCGCTACCACAGACCCATGTACCATGCACCCCACCCCCGGGGGTCCCGGAGGCCCACCTTGGAGCTGCAGCAAGTTGATGATCTGCAGGGCGGCCTCCGAGCAGAACTCGCCCTGTTCCAGGAAAGTGTCCAGGATTTGCAGGATCTCGAGGGTGGCGGCGGCGTTGCGCTTGCGCTGGCGCAGGGCTTCCAGACAGAACTCGGCGTACTGCTGCAGGCACGGACACGGGCTGCGGTGGGGACAGCGGGACCGAAGGGGCCGCATGGACCGGGACCCCCTCAAAGACCCGCGGGATCGGATCGCTCACGGCGATTCGGGGACCCGCGTGGCGCGGGGCCCCGGAGTCGTGGCCCACCGCGATGGTTTGTGTTCGGGTGTGCCGTCACATTTTTTTCTGGTGGTGCCCGGGATGTGCCTACGATTTTCAATCTGCGTTGACATATCCGCTGGTGAATATGCGGGGCATATTGTTCGTGGAAAACAGACGACTGCGGCATATCATAACTGCTGCACTCACATCTCAGTTGGGGGCCAAAATGTCGTGGTTGTGTGTTTTGTGGGTTGGGGGACATTTGAGTTGGTGTTGTTTGCCCAATGGTGCCCACGACTGTTCATTTGCAGACGATTTCTCCCCAGGAAAAAAAAAAGAACTTTATCAAAGGCGCCCGAAATTGGAGGTCGACTTTAGGTACGCAACCCTTTTTTTTTGGCCTGCGAACCAGCCTCCCGATATCAATCACAGTCGCCATTCAGCTGTGGCCTGGCGCCAGTCCACTCACGCGCCCCGCGTTGCGCACCTGTGCTTATGCCACGGACGTGCAACCGCACAAACAGTCCCGGAACTCTGTGTAGCAACACAGGGCGCCCCCCACAGGGCGGTCGGACAGCAATTGTCAGCCGTAGCTCCGAGGGGGGAGGCCTCTGATGGAAGACCGCTGGGCATGTGCAGGCGTGCTCAGGCCCGTGTGGGGGCACGCTGCACGGGGGCCTGGCCGCTACAAGACCGGAGGCTCCCCCGGCACGCGGAGGCAGGGAAGGAATGGCGGACGGAGCGCGCGCGCGCGCACTGCGATGGAGGCGGCGCGGTGGGGCGGCACAGGTCTGCAGGAGGAAGGGGCCCCTCACCCCCAGTGCGCCACATCAGGGGGCAGGTTAGGGCCTCCCTGTCTACCCATCCTCGTGGGGAGGCCTGCTGGCCATTGCCGTTTGGGGAACAGCGCCTTCGGCACTCACTCACCCATCCTCCCACTCACTCACGCAGGCACGCAGGCACGCACCCACTGACGCAGGCGCCCACTCACGCATCCACCCCCTCAGGCACCCACACAAGCAGGCACTCACCGGTGGAGCACTCACGCCGCGCGCTCCACACGTCTTGTGAGGTGAGCACATCGGGCGCGGTCGGGGTGCCCCCCTCCCCCCCCACTTCCCGCTCCACAGCCACGCAGCAAAGGGGCATCAACAACCAACGGCACAATGCACAACGATGCCCCTCGCTCGCCCACACCCCTCCCCACAGGCTCGGGGCAGTGACAACGGAAGCGGCAGGGACACCGGCAGTAGCAGCAGGTCGCAGAGCTGGTACATGGGCACCAGCTGCACCCAGTCCATGCAGCAGGCGCCGGTGTAGATCAACTCGAGGAACAAGGCAAAGAGCTGCGGGCAGGTCCCGTCCATCTTCACGTGGCGGTGCGAGGCCTCCTCGCAGTCATACTTGAAGCTCACCACGAGCTGCGGGCAGCGCACCTGCACAAGAGAACAGGCGACGCCGACCGTACTTCGTCTCGTGCTCGGGTTTTCGAGTCGGATGGGCCGGAGCGGGGCCCCCACCACCGGCACCGGCCAATACGGGGCCCTCCCCCAGGGGGGCCGGCTCCTCGGGTTTGGACACCAACTACCCCCCCCCCCCCCCCCCACTATGCGTTGGCTGAAGCACCCAACCCGGTGGGTGCCGATGGGCACATACGAGGGATGATGGGTGGTGGGGGGGGAGGGATCTACTCATGCACACGCACCCTGTCTGGGAGCCTCTGTTGCTCTGCAGCAAGCCCAGGCTGCCCCCCCCAGGCGACTCCCCCAGGGGCAACTCAACTAGGGGCAACGCACTATGGGTGCCGCAGGGCAACAGGGCAACCGGGTGCCGAGAAGAGGGGAGGGGAGCCACACACAGGCAACCCCTGCCGGAAGCCTGGCTGGGCAGCACCACAGGCCTCACGGGCCCACGGGCAGTTGGGCTGGCAGCGACAGCAGAAAACAGGCAGCCCCTGCACGGGCAGTGTCACAGGTCCCGGTGGTCCACAGGCAGTCGTGCTGGCATCGTCAGGCAACGTAAGGCAATCAGCCCCCCCCTCTGAGCGCCGTCTGTTCGCAATGGCCAGAGGGGCGAATGGGGGGGAGGGTATGGGAGGGGCAGATGGGGAGGGGTCCAGGAGGGGCAAAGTGTGGGGGAGGGGGGGGCTGAGGGTACATGGCCACAAGGCCAAGCAGTGCCCCTGCCTCCGCTTGCCCTCCCTCTAACCATACCATCACCCCAAAGCTAACCCTAACCTTTGCAGCGAGCTGGTTCAGCCATGCCAGCCAGTTAGGCTGAACAAGATCTTCCAAATCTTGTTCATGGCTCTTTGTAGCCACACCATTGCTCTCCAATGTGGACCCCAACACTAACTCTAATCCTAGCCTGTGGTTAGAGCTAGGGTTAGGGTCAGGGCTAGGGCTAGGGTTAGGGCTAGGGCTTCAGGGCAAGGATTGGGGTCAGGGGTAGGGGTAGGGTTCTTACAAGGCGTAGGGTTGGGGTGGGCGTTAGGGTCGGGTTCGGTTTACGGATGTGGACAAATTGGACAAAAATTTCCTTTGGGCGCCTTTGGTGCCCTCAGAGCATCCTCCTGAGGCCTGGACTCCTGGAAGGGGGGGGGGGGGGGTTGAGGGGTAATTGGCGTCCTAGGACCCATGGAGTCGCCACCCTCAGGGGTGCTCCTCCCGGAGACAGTGCTATCCAGATGAGGCAGAGGTACCACTGCCATCCCAAGTTGCCGAGCCCAAGCCCCGTTGGGGTCAGGTAGCTTCTCGGTGCCCTCTCAGGGCCTCTGAGGGCGCGCGCGCGCGCGAGTGTGTATATTCGGCCAAATGTCTTGCCGTTGGACGCTTCAAAGCTGGTTGAGGGGCGGTGGTAGCTGGCAATACCTGACCCGACCTGACCTGACTTATTTCTGCAGAGAATAATTTCTCAGACAGCAGAGGACAACCCGGTGATGATGATACACAGGCGGTTGACTTGATTCCGCCCTTTGCGGCAGTCCCCCCGCTGGTTAAGATAGGGGCTGTACCTTATGACTCGTGGTATGCGGGAACTTTGGATGCAGCTCCTCATTTCAAACCTCCAACGGTCATACACCATGCGGATTTGGTGGCGCTACGGCACCGGGTATGGGTGGAGGGTGTTTCTGCACAGCGTGCGCACAGCGCGGGCACAGCGCCCATTAGTCAGTCAGGTTTCCTGTGAACACCCTGCAAACCACCCACCACTAGGGAAGCATACGTCCGCACGGCAAAAACAGATTTAAACAGCAATCCGGCATTTTCAGTGTGAAACATCGCTTTATCTGAGCTTTTGGATTGGGTAAGAATCTGAGCAGTTCTGTGTCTGGGAACACAGTAGTTACCGCGGTCACCAGGGCCATGGGGGGAAATCACGGGGGGGGGCATCTCCTCGCTTCTGTACGCGACTCCCCCCCCCCCCAGTAAAAGTGGGCCGAAGGCCCCGGGGGGGGGGGGGGGCATTGGAAGGGGGGGGGTTCAGGGAGGGGCGAGGGGGGGGGGGGGGGGTTGGGAGGGTCTGTTGGGGGGGGGGGGGCGGGGGGGGGGGGGGGGCACAGGCTCCCCTTACCTCCCCTTGCCCTCCCTCTAACCATACCATCACCATAAACCTAACCCTAACCTTTGCGGCCAGTTGGTTTGGCCATGCCAGCCATGTTGATTGGGCTGCACAAGATCCCCCAAATTTCGTTCATGGCTGCTTTTGCCACATCATTGCTCTCCATTTTGGAGCCCAACACTCATTCTAACCCGAACCTAGGGTGAGAGCTAGGGCTAGGGGCAGGGCTAGGGTTAGGGTCACCGAGCTGGTGGAACCAGTCTTGGTTTTATAACCCTTTTTAGGGTCTAGGGTGGACCTACCAGGTTTAGCAGCAGCAGCAACAAGCAGCAAGCAGCAAGCAGCAACAAGCAGCAAGCAGCACGCGCGAAATGGGGAAAAATCAGACATCCGTCGTGGTGCTTCACATTCGGCTGAAATTTTGGTGGATGATACCTATGGGTGTGAGGGACAACCACACAAATTTTGAGCCAGAATCTCAACGGTGGCGGCCGTGAATGGGTGTCGCAAGTGGCGGACCTCAGTTTCAAAAACTGCAATTTAGGGCCAAAAACAGCCATTTATAGGCCAAAAGAGCCCTAGAACCCATTCAAAACGGCCAAGGAAAGGGAAAGGGTGGGTGCACTCCATGTGCGGCTTGACTTTCTTGTGTCAACGAGCCATTTGCGGCCCTCTGACTCCACCATATGTCCCGGAAACGGCCCAAAAAGGCCCCCACAAGCCCCAAATTTTGTGCAGATTGGCTGGCGACAGCCACAAACCAAGAATAGGCCATATCTTTGGCTACATGGCTCAAAACGCGATTCCGAGGGCACCTAATCCACCCGCAACCCCCCTCGTTTTGTGGTTTCCACCCCTCAAAATTGCCCAAATGGACGCCTAGACTCCCGTACCCAAGCCCAGTAGGCTGCGGCAAGCTGCAAGCTCAAGCCCAAACAGGTGGGTGCCCAAATGGGTCAATAGGGTCCAATAGGGGCAGAAAGATGACTTTTCTCAAAAATGATCCTAGACCATGTGTGATGCTAAAACAAGTGTTTTTGGACTGTTTTGAGCTTGGGGTGGCCCATTTTGGTCCTCCGAAAATCCCAAAATGCCTTGAAGATGCGTTGTTTTGGGACCAAAAATGGGTCAAAAATGGGTCAAAAACGCATTTTTCCAAAACTCATCCTAGACCATTTGGGGTGCACAAACGGGTGAAATGAGCCCATTTTGAGCCCATTTTGGGGCATTTTGGCCCCTCACAAGTCCACAAAAGCCTTGAAAGTGGGCCTTGTGGTGAAGGGGATCACTTGCAAGCTGATTCCACCCTGTCAACGGCCTTCAATGTGTAACTCATTGGTGTCCCTCACCATTCATATCTAATGTTCCCTCCCCCACCAGCTCGGTCCCAATATTCAGTCTTGATTAGGGTTAGGGTTAGGGTCACCGAGCTGGTGGAACCAGTCTTGGTTTTATAACCCTTTTTAGTGTCTAGGGTGGACCTACTAGGTTTAGCAGCAAGCAAGCAAGCAAGCAGCAAGCAAGCAGCACGCGCGAAATGGGGAAAAATCAGAACTCCATCGTGGTGCTTCAGATTCGGGTGAAATTTTGGTGGATGATACCTATGGGTGTGAAGTACAATAATACAAAGTTTGAGCGAGAAACTCAACGGTGGCGGCCGGGAACGGGATTCGCAAGTGGCGGACCTTAGTTTCAAAAACTGCAGTTTAGGGCCAAAAACAGCCATTTTTGGGCCAAAAAAGCCTTGGAACACATTCAAAACGGCCAAACGAAGGGAAACGGTGGGTACACTCCACGTGCTGCTTGACTTCCCCGTGTCAACGAGCTCTTTGCAGCCCTCTAACTCCATGATATGTCCCAAAAACAGCCCAAAAAGGCCCCTAGAAGCTCCAAATGCTGACAGCCACAAACCAAGAATAGGCCATATCTTTGGCTACATGGCTCAAAATGCGATTCCGAGGGCACCTACTCCACTCGCAACCCCCCACTCAGAATTGCCTAAACGGACGCCTAGACCCCAATACCTAGGCCCACTACGTTGCAGCAAGCTGCTAGCTCAAGCCCAAACAGGTGGGTGCCCAAATGGGTCAATAGGGTCCAGTAGGGGTAAAAAGATGACTTTTCTCAAAAATGATCCTAGACCATGTGCGACGCTAAAACAAGTGTTTTTGGACCGTTTGGAGCTCGTGGTGGCCCATTTTGGTCCTCCGAAAATCCCAAAATGCCTTGAAAATGGGCTGTTTTGGGACCAAAAATGGGTCAAAAATGGGTCAAAAACGCATTTTTCCAAACCTCATCCTAGACCATTTGGCGTGCACAAACGGGTGAAATGAGCCCATTTTGAGCCCATTTTGGGGCATTTTGGCCCCTCAGAAGTCCAAAAAGCCTTGAAAGTGGGCCTTGTGGTGATGGGGTTGACTTGCAAGCTGATTTCACTTTGTCAAGAGCCATCAATGTGTGAATCATTCTTGATGTCCCTCCCCAGTCATGGCTGATGTTCCCTCCCCCACCAGCTCGGTCCCAATATTCAGTCTTGATTAGGGTCAAGGGAAAGGTTTGGGGGTAGGGTTAGGAGTAGGCTGAGGGTTGGGGTGGGCATTAGAGTCAAGGTTGGGTTCAAGGATAATGTTGGGGTGCAAAGTGGACAAAATGGGCAAGGGGAATGAAAAAAAATTTTCGGGCGCCTTCGGCGCCACTATATGTATGGCCAGTAGCTGTTGACCCTTGGTAACTAAGTTGGCCCGGAGTGCAAGGAGGGGGGGGGGGGGGGGTTCGCGTACAGGGACCGAGGAGACGTGGGGGAAATGGGTCCAAAATAGCCTCCTTTTTGCACAGCGCATGGTGCGGCCCCATCAGACGGCAGAGGACGACCCGATGATGATGATACACAGGCGGATGCCTGGATTCCGCAGTTTGCGGCAGTCCCACCGCTAGTTAAGACAGGGGTCTGACCACAAAAGCGGTGGTCAGAAAAAACTAGGAAAATGACGGCCAGGGTCCCGTGCTTGGAAAAGCCCGTGCTTGCGCAAGGGTGGCGGTGGGGGGGGGGGGGGGGGCAGTGGATGTAATCGTATCAGAAGAGAACACAACAGAACAGAACAGAAGCCGCCCCTCCCCGCCATAAATCAATCTCAAGCTTGACCACACCCTCGCCCCTCAATGCCCTGCCCCGCCCCCCCCTACAAAAAGGAACCGGCACTTTGACGCTGCGGGCTGCCTTCAGCATTTGTGGTCCCTAGACTGCCTGGCCACTCGACAGCGTTTGACGGTTACACGTTTGAGGGATTGCCACCGCACACCTTCAGAATGCCGTAGTGCGCCGCGAAGGTCCGGACCGCTCCGGTGGTGGCGTCACTCACGGTGATCCTGCAGTCGGCCGTCTCCTCGTCATCGATAAGCTGCAGATACTCCGGCAGCCGTTGGGGCAGCCCAATCCACACGTCCTCCGGGCTCGCAGGGCAAGTGGCGGTCTGGGTCCCGGTGGTGATGTGCAGCATCCGTCTCAGACCGGCTTGGGGCCTGCCGTCATGCCATTGTCCCTGCAAAACAAACGCGTGAGAAAGTCCGCGTCCGCGTCGACCGAGGCGGGCGTATCCGAGCGGGCAAAGGCCCGAAGGAGAGAGGCGCACGGGCTGCTGTTTGCGGACCGGCCAGACGGACGGTGCTAATCCTGTGGCGCACAATTTGGGTAATTGTCGTGGAAGAGGGCAAACCGCACCCTTTGTGAACCGTACGTTTGAACGGGGAGTGGTTATCGCAACCTGTTTTGAGTATTGTGCCCCGCCATTTTGCCCGGTTCACCTACTGGCTTCACCCGAAATTGAGGAATGCGGTGCTGATGAGTTACTGGTGAGTCGTGGAGGGTTGTTGTTCCTTCTTGGTGGCTTGCTGCAGATTGAATCCTGTAGGGCTGCTGTTAATTCCTGGTGGCTTGCTGTTGATTGCTGGTGATTGTGAGTAATTCCGGGTGGTTGCTGTTATTTTCTGATGCACTGCTGTTACCTGATGGCAACATTTTTCTGTTTCAGCTCTTGTGGAAGGGCACAACAGACTTATGCCACCTGAAGATCAATCCTGCTGTGTATCAGCTCCCCCATTGTACCTGACCGTCCGACCCACAGATTCCACCGTACCCCATCTGCAAATGCTCAGGCAACTGTTGGACAAGAAATTTTGCTAAATTTCGAAATGGGTTTATTTCACACAGCGGCCTGAAAATTGTGTGGGAAATTTCGCAGGAATTCGAAACGCGAAATATCCCGCGGCAAAAAATTCCCGCTGCGAAGTCCCCCCTCCCCTGTACCCCGAATTTCCGTCTTATTTTGTGTATATTATTTGCGTAGTGTGCAGCATTCTCGTGGGAAAAAATGCCTACTTTTGATACTTGGGCACCAACACACCCTATTTTCAGTCCTTTCCACCCACTTTGGTGGGCCAAAATCCTCGATCCTAAGCAGCTGAATACCTTCGAAAGCATGTTTCTCTTCAGATTCCAACACCAAAAATAGGCACTTCGTAATGTGGGGTGGGCTGTGGTGGGGGCAAAAGGCCATCGTGAGCCGCATGCGTCGTATTGGCCTCGTCAAAAAAATCAGAAATGGGTTATGTAATGAGATCGGCACCACTAGACAGCAGGTGCGTGCCCCGCTATGGGATGCAGATGCGTGTGCACAAACGTCAGGCACAAAACAGTGCAAAGCAAAAGTCAAGGAGACTCTTCAGTGACACGTTATCAGCGCCTTTCGCTGCAGTAGAGAGGCAAAGACATTAAGTACGATGCAGTTCCACTGCACCCAAGTAGCATGAACTGTATTCTGGTGGATTCACCTATCATCAGGCACAGAAGACCCCCTCCCCCCTTTGCAGCCCTCCAACCCCCCCTCCAGTTACGCATTGGAGATGCTCCGAGGCACGAGATCAGGAACAACAGGCACCGACTCCAAATAGATTTGGAGCAGAATCGCTTCTTCAACGATGCAGAGATTACTGCATTCATGCACATGCGGATCAGCGGGACAACAAGAAGACAACAGTCGGGTACACAAAGGTCAAACCTGAACTTGAGGTTACAAAACAAGCACGAAAGACAGAGGAATAATGTTTTGAAGTGTACTTTACACTATGAGCTCGCACGATATTGCCTTTGGTCGAGAATAGTCTTTCATGTCCATGAATTTGCACATTGCAATTTGAGTTGACGTGCACCGCCGAATTGGAATTGGGCCTCTCGAGCCTCACCTCGTGTTCATCAATTGGCACAGGACGGAGGAATTTTGTTCTGCACAACACGGTCAGGGTCGCGTGTGGGCTGCAGACATTGTTTCTCTGCAAAAGTGAGGCTGAGAATCAGCATTCGAGACAAAGACACGAGTGTTCATGTTAGGTCAGACGTCAAATTTGGACAGTGGGTGGTGGCATAGGCCATTTCTGGTTTATCCCTCCTTGACTCTGAGGGGGGTGCCCTCGCACTGCACGCACACTACATGCACATTGCGCACTACTTTTTAAGACCAATTTCCCCCTAAAGAGCCCCCAAGCACACCCCTTCCACATGCCCTTGCATCACCCCTGCCTCAGGAGCAAGCCCCACTGTAGACCCGTAGACCCCGGGAGACCTCCTTCAGTGGGGGCAGGAAGTGGTCCATCTCCCACGCATGGGGGTGGGAGGATGGACCGGGGGTGTTGGGTATGGCCGTCAAGCATAGCCCCGCTGCTGACCGCCTCGGGATGATGGCATGGTACGTCCTGGCTAGCACAAAGGATCCTTGGCGTTGATCAAGCCCCTGAGGTCCCCTTCGATTATAGTACTTGGATGTGATACAACACTTGGAGAGGATGCTGGATTGTCCCCCGGCCTTGATCATGATCCTGAGGTCCGACATCAACCCTGCTTGCTTGGGGTCCCCATGATGGGGAGAAAACAACATGGATACATCACCTCTGCCTTCTAGAGGCCCCATGGTGGGGAGAAATCAACCCAGAAAAGAGTGGATGTGGTGTAAATGAGCAAAAAGGTGTGAAAAAAGGTGGAAATGGGTGAAACTAGGTGAAAATCCAAAAATGCCATGTCCGCAATGTGGAACAAGCATCAAAACCTACCCTCAAACAACAATGATGCCCCTAGTATCACAAAGTATGGGTCTCTAGTACGGCCACGCGCCCAAATAGTTGCACTGCGCTTGCACTGCCCCGCACTACGCTAGCTGTGCCCCCCTGAATATGCACATGAGGGCGGTTCTGCATAGCGCACTCACCACCCAAGAATGAATTAGCTCTCCTTTGACCACCCTGAGAACCACCCACCACCAGGGAAGCACACGCCCACAGGGCAGAAACAGCAGATTTCGACAGAACGCTGGCAGCTATCTGGCAATCTAGCACAGTTTGTTTCAACTCATCGTCAGAGTTTTTGGACTGAGTAAGAATCTGAGCAGCCCTGTGTATTGAAACATAGTAGCTCCCGCGGTCATCAGGGAAAACAGGTCCAAAATAGCCTACTTTTCGCAACAGCGCACACACAGCGCAGGCTCAGGCTCAGTACACCGTGTGCCCCCAAATTGTGGACGTGCCGTCAGTGGAGAGGAACAGCAAAATCCAATATATAAAATCCATATGTAGTGCAGGATCCTTGTATCGGTCAGGTAGAATAGTTGGTAAGAGCCCTGCTTTGATGTGCCCTTTGCTCGCGTTTGATGAGTGCATCGGATTCAGTAATTCATCCTCCCGTCCCCTCTCCCCCAACCTGATGGGGCAACACAGCGTGAACATGTGCTATCCCCGCCCTGCATGGTCCCCTTTGGGGTCCCCTTTCCCCCTGTTTCCCCCAATTTCCACCCATTCCCCCCCCCCTTTGTTCGACTGGGGTATGATGTGCCGGAGACGTGCCCAATCCGGCACACTCTACCCCTGAAGGGGTGCAGAGCTGTGCTTTGGCGTTGTCATTCTGGGTGGTGTCAACATGAGACCCCTGGGGGATGGTCATCAATGGCGGCTATTTTGGGGTCAGGGCACTGAGAACCGTCTGTGGTGATGCGAACGCTTGAGCAGATGTGCGCCGGTCGTTTGGGGGACGGGGGGGGGCACTTGAAGATGCGCCGGAGGCAAACTGCAACCGCACGGCAGTCCAATGCCCCCGAGCGCATCGGTCGCAGTCGGCGCCTCCAGCGGCGCCGGCCGCGTGCCTTGACAATGTCTTGCCACAAAAAAACAATCTGCTGGTGCAACGAAGGTGGCCGAGCACAAACGGCCTGGTGTGCGGAAGCCCTGCGTTACATCGGGGCTCGTAATCGCCTGCTGAAGTTGCTCATGCAACGTTTTTTTGGTCACTGCCTTCGTACAGTCGGTGACAAGGGGTTTGTGCAACATGTATGGATCCCTGTGTCCCGCGTGCTGGCAGGCCTTCGCGACTAACATCATTTTCCGGATTTTGGGATGTGCTGAGAGGGCAGTGGTGGCAGTATCAGGGCAGGGGTGCCATGCACCACAACCCCCGGCTGCAATCACGGCATCTGCCGAAGACCCCCAAGGCGAAGCCCGAGGTCAGCGCACAAAGCCTGTCCACCAGCCCCAGGACAGCAACATGGGGGGAATGTTTGCCCGGCGCGCGCCTGGTGCGCTACTTTTCTATTAACTATCCCGAATTCAGCCCCAGATTTACCCTCTCATGGAGAAGCCCCCCAAGTAGACCACGTTGCACTTCACACCTTCCCTACAAAGCACGTTGCATAAAAAAGCAAAATCTGTGAATTCAGCAACTCCAACTGTCATCTGTATGTATGTAAATGCTACGTCACCCCTGCATTCTCGGGGGTCCCCAACAAAGGGGACAAAATCAGAAGTCAAAACCTACGCTCGGGGTCCCTATAATGCTCCTAGTATCTCGAAGTATGGGTCAGCCAGACGCCCAAATAGCTGCACGGCGCTAAGTGCGCCCCCTTAGTGCACCCCCTAGAAGGCCACCGGTGGGGTACGGGTCACAAAAAATGCCTGGCGCGCGCCCGGCGCACTAACGTTCCCCCATGGGTGACCATTACGCCCAGACCATATAGACACGGGCGGTGAGGCCATGTTGCCATCGAAGGGATGTGGCCCCGGAAAGGACGAAAGCCCACACAGCCAGTGCGGAGAAGTCCCCCCCCCCCCCCCCGCCAAAGGGCTCAATTGACCCCCCCCCCCCCACCCGAAAAAAATCCTACTAAGATCGACCCCCGACCCCGACTCGATTCGGCAAAAAATGAAAATGGGATTTTGGAACCAGCGCGTCGAGGGGGTTCAGAAAACATGTACTTGGTGACAAATAGAATTGACCATTTTGAATGCTCAAAGGTCTTCGGCGCCTTCGGTGCCAGAGTTTATAACACCTGATTAATGGTCCTGTCAATTGAGCCCTTTTCCCGCCCCCCGCCCCCCCCAGTTGACCTCCCCTGTGCCCCACGGCCCCCGCAGGTACAAGGGCTACCAGCCCGCCTCCTCCCGCGCCGTGATCCGCCCGGTGATGCGCAGCACCGTGCGGTCCTGCAGCATTTTGACGGTGCATTTCGTGATGTTGTCCACGTCGTCCATCCCCAAGTGGTGCGTCCCGTCCAGCGGGAGGTCGAGGCGGCGCAGGAGGCCCTTCATCCCCGTCACTTTGTGCTTCGGTCTGCGCAGAGGCGACGCGGGTGGCGACCCGCGGGACCGGGGCTGGGCCTCACCGCGTGGCTGGGCCGCGGGGATGGGTCTCAGGCGGGGGAGAACATTGGGTCGAGGGGGGGGGAGGGAGGCTTTCAAGCCCATCTTCCAACCCCCCCCCCCCGGGCACCCCTCCCCCATGGACACCCGAGCCTGCCTGCTTACTATCCCTCCGGGGGGCCTGAGAGGGCGGTGGGGGGGGGGGGGGGGGGTCGTACGACAACGGCAGAGCGGTGGTCATGCCTCACGCCTCGACGGTCGGAGAGCGGGCGCCGTCGGTGCAAGAGCTCCGCCCGGCACCCCCCCATCGCGCGCTTGCCACTCGCGTTGCGCTCCGCGGTCGCCGTGGGTGTTGTGGACGCAGCACTGCCGCTCTGCAGCCCTGCGGTCTGTGCGGGGGGGGGGAGGGGTCGGTGGCCCCCATGACACGCTGATCACTTTGAACGCACACAAGTGGGGCCAAGACCTTCTTCAAAACCATCTTGTCCCCACCCATCGGCACAGGGCAAAAACAAGTCTGCAGTGGTCAGAGTGAGAGCCGACGGCATCTGTGCCTTTTCGGAGCGGCGGGGGGGGGGGGGGGGGGGGCGGTCTGCCCTACGGTATTGGAGGCCTCCGCAGGGCCGCCTCCTGACGCTCCCCGTGTTCAGGGCCCGGGGTCGCCGGACCGGAGGCCACGGCGCGCAGTCTCCCCAGTCCAGCGCATTATTTATTCATTATCATTATTTATTCATTATCATTATTTATTCATTATCATTATTTATTCATTGTCATTATTTATTCATTGTCATTATTTATTCATTATCATTATTTATTCATTATCATTATTTATTCATTATCATTATTTATTCATTATCATTATTTATTCATTATCATTATTTATTCATTGTCATTATTTATTCATTGTCATTATTTATTCATTATCATTATTTATTCATTATCATTATTTATTCATTATCACTATTTATTCATTATCATTATTTATTCATTATCATTATTTATTCATTGTCATTATTTATTCATTGTCATTATTTATTCATTATCATTATTTATTCATTGTCATTATTTATTCATTGTCATTATTTATTCGTTATCATTATTTATTCATTATCATTACTTATTCATTGTCATTATTTATTTATTATCATTATTGTTATTTATTATCTTTAAGTTATTATTATTATTATCCATTTTATCATTCTAATGCGTCCCAGCCCACTAACCCCCGACCCTCGACAAGGAAGCGGCCACCAGGGCCAGCAGGAGGTATGAGGCGTAGCACAAGAGCAGGGGTGGCCACTTGTATCTCGCATTGAAAGCGTCCTTGATATTGATCCACTGCATCAATTCCCGGGGCTGCGGAATGCCGGACAGCCTGTGAAAAAGGAACACAGGGAACCACTGCGGTTGTGCAGGGGGTCCGGGCCACACAACTCAGTCAGTGGACGTGCCAGGGGGCAGGGCACGACAGTTGGCACCAACGGGCTTAATGAATGCCCCACGATGCAGATTGAGGGTTTGGCACAGTGCGGGGGGGGGGGGGGGGCGCATTGGAACGGGGGGAGCCCCCCCCCCCTCCTCCTCCAGGGCGCCCAGCCTACGCCCAGCCACCGTCCCCCTGACGCCAAGTGCCAGCCTCAATGGCATTTGTAACCGACAGTAACCGCCCCCCAACCGCTTCGGCAACCTCCTCCAACCGCCTGTCTGACCGCTTCTGGGGCCGCCTTTCAGGTCCCTTCCCTTCTCATGCAACCCTCGGGGGGGGGGGGGGGGTAACCAGCACACGACATCAGGACCACACCCCGGACCAGGCCGCCACATGGAGCACAACGCTACCCCGGGGCACAGGACTGGGGATTGCGCCCACGCCTGACGTACCGCGTCGCATCCCGCGGGGTGGCGGGGGATGGAGAGGGCGTGGCCCATCTCTGTGTGGTGACGACTGGTGACGCCCGGAACGGCAAGATGACGGAGCCAAGGGCACTGTCCGCGGCCACGGCATCCCGTGTAAGGCACAGATGCACGTGCGTGGCGCCCCGACGGTGGGGGGACGTTTACAACGGACGGGGACATGGATGTGGGGAGGAGTGGGAGGGATGTGGGGAGGACGAGGGATGAAGCACGGAGGACTGGAGAACCCTGGCGTTGGGGAGGGGTCCACACCGTGTGGGGCATGCCAGTAGCACTGCACAACTCTTTGTCACAGCACACCCCACCGCATTTCACCTCAGGGAGACTGCATGAGTGCAGGGAGTGCTCCGCCTCAGATCCTGACCCCACTCCCCCCCTGGACTCGTCATGGGACCAAAGAACCTGCCGTTCTTTAGAGACGGGATGAGAAACCGCCTCGCGGGTGTTTGAGAGTTTTAGTTAGGGGGGGGGGGATTCTCAGAAATCGGATATCATGCTTAAAACCCCCCCAGAGCCAAATTTAAAAAAGGGGGGGGTTTTGGGGGGGGGGTTTTAAGGGGGTTTTTCGCTGCGCGGGGGTATTGTCCGCGGAAACGGCCCCCCGGCCCCCCAAACCCCCCCCCCCCCCAATGAAGAACATAGTGTCGGGCACCTCCGAACAGTTGGGTATGCGGCCCAGGTGTGATCCGACAATTCGCACCGCCCCAACGTCTATGGTAGGGTTTCATCGGCTTGGGTATTTCCGGCCGTGGGTACCAGAAACCTCGGGACTGTGGGTCTCCGAGGCGGTCATGGGGTTCGAAGTACACCATGGGGTTAGAATTGCAGCATGGGGGTTGACCCGCACCAAGGTCCGTCATGGGGTTCGGAATGCATCATGGGGTTAGAAATACACCATGGGGTGAGAAATGCGGCAAGGGGAGGGCCTAAAAGAAGGGGTGTGTGTGTGTGTGGCTATACTGGTCGGCCGACGCAACTCGGGAGGCCCTTAAGGCTATGGCTGGCCAGGCCTCCCTCCCCGCGCCATTGTGTGGGCCTTCCAGTCCTAGTGTGCATGCAACTACAAGGGAAGGAGAGGGAGAGCGAGAAGGTGTAGGGGGTGGGGGAGGTATCCGTTTGTGACGTGTGTGTGTGTGTGTGTGTGTGTGTGCATGTAGCTCCGCCTACTTCTTCCGCCCTGACGTCTTCACCGTGCAACGCTTCTTCGCATTTTGCTTGGTAGCGCTGATGGGCCGCTTTGTGCCCTTGCCAGGAACGGCTTTCTTTTGCGGGACAACTTCCACCGCGGAAGAAGAGGTGGAAGAGGAAGAAGATGAGGAAGAAGAGGAGCTATTGCCATCCTCGGAAGTTGCGGCACTCTCGTTACCGCTAGACGAATCGTTATCTGCGGAAGCCCTAGATTCCGCAGAGCTTGCATCCTCCTCCGGTTTCTAGTCCCAATCGGAGCGTCCAAGAGAGGCTTCAGAGAAGGACGCACTCTCGTTGTCCACCGCCTTTGCCACTTTCAAAGTGATCTTGGGCTTCATCACCATGGGGATTTTTTTGGCTCGCCCCTTTTTTCTCTCATCGTCCTGCCCAACTACAACCCATTCCGTCAAATCAACGGTGTTGGGTGGCACGGTTGGATGGCACCGAGCCAAGTGAGTTTTGATGTTCAAAACCCACGGGGTGGCACTGCACCCGGGAATAGGACATTCACGGGGCATGTTTTCTTTTTTGCGCGTGGCCATTGCGAGCTTCAATGGGCCCACACACGGGCATGTGCTACTGATTTTCTTGCCCACAATACTTGTGGTACACGTGCCTGTTGTGCGTCCACAAAAACCACAAGGTTCGGCCTCACCATGCATCCTTGGGTCCGTTACCACCTCTCCTTTCTGCAAGTGCACTGCCTGCCAAAGCAACGGCCACTCCACAAAACAAACAAAATTCTGTTGCTTCTGCGGGCCGCACGCTAGTATGTGCCACACCAGCGTATGGCTCTGCACGCAACTGAGGACAATTAGGTACCTGTGCGGTTTTCACAAAGGCAGACAAGGTGCCCACTGGAATCAGCCAACGACCATCGGCATCCATTTGGGCATCCAAAAAAACCACATGCCCATTCCGAAACTCACATTCCGGACCAAACCGCCCCGTCCACCGCAACAAGGTTGGATCACTGGTCATGGCGTCAAAAGGCAGAAATTGACCCGTTACGGGGATGGCATGTCCCGTCGCAAGCGCCTCCTTTGTGGTACCATAAACCCGTGCACCGTCAACGGTGCACCATGAAAAACTAAATGTGCCCACGGAACACGTCCGGTGCGAGCCCCATATGAAGGTCACAAGTGCAAGAAAGATAGCACCCACTGTGACCGCGTCCTCATCAAAATTGCAATTGTCAGACAATGCAACATTGTTTACATTCGTGGGGGTTTGACCAAACCGGGCGGTTTGTGCCGTGCGCCTCAGCTGATCGGTTGACGCATGTTCAACGTTGCCGTTGAAATACTCATTGACAAGTTGTGTAATATGCACGGTGTGTCCGTTGGCGCATGGGACATAGGCTCGATTTCGGTCGGAACCATGACAACGCAGCCAGGATTCCAGGGAACAAGCATCGGTAGGATCGCTATCCTCCACTCCTTTGGTGTCCAGGGCGGTCCCCAAAAATTCATCTTCTTTGTCCAAGACAAGGGGTGCACCACATGGTTTCAAAAGCGTTGCACCGCCTTGGTAAAGAGATTCCAAGACATTGTGCACAGATGAACCAATCTGTGGGTGTTGCTCAAGGATGGCTGTGGCACGCGCTGTACCCCTTTCCCAAACCTTTTTGAGATCAACACTTTGCACACTACAATCTGCAGTGTACTCAAGTGGAGTCAATCGATCAGTGGCATAGCGCTCATGCCGCTTGCGCCAATCAGGATGTGCCAAAAAAATGTCTTGAATGTCCAAAACAGCCTGCAAGCGGTCCCGCAGCTGCAATACATCAAAATTGCGGTTGTGGTTCAGGGTGCGGGTGATGGAAAACAAGTTCTCGGCCGGTTGAGACCCCAATTGGCATATGTACAAGGATACCGTTGGGTCACGGACCTGCATGACCTTTACGGTGATGAAGAGGGTCTGAAAAGTGACTTGCCACCGCAAATACAAGCGTGTAGGTATGAAATCCTTTTGGTATTTATTGAAGGCGTATCGGGGAGCCCTGCCGTATCGGGGAGCCCCACCGCTGCACAGCGGGGGGCAAAATCAGAAGTGGCCCACAAGTGGGCAAATTGGCTACCTCACCCCTGCCGTATCGGGGAGCCCCACCGCTTCAGAGCGGGGGGCAAAATCAGAAGTGGCCCACAAGTGGGCAAAGTGGCTACCTCACCCCTGCCGTATCGGGGAGCCCCACCGCTGCAGAGCGGGGGGCAAAATCAGAAGTGGCCCACAAGTGGGCAAATTGGCTACCTCACCCCTGCCGTATCGGGGAGCCCCACCGCTTCAGAGCGGGGGGCAAAATCAGAAGTGGCCCACAAGTGGGCAAAGTGGCTACCTCACCCCTGCCGTATCGGGGAGCCCCACCGCTGCAGAGCGGGGGGCAAAATCAGAAGTGGCCCACAAGTGGGCAAATTGGCTACCTCACCCCTGCCGTATCGGGGAGCCCCACCGCTTCAGAGCGGGGGGCAAAATCAGAAATGTCCAAAAAAAGGGCGGAAATGCAACGTCACCCTTGCATTGTGGGGGGTCCCTAGCTAAGGGGACAAAATCAAAAGTGGCTGAATTGGGAGCAAGGACAAAACTCTGGATGTGGAGTCCAAAAGAACAACACCAGAAAAAAAATCGCACAAATGATGTGTGTGCGTCGAAAAACACCCTTAAAACCCCCCCTCGGACCATTTTTAAAAAAGGGGGGGGGTTTCAAAACCCCCCACGGTATCGGATTTCTCAGAAACCCCCCCCCCTGGTTTTAGTAATCTTTTTTGTGCTCATTGGGAATGCTGTTGAGTCTCATCTCTGTTCCCGTCTGTCATTTAAGCATTGTTTGGCTCCAGGACGTCCGAAGTAAATTGCGCCATCTGTGACAATGCAGTGCTGCACCTTAATGTGGTTGATGGGCAGCACTAACCCCATGACGTCAACGTGATTGATGGGCAGCACGGAGCCACAAAGGAACTGATATGTGCTGCGGTGAACCAATAACCTCACCCTCCTCTCTCTCTCTCTCTCTCTCACTCTCCCTCACTGTCTCACACACACACACACACACACTCTCTCTCTCTCCCTCTCTCTCCCTCTCTCTTTCTCTCTCTTTCTCTCTCTCTCTCTCTCTGTCCCTCAGAGGAGGGTAAATCTTGGGCTGAAATTGTGATAATTCATACAAAAGCAGCGCCCCGGGCACGCGCGGGGCAAACTCTCGCCAATCTACTTGGCCCGCTGCTGGAGCGTTGCAGAGGGTTTTCACTTCCGCTGAGTGTTGCACTGCGTACCATGTCGCCAACCGTGTCAACTCCGTCGCCAACCATGTCAGAGTAGCCCCCCGGGTCGACGAGAGTGGATGGTGCGCCCATATTCCCAACTCACGTGGCCACTCAATTTGTGGATTGTTTGGTGTGGATACGGGGGCGAGGCAAAGCAGGGACGGCGTCGAAAACGGTCATGTGTGGGGAATGAGTCCAACAGGATGCCGCGCGCGCGCACGCGCCCGGTGCGCTAACGCTCCCCCATGTTGCTCGCGGCCCACCACGACGCTGCAAGCCTCTGCCATGGTCGCATGAGCCTGCCGAGGGCACTCCCCGCCGCCAGGACCCGGACGCCCGGCACCCGGCATCGGGCAGCACACACACCTGCACTGCTTGGGGATCTGCGTCTTCAGGTCCCAGTCCCCGCACGTCACCACCGCCCCCTCTCCGCCCACCGACTGCGCGGCGCAGCGCATCCAGTGCACGAGCTCCGCGACGGCTTGCGTGAAAGGGACCGCGTTCGAAGAGGGATTCAGCTGCCGTTGTGACAGACCGTCGAACAGTTGGACCGGCCGGACCCATCGATGGAAGCGCGCTGGAAACGGTGTGGGCGGACGGGGGACCGGGAGGACCACACGCACCCTCGGACGGAAGTGCCAGCCCCCCCCCCCAAGGCCTCAAAAATACAATGGTCCGAAGCCTTTTGGCCCGTGGCCAGTGGATTGTTTATTTCGATGTCGATTGTTGATTTCTTTTCGTTTTCTGTTGAGAAATTGTGTAAAAACAAAAAGGACAAAAAAATTGGCTGATGCATGTCATCTGGAGTTATCTGGACGTCGCTGTTTTGTTGGGGGGAGGGGGGGGAGGTCTACATGGGTGCTGCTTACTCGTGGTTGGTATCACTGAGACCACTGGTTTTTTTTTTGGACAGGTCTGCTGTGTATTCGTGGGTGTCATCTGAACACCACCGTTTATGTCTGGGAGAAGTCTGGATGGAGCCCAGCCCCCATCCTCCGCGTCCAACACTCACCACAATGCCCACTTCATACCCCATGATCTCATGACGCACGGTGCCACTTGCGCGCGCGCAAGTCCTGACGCTGTTCTTGAGAAGCTCTGTGCTCGTCCGACGCGGTGCAAAGTCTTCGCTAAAGAGCTTCAGCTCCTTTGCATCCCCCCACCCCCCAGCGCACGGTCATCCCCCTTTTGGGTGGCGTCAACATGGCCATGCCCTTCTGTCGGAGAGGGGCTAACTTTAAGGTGAGTGCGCCTCCTGTGGCTTGCTCGCTCACGTCACGCCATCCAGTTTGTTACAAGACATGCCAGAGGCGGTGGCATGGCTGATAAAGCAGCGTGGCGCGGCGCTTGGTACAGGGCCCGCACGGGGCCTTGACGGAGCCTTGACGGGGCCGTGATGGGGCCTGGAATGGTGAGGCTGAGGCCCGGGGCGCCTGGACTCAGCCGTACGCTATGCCAATGGCAATCATTGTGGGCGCTGTGTGCCTGGCGGGTGGGTCGCACGGCATCATTCACTGCCCAGTGTTTCGGGGTGCGAGGGACCAAAAGGCCGTGTTTGTACGCACCGCGGAATGCCCCTCCGTTCCATGCGATTCGTCAGACTGGCCAGACGATCAACTGGGGACCCTAGATTGCCACCAGTGGCACCCCCTGTCGCATGCGCGTCCTGTATTGGCAACCAGCTCGACCGGAGTTACCGGGCGGGGGGTGGGATAATTTGAGTGGGTGTTTTGGGGACGGCCCAAATTACGGGGGCGGGGGGTGGGGGTTGCACTCCACCGTAGAGAAGAAGAAAAATGTTGGTACAAAGCCCCTTTTTGTTGGTTCCTAATGGGCTCTGGATGGCTGATGGTATTTCCTGATGGGCCTTAAAATCGAAGGAAATATTAGGGACAAGGGAGGGCTTCCAAATTTGTCCACTTCAATGGTTTCGCCCTATAAACCCGCCTCCCCGGTACAGTGCATTTGACTTCCGCGGTGGACGAGGTCGGGAAAATCCATTTTGCCTGCTGTTGTGATGGTGCCGTGTTGACGGAGCTGGACCCCCTGTGTGACATTCCGTCGCGTTGTTGCTCCTTTACGGGGCCCTGGACAGTCACCCGTTCTTCCCTTCGCATGTTGCGTCGGGTTGCTACTTTCTGTCGGCCGCTGCGGCCGGTGCTCTTGCTGGTGTCGTTTCCGCGTTCGCGGAGCCCAGTAGTTGGCGTGTTGGGACTGTGCTGAATGTGGCATGGTGTGCCGTTTGCGTGTCAGCGGCGCCCAATAGTTGGCGTATTGAGGATGTGCTGGTTGTTGCCGGGGTCGTTTGACTGTGTTTGCTGTCCACACACCTCTGTCCACAGGCCGTCCATCGCCTGCCTCGCTGTGTTTCTGTGCGGCCCAGGTGCCCTGTTCCTCCACTCGCTGTCCGGGCCGTCCACCACATGTTCTTTTCCCCCTCACGGTTGGTCTGCCCCTGAGGGGCTCCCACTCCTGTTGCGCAAACAGCCCATCTGGGCTACGGGAGACACCCCCCACCTGATGCCGGTTGAGCAGGGGTTGCCCTGGCACCCGGTAGCGACGGGGTTGGCTGGCCAGGCCATCCCCTTTATTGTCGCTGCCTCCCATGCGCACGCTCTGCCATCCCCTCCATTCTGGTTCTCTGTTCCCGCTGTTCCAGTTGCCTCTCCCGCCTTGCTGTGCCCCTCCTCCTTGTCTGCTGTGCCCGCCCTTGTCCCTCCTGGTGTGGCTCCCGCGTTCTGTGTGTCTGTGTTGCTCCTCCCCCTGTCTGGTGGCGCTCCTGGGTGCCCATGTCGCGCACCCCCTCCTGTCCCACCCGCCTGCCCCCCCATACGAGGATTTCACATCTCCACACAACGTGGACTGCCCATTCCCCCTTCCCACCCACCCACCGAGTTGTTTTGCCCCCCCCCCCCCGCCTCCACTGGCAGTCTGACTGTCGTGACAGCGGGTGAAGGGGACCAGGAATGTGGGGGCGACCGAGGGGCTGGTGTTGGGGGTGGGCGCGGTGGAGGCCGTGCGTGTGGCTGTGGGTGCGTGCGTCGCGGGAGGGGAGGGCCTGCCCACGTTCGAACTCGGGCGCACTGCGGCGTCGTATGACGTCCCACACCGGGTCGCAGGCGGAACCCTTGCACCGCGTGCACACTGCCCACTCCCTTGGCGACACACTGCCCACGGCAGCTCCCAACCTGCCGCTCCCCTCCGAACGGCCCCTCAAACAAGTGGCCCAAATGCCCACCATGGTCCCCTACCGGGGGGATGTTTCACGCCCAGGAAAATCCGAATCTACAAATCTGGCGCGACAAAACCCGTGCCATTTCTTAAAAATGAGCCGTCGAATTTTTATACAGGGGTGGCAAAGTGGCCCACGAGAAACAGTTGACGGTTGTTATTTTTGCTCTGGGGCCTTTCCTGGTCAACCAGCACTATTGTCTGCACCGCATTGCCTGCCACAGGAAGAGTACACATGAGGCACTTCAGCACCTCTGCAACTTCCATGGGAAACTAAGGACAAGTACCCAAATCCTTTGGCGTGGTACAAGTGAGCAAAGCGACAGCCTCACGTGTCCCCGTGCAAATCCTCAAAAACACCGCACAAACGGCGCACAAAACTGTCGCACAGAATATGTGACACAGAAAATCTACCCTGTATAACCCCCCGGTATCTTCTCTTAGGCCGCGATAACAGACAAAGTAGACGGCAAAAGACACATTGCGTGCACCACTTCTGGTACGCCGTGCATCGGGTCCCTAGTCTGCCCACGTAGCCAACTCGTTGCACTGCGCTCGGGGCGCCTGCGCACGCTGAAGGCGACAGCATCGGACCTGCCCTCCGCCAACAAAACACGAAATGCACCGCGGACGAGCGACAGTACCATGAACTTTGAGGTCATACGCCCTCAGCGCAACAACGGGGAGTTCAATGATCTCGTCTTGGCCCTCGAGATCCAACACGAAAAACACGGCGAAGTGTTGAGCCAGGCCTGGCATCAGGAGACACACAAATGACAGAGCACGGGATGCATCAGCGTTCGGAGTTGATACCAGCCCTTAGGGATGCCGCTTACCCATGCCCGGGAAACCATGCAGCAGCAGCAGCAGCAGCAGCACACACACACACACACACACACACACACAGAGAGAGAGAGAGAGAGAACGAGAACGTGCGAAACACAGCACAACAACGGCGTACTGTGAATCCTCGTCAGTTGGATCGTCAACCTAAACAAAGCACGCTCAACGCCATTCGGCGACTTGCGAAAAATTGACTATCCGAAAGTAGACACGCATACACATACAGACACGCGCAAAGACACACACCCGCACCCACAAAGAGGGACCCGAAGAGCAAAGCAATTGTCTTAGCGTATTCGCCGCGGCAGGCAAACACAGACACACATGCGTGCAAAGGGTGGGAGTTGGGGCCGGGGCTGGAGGGGGACAATACCGTGCGTGAGTGCCGTGGATGCGTAAAGGGGTCAGAAACATGTTTACCTGAAACGGCGGCGAAACACAACACCCCAGTGCATCGGTATGCACACCCACACATGGCCATGGAATCACAAATATCATTTTGCCTCAACCTTTTCTGTGTCTCCATGCGTCGGATTGTAGCAGGCAAACTATGACGTCTCGGCACGGGGTGACCCATTGGAGGTTGTCCCGCATCATGCCTCACCCAACCCCGACAAGTCCGCTTCGCACGGTGTTTTGCATTGGCTGTACTGGAGGGAGGGCAATGCAAAAGCAACCCGCCACCAGCTGGCTACACACACGAATGTAGCCTACGCGACCCAGTTTGCTGTTGCACCCAGTTGTCCGGGGGCCAAACACACAGTCTGCAGCAGTACATCGCTGGATGATACCGTCAAGGCATGCAAAATCGTTGTGTCATAAGTACTGCCAGAACATACAGAGCAGAGCCCCTCAAAATTTGTGTTCCATGTTTCAGTGATGCCCTTAATGTCCAGTGGCCCTGAGTACAATCGTTTATGTTGAGTACCAAAGAATCCATAGTCTGACTCGGGTTGCGTGTTTGCTGTGGCCCTAAGGAAAATAGTCTTCTAGATATACATCCGAGTAGCAAAAAAGGCGTAACAAGAGGATGGTGTGGATCGCAGTAACTCCAGATACAACCGGTTTTCGAATACACAACCGAGTCCCAAGAAAAGAATAAAGCGCACAGATTTCAAATGTTGCTGTCGCTCCGACTACAACCGTTTTCGGGGATCGAACCGAGCTCAAAACAAAGCACACTGTGAGGCATTTGGTACTTTGGGTGTCCCTAGCGGGCGTTTGTGCCCATATCTCTGTGGGAGTGGGTGGGTGTGCTTGTTTGCGTGGCTGTTACATGCGCCGAAGCGATTGTCTATGCGTCTGCGTCTGTGAGTGTCTGTTCATGTGTGTGCGCCGCCCGCGCGAGCGCGCGCGTGTGCGTAAGTGTCCCTGCGTGCACGCTTGCACGAGGCTCCAGGGGTGGCCCAAACATAAAGAGATGAACCCTCCTTAACCCCATGCCAATGCCCTGCCCGCGCACGCCATACTTGGGATTCTTGGTGGATTGTTGTCTACTTTCCTGAGCCACCGCTGCTCCATTTGCACTCCCTCCAAAGGCCTGTGACTGCGGACGCAGGCCCGTCCAAAGCTGCAGCCTCCGGCACAGAAGTACTTGCAGGGCCGTCCCTTCCGGGCCTGCCTCCACTCGACCTACACAATGCACGACAAGGGCTGCCTGCTGCGAGGAACTCGCTGCGGGGTCAGCAGCGGGAGGGGGCAACTCGCGGGTCGAAACCAGATTTCGAACCACGAATGGTCATGCAGACGCCGGGTAGAGGGATGAGGGCCCATTAGGATTAGGGATGCCATGCGGCAGCGGGCATTTGGTGAAACCTAGTATGCACGTAGCAAAACCTAGTAAAATGTAGCAAAACCTAGTAAAATGTAGTGAAACCTAGCAAAAAAAAAAATTTAAATTTTTTTTTGAAAAAGTTTTTTTTTCTAGGTAAGAAAAGCAAAATTTTGAAAAAAAAATTTTTCCTTACTAGGTCAATTCCCGGGGGGGGGGGGGGATTGCAAAGGGGGACAAAATCAGAATTGGCTGCCTAACCCCTGCCTTCTGGAGGGCCCACAAGTGGGCGGAAATGCTACGTCACCCCTGCATTCTCGATGATCCCCAACAAAGGGGACAAAATCAAAACACAAAAAAAACAAAAACAAAGATTCCCCCATGATGTCTATGACTCAGCCACAAGGTCAACAGATCACCCCCAATGGGATTTGAATCCAGGACCTTCCACTTACAGAGGCACTGCTTTGCCTGCTAGGGTATGAGTCATTTCTGTTGTTTCTATGCACAGGGGTGGTATTGATATTTGGGCCAATTTGGTTTTCATCCATTATTTGGTTCTCCTGAAAAAACTGAGTATTTTGAGTATAGACACATGGGTGAAAACCCATTTTTTCGCCCTCTACCAGTTCAAGCAAAATTCCCAGCTGTGGATTGTGAGTCCCTAACCCCAACTCGAGGGGCCACGCAACAAAGTGTGGGGATCAAAAGAAAAAGGAAAGAAGGTGGGAAGGGGAGCAAAAGCAGAAGTGTTCCCCAACAAAGGGGAACAAAATCAGAAGTGGCTGCCTCACCCCTACCTTCTCGGGGGCCCAAAAGAGGGCGGAAGTGCTACGTCACCCCCGCGTTCTCGGGGTGCACTACAGAAGGGGAGGGAAACAAAAGTGGCCCGCGCCGGGCTCCTGGAAAAAATCCCATGGTGGGGGTCCTTAACAACAAGCGCTGATGGGATGCCCGGCCCGCCCACCCGCGACAAGACCCGGCGGGATAGTGGTACTTAGTGTTAGTCACCTCCGTGTCACATGCCCATGTCACATACCAGGGGTTTTTTGTGTGTGTTTTTAATAGGAGGGGCATGGATATAGTTGAATTGCATTATGGCTCATTTTTTTAGTCAAAAAAATAATCAAAATAGACCAAAGAATGCATACTTCATAGCTCTTGTTCATTGTGATACAAATTGTGTTACATCACACTTTTGGTCCATACACTAATTTTGGTACACATTATATTATTCAGCCGAAAAAGAAAATGACGAAAATAAAAGAGCAACTATCATCACCACATGCTACTACACGCGCCCAAAACAATAGTTCCTGTGTTTCTGCGATCCATCATCAGAACAATACAACCTAAGCATACATTGCAGCAAAAATTTACCCATTTGCAAAATTGGTATGCAATGCAATGCAAATGCAAATGCAGTTAGAAAGACATAGAAAAAAAAAAGAAAGAATCCATGGCATTAGCTTTGTGACTAGGCTTGGGAAGGACTCGCTATGCTCCTCCTTCCCAAGCCTAGAAAGCCGAAAGTATCAGATACGCTGGTACGTACCAACAAGTACACATTTCATTGCGCTGATTTTGACCGAAAATCATGACTAAAAACCTGATTTTTGCGGAAAATGGTCACAAGCTAGAGTATGATCATTCCTCAAATTCTATTACGATATGTCTTCACCTTTCAAACGCGCCAAACGGTTCGTTCCAACTCAACAATATGTTCGAGAATGAAGTCCGACAAATGGAAGCATAAACTGTAAATTGCTACTTTTGACAAAAATGCAAAACCCCCAACGCTTATAAATCCGGGCCAACGGGGCTTCAATGGGCAAACAATTGACCTTTTGCATTCTTCTAGATCAAAATAACTCCATTATGCCTGGTTGAGGGCTTGGTAACATATGTGCTTCCTACTTGACTACGTGCCGACAGGTACACATTTTGCCGTGGCAGGGTACGCACAAGATACAACTGATTTTTGTCAAAAATGACCACCAAAGATGCAATTTTTGCGAGAAATGGGTGTGAGACGGCCTGTGACGGGTCCTATTATCCTTTTAGGACATGTTCTCGGCTCTCAAACGATCCCAACACTTTGTTCTAACTCCACGGTATGTTGGAGAACGACCTCCGACAAATGGACCCACAACCCGAAAATGTCCATTTTTGACCAAAATGCCGAACCCCCGGCTTCTATATCTAGGGGTCTTTGGGGGTACACCAGGCAAACTAGTGGCCATTCCCCTCCCTATAGGGCCAAACTACCCAAATATGCTTGGTGGAAGTTGCACAAAAGCATGGGCATGCAACCGGAACACCGGGGGGGAGACCCATGATTTTGGTAGGCTGGTGTTGTGATAGCACTCAAAAACACAGCTTAAAAAGCACATATCTTCGAGTTTTCGCCCCCATGTGCTCTCTATAGAGGCCACAGGGACGTAACATTGCTTATGCCCGTTCCATTGGACCCATACGGGACTAGTTTGCACAAAGGTTCAATCCCTAGGCCGGGATATAGCACTTTGACAAGGCTGTACAATGGAGACAGCAACCTTCTCTGGGTACTGTTTTTTCTACATTTTGTACCCTCTTTCTAGGCATCAACAGGAGACTGGAGTGGTCAACCTTGGGGATTTTCACATCATTTGGGTGCAAATGAACTTGGATTGTCACTTGGGTCGTTGCTAGACCCTCGCGATTTCGCTACAACAGGCCTACGAAACAGGCCAAAATGGCCAAACTGAGCCTACTGTATAAAAACTTGAAAAATTCATATCTTTGGCCTACCACCTCGAATTTTGATAAACCGAGAGCTAAATCTGGGTAGTTTTTGACGCTGAACACGAATATCTAGTCAAAACCCCGGCGTCTAACAGCCTGTTGGCGGAAATCGGCGATCGGTGTTCCGAAACAGTGATTCGTGCAGTTTTGCGGAAATTCGATTTCACAGCACTATTTGGGCTTTAAAACCCTTCACATTAATGGTCTTAAATCGAATTTTCGTCAACTCTAGCTAGGTGCTGAATTCAACAGGAGAAATGTCGGCGACAGCCATTGGTCACGCGTGCGCGCCGATTTTTGACCAGAAATCCGGATTCTGGCCAGTAAAAAAAAAAGCCCGACTATAGTTTCGTAGGGCCCGACCTACCATCCATAAATATGCCTTCGGTTCGTCCGCAACTTCGTCCGTTGCCTCCAGTACGGCAGGGCCAATCCGGCGGGATAATCATCGGGGTCAGCTTTCCAGCTGAGCGTCGCTGGCGGCCGCGGAGGCCCCTCCCCCGCGGCCGGACAGCAAACGGCGGGCCTTGCGGCCCCAGGGCAAAAATAAATTGGTCCTAAGGGACCACCATGCCTCACCAGGCCAGTGGAGCTGCCCAGAATCTTTTGGCCCCAGTCGCTGCCTACTCTCCTGTGAAAAAGGCCAAACCATCCCCCGAGGGCTCCCCCCCATCTGATGTGTAATACTTGGGGGCTCGGCCACCCCTTGGTCCCTTGACCCCCGGTTGGTACGTCCAGTCTAACGTACATGGCTTTGTGTTTTTTTTTTAATTTTCCTTACTCCAAATTCCCCCCAAATGTCCGCTGAGTGCTCACAAAGTAGGTCAAGGGTAAGTGACAGGCCCGGGTTTGGGTTTAAGGCCAGGTTGCCCTATCCTCTTCGCTGTCCGGGTACAGTGCGGTGGCAGGGGAACAAGTCCCACGCCTTACCCCTCTCCTACCTCACAATAGAATGGGTGCTTTGTGTTGTGGAGGCGTGCCTCCAGGATGTGGATTCCCAGCAGTGCGGTGTTTGGTATATGGGGGGGGGGGGGGATGAAGGGCGGGGATGGCATAAAGGCTGTGTACGTGTGCCGGGTGGTACTTCCAGGTGTACACACCGGTTTGAGTTTCCACGAAGATCTTGTCCACATTGCGTTTCCACAGGCAGTGGGAAGTGGGTGAGAGTGGAACAGTTGTACCTCTGCCCAGGAGTATTGCTTCTGCCCTCTGCATTCACAGGAAACCTTTCCCAAGAACGTGAAGCTTGGAAGTTGCTCACCAGCACCGATGTGGGACAACCCCCCCACCCCAAGTAGCCTTGTCTCCATGCTCCCGTTTCGAACCTTGAAATTCCATTTCCATTCTTCGATTTCCATGGAGTGTGTGGATGTATTGAAGATAATAAATCTACCGCCCTCCGAAAACGGCGAAAATGGCCGAAAATAACAAATCTACCGCCCTCCGTAAGTGGCCAAAGTAGCCAAAAACAATAAATCCACCGCCCTCCGAAAATGAACAGCCCCTCAGAGCGGGGGACAAGATCAGAAGTGGCCAACAAGTGGCCCGAAAGTTCTACAGCCTAATTCTTTTGTTTTTGGCGGTTTTGGGACCTAGAAAAAAAACTTTTTTTTACTCGGTTGTGAAACCTAGTAAAAAAAAAAGTTGTTTTTTTTACTAGGTTCCCGATACCTAGTAAAAAACTAGTGAACCTAGTAAACTGTTACCTAGTGAAAAAAAAACTTTTTCTTAAAAAACTTTTTTTACTAGGTTTAACTACAGACCCTGCGGCAGCGCAGAGAGAGAGAGGGGGGGGGGGGATACGAAAAAATACGTAACACGATTGATTTTGGTTGTCCCTGTAAAAAAGCGCAATACAAGTAATCGTTGCATTTTTGATGTAAACCTAAAATACAACCTTCTTTCAGACGTACCCAAGAAGAGTGTAATGTGAGTACTCTGGTACGTTCGCTGTAACTCCGGGCCCAACCTTTGTTGAGATACGAAACCAAAATACCGAGACCCCCAGATATAAACCCGGGGTCCTCCAAAGATTTTTCTGTGAGCGATGTTGTACATTTGCTGTCACTCCAAGGCGAACCGTTTTCCAATATTCGCTGCGTCCTTGTCGACAGGTGCATAGTGACCCAAGGCACCACGATAGACATACCTCTGCTCTGACGGGTAACGTGGCTGCGGCCTGACGGGAGTGTCTATGGGGAATGTTTGCCCGGCGCGCGCCCGGCGCATGCCCGGCACGCTACCTTTGTGTTAAGTGTCCTGGCTCTAGCCCCAAGTGTCCTCACCTCGGGAAATCCCCCAAGTAGACTGCACTGGACCGCAAACCTTCCCGTGCACGTGCGCGCGGAATCGCTACATCACCCCTGCCTTCTCGGGGGGTCCCCAATAGAAGCGGGACCAAATCAGAAGGGGCTACATCACCCCTGCTGTCAGGGGGGCAGATTGTTTGGTGAGGGGGGGCAAAAACGGGCATGGGTGTGGACTGGTCAAAAAAAGATGCCCGGCGCGCGCGCGGCGCGCCAAATACTCCCCCTATGCCCGTGCTGCCTTCAGAGAGGGCTCTGATCTACCCTACCCCTCCGCGCCCCTCCCCCCGCCGAAGTGGTCCCCGAGTGGTTCACTCCTCCGGCAACACCCCCTCCTCCTGCGACTCGGGGTTCGAGGCCCCGGCCCACCGCACCTGCCTCAGGTCTGGAGGGGCCGTGGCCCCTGCGCGTCGCACGCCGGCGCCGTCAGCACTGAGCTCTACGCGGGTGCTGCTGCTCAACGCGGCCGTGATGAGGCTGAGGTCCGAACTGAGGTCCTGCGAGAGCGGGAGGGACATGCAGAGGGATACATTTTAGAGGAGAGGAGAGGAGGGAGGGCGGGTGGGGCTTTGGCGCGGGGGGTGGGTGGGGGGGGGGGGTCGAGGAAGAACCCCCCCCCCCCCCGCGCGCGCACGCCCCTCCGATGGTCTCCGGCGGAAAGGGCAAGAGGAAATTTTTCCATAACAAATGCCGACGAAATTCTGAGACGGAGGGCCAAAGAGAATTTTTCTTCAGAAAATCCAACTGAAAGTCTCTTGCAGGATGAGGCATTGGAAGAGGAGTCGGGAGGGGGAGTCTGGGGGAAGGGCAGAGGGGGGCTCTGGGGGGGAGGGGGGCTCAGGGCGGATGAGGGCTGGGGGGAGCGGGGGTTGGGGGAGGGGGGCTCTGGGGGGAGTGGTGGGGGGGGGGGGGGCTTCCTATGGTTGGCAGGCATCCCAATACGACCCTGGACGCCATTCGGCCCAACCCCTACCCTTGAGCCCGCCCGTTCCCGTGGCACCCGTTGTCAGTGACGGTGGGGGGGAGAGGGACCCCGCACATCCACGCAAACACAACGGGCATCACAAGGACGCTGCACGGGCAGACGGGCAGCAGCGATGGCCACGCATCCCTCCCCCACAAGGATGTATTAGAAGAGAGGCGGGGGGGGGGGGGGGGAAATGGGTCCCGACAAGATATGTTCCCCGTCCTCTGGTTTCAGTGATACATGCACCAAATCAGCAGTAAATCATTGCAATAGCAGGAACCACCTAGGCCACAGGCCACAGGCCACAGGCCCAGATTGGCCTTCCTGCTGGAGCCCACTTCCCGCGGGCCCTCCTCTGGGGGTTCGCCGTGCTCGTCCAGTGCCCTCGTGTCCCCTGCTTGCCATTCGCTTGCCCGGGGTTCCCCGGGTTCGCTTCCCTGCTGGAGCCCACTTCCCGCGGGCCCTAGCCTGGTAGACCCCCCCCCCTTGCCGTGCCCCCCCCCCCCCCCCAATCCGGCGCCCCATTCCCCCGCCAGTTGTTTCCCGGCCGGTCACTTTGGTCTGGGGCGGGGTGGGGGGGTAGTTCAGGGCGGGGGCGCTCCTCCGGTGGTTGTGAAACGCTCAGAAGGCTGTGGGGCATGGAACAATGCCAACAATGCCGAGACCCCCCCCCCCTGGTGGTGAGCGCCTCCCAGCCTGGGGTCTTCGTGATGACCGCATACCGGGCACTGATCAGGCCGTCAGGGGAGGACGCCATGGGCTGAAGTTGCATTGTGGATTCCCCCCCCAGGAAGGTGGATGCCCGCGGCAGTGCGGATGCCCGCAGTAGCACGGATGCCGGCTTGTCATAGCAAAAGGTTCAAGGGCGAGAGGCCAATAGGCGCCGCCACAGGCTAACAGAGCCAACCACCAAGGCCTTGTGCCAACCCCCCCCCCCCCCCGCCCCGCTCACGCCGGGGGATTCGTGGTCCGCAACTGTACTGAAGCGCGCCCCGTAATTGTGTGCGACACTGAACAGCGGCTCATCAAAGGTCCGGTTGATTGAGCCCCGAGCGCTGGTGCACTAAAATGGGTGCGGGCGTCACCGTAACACATGATAATGGAACGCACAAAATTCAAAACAAAAATAGAAAATAGAAAAATGATCAAAAAGGCGAACTAAAAGTGAATCAAAAACACCGAAAATGGTCCATACACGTCCACAGTGTTGAAAAGGATCCAGAACGACCCAGAATCGGCAGACACTGATGAAAGCTCCCAGATATTGTTGGGGAAAAAAAGGGAATAAAAGGGTGTGCAAATTCTGGAAACTGGCGTCCACGAGCCGCGTCCACAAAGCGCGCGCGGCGTGCCCATGAACGGCGTCCACACACCGCGCACGGCGACCACGAACGGTGCACTGCCGGGGTGAGTCGCACGACCAAGTGATGTTTTGGTGGCCCCTCTGTAATACCGGCCCTTCCCGGCGTCATCTCATTGGATGGGGCATCCCAAATGCGTGGGCGGAGGGGGAGCGAGCGGCAAACGGCGGTTGTAGGGCCGTGCTGATCTCATGGCATCCCAAAATGTGTGAGGGAAGTTGGCACAAGGCCTTGGTGGTTGACTCTGTTAGGGGGCGTTTTCGCACAGCGCGCGCACAGCGCGTGCACAGCGCGCGCACAGCGCCAGTTATTACGGTGTTTACCCCGGTAACAGCCCTGAAAGCCTGCCACCTCTAGAAGCATGCATGAGCAATTCAAAACTCCGAAATTCAAACGTGTCGTGTTCTCAGAATTATCCAATGTCCAAAACAATGCAATGTAGACAATAAAATTGTCTTGCGGGTGTTACTCCTTGATACCCGTAGCCTCGGAATCCAAGTCCACGTTGATATATGAACGGATGAATTGAACGAAAGGAGTCCGAAAAAAAAATAGACACTCCGAAAGTGGAGTGATGGACTCCTTCCCCGATTGTTAGGCGGCGGCGAAGGGCTGCGTGAGCAGGGGGGCGGTGAGTCGGCACTCGGGATGGCAAGGGAGATGGACTCAACTTTGCACTGCCGATTCACCATCTTCACCGCGTCTCGGAAATACTCCAAGTGGACTAATCCGTCGGGCGCAAACCCCACCACTGTGGCAGGAACTCGCACCCCATTGGAGCGAGTGTAGAACACCCTATCTCCAACATTAAAGTCCATGGTGAATGCAATAGAGGGTCTGAGAAATGAGAGCAAGAAGGGGGAGGGTTGATGCTACAAGGATACACAATGGCAATAGTACCCTGCGGCAATCCTACACCCAAAAAACTGCCTACCGGTGGTGGAGAATGGCCTACTTTTCGCACAGCGCGTGCACAGCGCGCGCACAGCGCACGGTACGCCCCCTTAGCCTGTGGCGGCGCCTATTGGCCTCTCGCCTTTGAACCTTCTGCCATGACAAGCAGGCACCCGGACTACTGCGGGCATCCGCACTGCTGCGGGCATCCACCTGCCTGGGGGGGGGGGGATCCAGAATGCAACTTCTGCCCATGGCGTCCTCCCCTGACGGCCTGATCAGTGCCCGGTCGGTCATCACGAAGACCCCAGGCTGGGAGGCGCTCACCACAACCAGCATCCCGCCCCCATCCCCTGACTGGGAGGCGGGCGCGCTGCACAAGAGAAGGCACCTGCATCCGCTTAAAGCCTGCGATGTGTCGCAGGGCCACAAACCCGTCCTCGTCCATGAGTTTGATCAGGTACTCGTCCGTGCGGAGGTTGCGGGGACTGAAGTAGTACTCCACCTGCCGTTGGATCTTCTGCTCCGTCGTCAGGGCATCTCCGTCTGAAGGTCAAGGGCCAAGGCAGTGGCACAGCAGCGACCCGAAGGGCGTGCAGCCGCGTGCAGATGCGTGCCCAGATACCTCCTGAGCGATGCCGCCTGAGCGAGCTGTACGGCCCCGCCACCGCGGCATCGCGCAGATTTGTTACAGTGTGATGTGCTGTGGATTACCGGGGGAGGGGGAAATCAGCGATGTGCAGAATTTGGCATTGCGAAATGTGGTGCCGAGAACGTTTGGCACAAATTCTTGAATGCCACTGCCAAATTGGGTACCCATGCCCGCCAATTGCAGGAACGTGGAGAGTCCAGCCGGAGACAACCCCGGCCCCACGCCCCCACCGGCTCCGCCCCCGGTGACCGCAGCCAAAAGGATCGGGCCCCTGGACCAACAGGTCGAGCCCGGCCCCCCCCCAACCACCCGCCAACCCGCAACCGGGGGTGATGGCCTCCATCCTCCCAGCGGTGGAGGCAGCAGAGGCCCCAGGGGCCCAAGCCCCAGATTGAGGCACAAAAACAAGCTGAGACCGTGAATGGTGGTTGTTATTTCCTATGGGCCTTTGGGCGGTTGCTGTTATTGCCTGGCGGGTGTTGGGCATACTGGAAATGTGCATGCCCAGAGCGCCAACAAGGACACCTAGACAAGTGGCTTCGGACCACGGGGGGGGGGGGGGGGCGACTCCTCAGTTCTGAACACCAACTACCCTCCCCACTAACCGTTGGCCGGAGGCCCCTAGGATTGGAGGAGGGGTTCTGGGAAGGGCGATGGGGGGGGGGGTGGCGATGGGGGGGGGGGTCTGGATGGGGCTTTGGGGGGGGGGGTTCCAGGAGGGTCGGTTGGGGAGGGCGGGTCCAGGTGGGGCGATTTGGGGGGGGGGGGCATATGCCCCCAAGGCCAAGCGTTGGTCAATCACAGGCTCCCCTTACCTCCCCTTGCCCTCCCTCTAACCATACGGGGCTGGGAGGGTGGGGCAGGGGTAGTTGGCGTCCTAGCACCCGCGGAGTCCCCTCACCCTGTGCTTCGGACCTTCAAATACCACAGGATAATTTGGCACACTTCTGTTGTGCCGAATTGTGCCATTCCCAATTTCGCCTGTTCCTAATTTTGTCCTCTCCGGGTAGGGCATGTGTGTGAAGGGGGTGCATTTCCATGATTCAGAGGTGACTACTTCTGCATTGCGGTGGAGGGGGGTGGGGGGCCTGTAAGGAGTAACAAGGCCTGGGCGTCCTATGATCAGCTCATGACACCAGAAGCAAACTGGCTCATCAGTGGTCTAAAAGACCAGGCACCGTTGTCACAAAAATGAGACGCAAGAGTCACTGATGGCTTGCACACTTACAAGTGGGTCCCGCAATGGGGGGGCACCTCATGCTGCCCCCCTGCAGTGACTTACAAGTGGGTCCCGCAATGGGGGGGCACCTCATGCTGCCCCCCTGCAGTGACTTACAAGTGGGTCCCGCAATGGGGGGGCACCTCATGCTGCCCCCCTGCAGTGACCGCAGGATCCTCGAATCACAGATGGACTACATGGGATGGGCACCAGCAATCAAACAGTGGGAAACATGCACACCCCTGATCCCAGACCATAGGCCCCCTGAGTCTGTGAGGGGCTGATGGCTGTCTGGTCTTAATCGAGGTGAGGATGGGAGAATGGTGGCACCGAACGCAGGGTCGGACAATGTTTGTCGTTTGTTCTTCGGGTGTTACGCGAATGACTCCCATGACACTAAAAAGGGTGCATCCTTTTTATATTCTTTCCTATCTTTGTTGTACACTCGCGGGACACTTCGCTTCCAGGTGAGGCATCTGCCAGGAGGCATGGGTTGGGCTAAAGTATACCCGTCCACTATGACCACGTGTGCAAGTGTGAGAGGGCCAGTCTGCAGAAGGGAAGGGGGAAGGTACATTGTTGCACCACCTTGTCCACATCCCGTGGTATGCGACCAACCATTCGTGGTACCGCATTGAACAGCGTGCGCAGGGCTGATGAATGTTGATACTGTGGCAGGATGGCTATCCGAGATGGTGCGGCAAGACCGAGCAGGAGCCCCAGCCATTGAAGCCCCAGCCATGTGTGCAGCACCCGGCAAGCACTCAAGACTACACTGACAATGATGATGGCAACATGGCTGTAGCTGCCGGTGGACTTTGTGGTGAGATGGAGATCTCAGGGTCCAACCACATTTCAAGGTGGATGGTTGCTTGTTCATGGGTGGCGGCAATGAAGGGTATGAGCGCCACAGACGCGGCAGGCGCAGTAGGCCGGGAATAATTCCGTTACCATCCAAACACCCCAAACCTCGAATAGGAAGCAAACCACTTGGGTACTTGTCGACAGAAATGGTACCCAAGGGGCTGGGGCAGGGGGGGGGGGGGGATGCACATTGATACGTTGACACCACAATCTCTGCAGACGAGAACATACATACATGTGACAATGTACATTGTAAGAAGCGCAGAACTCCATTTAGCATCGGCCACTGGTTCGCCATGCGTCCTGTTCCTAGAAGTTTACAACGTCATCTCACCGCTTTGTCCGAGGGATGCTCGCACTTTCGTGACGCTACGTCGTTTGTACACATGGAGGTCTCTCTCTCACCCTCCCACCCGAGATCGCGGGGTGCGACCGGCTGTGTACCGCCTCTGCAGCACCCAGCGACCACAAGATGGCCGTCCCCAAGGAGTTGTGTTGCTTCTTAGCTCCATCAAGCAGGCGGCCTCCACCAGCCGGTTAGAGGGTCACCAATAGCTGTTGGAGGGGTGGCGGTTGCAAGGCCATCGACATTGGTGGGGCTGGTGGTGGGAGGTGCACTGATAGCAGTGAGGCCCCCTCGAAACCGAGCTGCAGAACGGAACCTGACACGCCCACTGCAGCCGCCATGACCCACTTGTGCCGGGACAACGCCCTCGTTCGGCGGTACCGGATCAGTAGCATCAATGCGGCGAGCAATGTGGCAGTCGCACTTGCCCCAAAAGTCAACCTCTGGTTGCACACAGTGACAGAAGCGGAGGCAGACGCGGAGGCCAGGCAGAGGCAGAGGTATAGACATAGGCGGAACCAGGGGCAGACACAAGGGTGGAGGCAGAGGGAGAGGTAGAGGCAGAAATAGGAGTAGACGGCCTTTCCCCCTACCCCTGCCTCTGCCCCTGCCGAAGCCTTTGCCTCTGCCTCTCCCCCCAGCCCTGCCTCTGCCTCTGCCTCTACCTCATTCTGGGAGGAAAAGGCTACGGCTGAGGCAGGGGTAGGGGTAGAGACAGAGGTAGAGGCAGAGGCAGAGGCAGAGGAAGAGACAGAGGCTGAGGCAGGGGTAGGGGCAGAGACAGAGGTAGAGGCAGAGACAGAGGCAGAGACAGAGGCTGGGGCAGGGGTAGGGGCAGAGGGAGGGGCAGTGGCAGAGGTAGAGCCGATGCAGGAGTCAGGAGGCAGAGGATGAGGCGGAGGCAAAACCACAAACGAAAGCAGAGCTAGAGACACCCCCTCTCCCGGTTCCATTTCGACCTGCTCTCTTGTGCCCTGTGGCCACTGCATTGCAAAAAGAAGAGGAAGTACGAATGCCAGCGGTCTGGACGTGCCATCTGATTCGCTCTTTTGCCCCCCCCCCCCCCCTCCGGAAATTGTGAGACAGAACGCATTGGGGACATTGTAATGCTTCGGGTGCAGCCTGGACGCATCGAGTGGACCGAAGGCATGCAGAGGGCTGAGCAGGCGAGGGGCGCAGCCTCGGCGGATTGCCTAATCATTATGAAACCCCCCCCCACTACCCCAGGCAAATGCTTATCCCAATGTACATAGGGGGCGTTTCTGCACAGCGCAGGCACAGCGCGGGCACAGGGCCCACTCGTAAATTATGTTTCCTGTCACCACCCTGCAAACCACCCACCACGAGGGAAGCATATGTCCGCAGGGCAAAAACTGAGTAAGAATCTGAGCAATCCTGTGCATGGGAACACAGTAGTTACCGCCGTCACCTTGGCCATCGGGGGAAACAGCCTACTTTTCACAGCGCACGATGCGCCCCCCCCCCCCCAGTGGTTGGGCGACAAATACCTCTCCCTCTTGCACCGCAACTGCCCCACAGGCGCGGCGGGAGGTCTCACGAGCTCTCCCATGCCCCCCCCCCCCCCCCAAAAACCCGACCGGATGCAGAGGTGCACGCACATGGCACACCTGCAAAGGCGCCGCTGCCCAGGCCCTGGCGGCATGCCGCTCCGATGCGGGATGCCCCAGGGGAGGGGGGGGCACGTGGCTGTGTTTGAGGGGCCGACTGCGGAGCAGGGGCAGTGGATTACGAAGGGCAATGGCGCGCGGAACGGGCCGCTGCAGCTGCGGAGGGGCCAGTGCCGCGGGGGCCCACTGCAACCGCCTGAGCCAAGCAAGTGGCGGAGGGTAACAAAAATGGCAGGGAAAGGGTGTGTAGGGGTATAAGTTACATAAGAAGCGCATGTGTGTATGCACCACTGCATTGGAGGAAAGCGTAGCTCGATTGTGGAAATAAGCGTAAGTCGCTTTTTTTTTTTTGGCGTAAGTCGCTTTTTTTTTCGACAGAAATTTTTTTTGGGTGTAAGTCGCGTAAACTTTTTTTTTTGGGCGTAAGTCGCGTATGGGAAAAAAACCCCATTTTTCCAAAAAAAAAAGGCGGGGAAACACAAGAACCACCCAACAACCGCCATTGCTACCGGAGGAGGTGAAGCATATAGCCCCCACGGACATTTTGGGTACCTCCGGCATGGGTAAAGCGATGGAGCCGTGGCGTGAAGGGTGGTTTTTATACTCATCGCCGGCAGATGGCGGAAATAACGTGCGGCAGATGGCGGAAATAACGTGAAGCACACTCATCATGACCGCAAACAAAAAATGCAATTTGCCCTTCGGCCTTTGGCAAGCGGTATCAAAATGACTATATTGCTGCCGGCGCCACCGGCTACGAAGCTCAAGCCAGTGATACCACCTGAGTCCGGTCACCTGGGGCGAACTACATTCTTCGCATGCAAACATAATGGCGTGGGGCCAACTACAAGAAGTCGCCAAACACACGCTTGTAGATCAAATCAGACTTTGTGTCCGATGCTTTCGGCTTTGCACGCGGATTTGTGTTCCGCGCACAAGGGTTACGGATGTCCTTCACAAGCAACTCTTCCAGCTCTCGAATAAATCGTTTGTCGTTCACCAACTGACCCTCTGCGCCCTTTGGGTACGCCTCGGGCACCTCGAAAAGCTTCCCACGGATGAACACGTATGGACGGGCATCATCACTTGCGGGGGGCTCAGAAGAGGAAGTGGACTGCGGGGTTTGTGGAGGGGCCTTAAAATTGCCCTTCACTGACTTCCCATCTTAGGGCACGCTCTCGGAGTTGGAGGCCGGGAAGGCAGGGAATTCTCCCACCGTTGGCTCCGAGGAGGAGGCAGCAGTGTTGCCCTCGGGTTCCGAAAGAGGATCCTCTTCATCGAAAAGGAGGGGGGAAGTAGATGGGGGCAGGGACTCAGGGTTGGAGGCTGGGGGAGGAGGAGATTCTCCAGGCTTCCGGCAAGTCAACTCCTTCTCCCACCCATTCTCCGGGATGGTGCCGGGGACTCCGACGGAGCGATCCGCATTGATGATGCGCGGTGCTTCCTTGATGAATCCTTTGGGCAAAGGTGTAACAACAACATCGTCCAGGCTTCCCCTTTGGTTGGCCACCTCATCACAAAGATGCAGCGATTGATAGCCACATGACCAACCATCCTCTTGAAAACCCAAAGCCCGAGCATGTGCGGCAACACCCTTTGACTGGAGGCGGGGGGCAAAATCAGAAGTGGCACCCAAAATAGGGCGGAATTGCTACGTAACTCCTGCTTTCTCGGCGATGCCAAAGGGGATAGACATGGCCCACGTTGGGCCAGGGCAAAAAGGCCTCTAGGGGCGGTCCTTAAGGGCGGTCCTTAACACGAAAAAAATCTCGTCCCCTAAGAAACCCCTGGGCCACGCAAAAAAGCGTGGATTGTGAGTCCCTAACCCCAACTCGAGGGGCCACGCAAAAGAGCGTGGATTGTGAGTCCCTAACCCCAACTCGAGGGGCCACACAAAAAAGCGTGGATTGTGTCCCTAACCCCAACTCGAGGGGCCAGGCAAAAAAGCGTGGATTGTGAGTCCCTAACCCCAACTCGAGGGGCCACGCAACAAAGCGTGGATTGTAGGTCCCTGACCCCAACTCGAGGGGCCAGGCAAAAAAGCGTGGATTGTGAGTCCCTAACCCCAACTCGAGGGGCCACGCAAAAAAGCGAGGATTGTGAGTCCCTAGCCCCAACTCGAGGGGCCACGCAACAAAGCGTGGATTGTAGGTCCCTAACCCCAACTCGAGGGGCCGGGCAAAAAAGCGTGGATTGTGAGTCCCTAACCCCAACTCGAGGGGCCAGGCAACAAAGCGTGGATTGTAGGTCCCTAACCCCAACTCGAGGGGCCAGGCAAAAAAGCGTGGATTGTGAGTCCCTAACCCCAACTCGAGGGGCCAGGCAAAAAAGCGTGGATTGTGAGTCCCTAACCCCAACTCGAGGGGCCACGCAAAAAAGCATGGATTGTGAGTCCCTAACCCCAACTCGAGGGGCCACACAAAAAAGCGTGGATTGTGTCCCTAACCCCAACTCGAGGGGCCACGCAACAAAGCGTGGATTGTAGGTCCCTAACCCCAACTCGAGGGGCCGGGCAAAAAAGCGTGGATTGTGAGTCCCTAACCCCAACTCGAGGGGCCAGGCAAAAAAGCGTGGATTGTGAGTCCCTAACCCCAACTCGAGGGGCCACGCAACAAAGCGTGGATTGTAGGTCCCTGACCCCAACTCGAGGGGCCAGGCAAAAAAGCGTGGATTGTGAGTCCCTAACCCCAACTCGAGGGGCCAGGCAAAAAAGCGTGGATTGTGAGTCCCTAACCCCAACTCGAGGGGCCACGCAACAAAGCGTGGATTGTAGGTCCCTGACCCCAACTCGAGGGGCCGGGCAAAAAAGCGTGGATTGTGAGTCCCTAACCCCAACTCGAGGGGCCAGGCAACAAAGCGTGGATTGTAGGTCCCTAACCCCAACTCGAGGGGCCACGCAACAAAGCGGGGATTGTGAGTCCCTAACCCCAACTCGAGGGGCCACGCAACAAAGCATGGATTGTGAGTCCCTAACCCCAACTCGAGGGGCCACACAAAAAAGCGTGGATTGTGTCCCTAACCCCAACTCGAGGGGCCAGGCAAAAAAGCGTGGATTGTGAGTCCCTAACCCCAACTCGAGGGGCCACGCAACAAAGCGTGGATTGTGAGTCACTAACCCCAACTCGAGGGGCTACGCAACAAAGCGTGGATTGTGAGTCCCTAACCCCAACTCGAGGGGCCACGCAAAAAAGCGTGGATTGTGAGTCCCTAACCCCAACTCGAGGGCCCGGGCAACAAAGCGTGGATTGTGAGTCCCTAACCCCAACTCGAGGGGCCACACAAAAAAGCGTGGATTGTGTCCCTAACCCCAACTCGAGGGGCCAGGCAAAAAAGCGTGGATTGTGAGTCCCTAACCCCAACTCGAGGGGCCACGCAACAAAGTGTGGATTGTGAGTCCCTAACCCCAACTCGAGGGGCCAGGCAACAAAGCGTGGATTGTGAGTCCCTAACCCCAACTCGAGGGGCCACGCAAAAAAGCGTGGATTGTGAGTCCCTAACCCCAACTCGAGGGCCCGGGCAACAAAGCGTGGATTGTGAGTCCCTAACCCCAACTTGAGGGGCTACGCAACAAAGCGTGGATTGTGTGTCCCTAACCCCAACTCGAGGGGCCACACAAAAAAGCGTGGATTGTGTCCCTAACCCCAACTCGAGGGGCCACGCAAAAAAGCGTGGATTGTGAGTCCCTAACCCCAACTCGAGGGGCCACGCAACAAACCGTGGATTGTAGGTCCCTGACCCCAACTCGAGGGGCCAGGCAAAAAAGCGTGGATTGTGAGTCCCTAACCCCAACTTGAGGGGCTACGCAACAACGCGTGGATTGTGAGTCCCTAACCCCAACTTGAGGGGCTACGCAACAAAGCAAGGAATGTGAGTCCCTAACCCCAACTCGAGGGGCCACGCAAAAGAGCGTGGATTGTGAGTCCCTAACCCCAACTCGAGGGGCCACGCAAAAGAGCGTGGATTGTGTCCCTAACCCCAACTCGAGGGGCCACGCAAAAGAGCGTGGATTGTGAGTCCCTAACCCCAACTCGAGGGGCCACGCAACAAAGCGTGGATTGTAGGTCCCTGACCCCAACTCGAGGGGCCAAGCAACAAAGCGTGGATTGTGAGTCCCTAACCCCAACTCGAGGGGCCACGCAACAAAGCAAGGGTTGTGAGTCCCTAACCCCAACTCGAGGGGCCACGCAAAAGAGCGTGGATTGTGAGTCGCTAACCCCAACTCGAGGGGCCACGCAACAAAGCGTGGATTGTGAGTCCCTAACCCCAACTCGCGGGGCCACGCAAAAGAGCGTGGATTGTGAGTCCCTAACCCCAACTCGAGGGGCCACGCAAAAAAGCGTGGATTGTGAGTCCCTAACCCCAACTCGAGGGGCCACGCAACAAAGCGTGGATTGTAGGTCCCTGACCCCAACTCGAGGGGCCAGGCAAAAAAGCGTGGATTGTGAGTCCCTAACCCCAACTCGAGGGGCCACGCAAAAAAGCGTGGATTGTGAGTCCCTAACCCCAACTCGAGGGGCCACGCAACAAAGCGTGGATTGTAGGTCCCTGACCCCAACTCGAGGGGCCGGGCAAAAAAGCGTGGATTGTGAATCCCTAACCCCAACTCGAGGGGCCAGGCAACAAAGCGTGGATTGTAGGTCCCTGACCCCAACTCGAGGGGCCAGGCAAAAAAGCGTGGATTGTGAGTCCCTAACCCCAACTCGAGGGGCCACGCAACAAAGCGTGGATTGTAGGTCCCTGACCCCAACTCGAGGGGCCAGGCAAAAAAGCGTGGATTGTGAGTCCCTAACCCCAACTCGAGGGGCCACGCAACAAAGCGTGGATTGTGAGTCCCTAACCCCAACTCGAGGGGCCACGCAACAAAGCGTGGATTGTAGGTCCCTAACCCCAACTCGAGGGGCCGGGCAAAAAAGCGTGGATTGTGAATCCCTAACCCCAACTCGAGGGGCCAGGCAACAAAGCGTGGATTGTAGGTCCCTGACCCCAACTCGAGGGGCCAGGCAAAAAAGCGTGGATTGTGAGTCCCTAACCCCAACTCGAGGGGCCACGCAAAAAATCGTGGATTGTGAGTCCCTAACCCCAACTCGAGGGGCCACGCAACAAAGCGTGGATTGTAGGTCCCTGACCACAACTCGAGGGGCCGGGCAAAAAAGCGTGGATTGTGAGTCCCTAACCCCAACTCGAGGGGCCAGGCAAAAAAGCGTGGATTGTGAGTCCCTAACCCCAACTCGAGGGGCCACGCAACAAAGCGTGGATTGTGAGTCCCTAACCCCAACTCGAGGGGCCACGCAACAAAGCGTGGATTGTAGGTCCCTAACCCCAACTCGAGGGGCCAGGCAAAAAAGCGTGGATTGTGAGTCCCTAACCCCAACTCGAGGGGCCACGCAAAAAAGCGTGGATTGTGAGTCACTAACCCCAACTCGAGGGGCTACGCAACAAAGCGTGGATTGTGAGTCCCTCACCCCAACTCGAGGGGCCACGCAACAAAGCGTGGATTGTGAGTCCCTAACCCCAACTCGAGGGCCCGGGCAACAAAGCGTGGATTGTGAGTCCCTAACCCCAACTCGAGGGGCCACGCAAAAGAGCGTGGATTGTGAGTCCCTAACCCCAACTCGAGGGGCCACACAAAAAAGCGTGGATTGTGTCCCTAACCCCAACTCGAGGGGCCACGCAACAAAGCGTGGAGTGTAGGTCCCTAACCCCAACTCGAGGGGCCGGGCAAAAAAGCGTGGATTGTGAATCCCTAACCCCAACTCGAGGGGCCAGGCAACAAAGCGTGGATTGTAGGTCCCTGACCCCAACTCGAGGGGCCAGACAAAAAAGCGTGGATTGTGAGTCCCTAACCCCAACTCGAGGGGCCACGCAAAAAATCGTGGATTGTGAGTCCCTAACCCCAACTCGAGGGGCCAGGCAACAAAGCGTGGATTGTAGGTCCCTGACCCCAACTCGAGGGGCCGGGCAAAAAAGCGTGGATTGTGAGTCCCTAACCCCAACTCGAGGGGCCAGGCAAAAAAGCGTGGATTGTGAGTCCCTAACCCCAACTCGAGGGGCCACGCAACAAAGCGTGGATTGTGAGTCCCTAACCCCAACTCGAGGGGCCACGCAACAAAGCGTGGATTGTGAGTCCCTAACCCCAACTCGAGGGGCCACGCAACAAAGCGTGGATTGTAGGTCCCTAACCCCAACTCGAGGGGCCAGGCAAAAAAGCGTGGATTGTGAGTCCCTAACCCCAACTCGAGGGGCCACGCAAAAAAGTGTGGATTGTGAGTCACTAACCCCAACTCGAGGGGCTACGCAACAAAGCGTAGATTGTGAGTCCCTCACCCCAACTCGAGGGGCCACGCAAAAAAGCGTGGATTGTGAGTCCCTAACCCCAACTCGAGGGCCCGGGCAACAAAGCGTGGATTGTGAGTCCCTAACCCCAACTTGAGGGGCTACGCAACAAAGCGTGGATTGTGAGTCCCTGACCCCAACTCGAGGGGCCACGCAAAAGAGCGTGGATTGTGAGTCCCTAACCCCAACTCGAGGGGCCACACAAAAAAGCGTGGATTGTGTCCCTAACCCCAACTCGAGGGGCCACGCAAAAAAGCGTGGATTGTGAGTCCCTAACCCCAACTCGAGGGGCCACGCAACAAAGCGTGGATTGTAGGTCCCTGACCCCAACTCGAGGGGCCAGGCAAAAAAGCGTGGATTGTGAGTCCCTAACCCCAACTCGAGGGGCCACGCAACAAAGCGTGGATTGTGAGTCCCTAACCCCAACTCGAGGGGCCACGCAACAAAGCGTGGATTGTAGGTCCCTAACCCCAACTCGAGGGGCCGGGCAAAAAAGCGTGGATTGTGAATCCCTAACCCCAACTCGAGGGGCCAGGCAACAAAGCGTGGATTGTAGGTCCCTGACCCCAACTCGAGGGGCCAGGCAAAAAAGCGTGGATTGTGAGTCCCTAACCCCAACTCGAGGGGCCACGCAAAAAATCGTGGATTGTGAGTCCCTAACCCCAACTCGAGGGGCCACGCAACAAAGCGTGGATTGTAGGTGCCTGACCACAACTCGAGGGGCCGGGCAAAAAAGCGTGGATTGTGAGTCCCTAACCCCAACTCGAGGGGCCAGGCAAAAAAGCGTGGATTGTGAGTCCCTAACCCCAACTCGAGGGGCCACGCAACAAAGCGTGGATTGTGAGTCCCTAACCCCAACTCGAGGGGCCACGCAACAAAGCGTGGATTGTAGGTCCCTAACCCCAACTCGAGGGGCCAGGCAAAAAAGCGTGGATTGTGAGTCCCTAACCCCAACTCGAGGGGCCACGCAAAAAAGCGTGGATTGTGAGTCACTAACCCCAACTCGAGGGGCTACGCAACAAAGCGTGGATTGTGAGTCCCTCACCCCAACTCGAGGGGCCACGCAACAAAGCGTGGATTGTGAGTCCCTAACCCCAACTCGAGGGCCCGGGCAACAAAGCGTGGATTGTGAGTCCCTAACCCCAACTCGAGGGGCCACGCAAAAGAGCGTGGATTGTGAGTCCCTAACCCCAACTCGAGGGGCCACACAAAAAAGCGTGGATTGTGTCCCTAACCCCAACTCGAGGGGCCACGCAACAAAGCGTGGAGTGCAGGTCCCTAACCCCAACTCGAGGGGCCGGGCAAAAAAGCGTGGATTGTGAATCCCTAACCCCAACTCGAGGGGCCAGGCAACAAAGCGTGGATTGTAGGTCCCTGACCCCAACTCGAGGGGCCAGGCAAAAAAGCGTGGATTCTGAGTCCCTAACCCCAACTCGAGGGGCCACGCAAAAAATCGTGGATTGTGAGTCCCTAACCCCAACTCGAGGGGCCAAGCAACAAAGCGTGGATTGTAGGTCCCTGACCCCAACTCGAGGGGCCGGGCAAAAAAGCGTGGATTGTGAGTCCCTAACCCCAACTCGAGGGGCCACGCAAAAGAGCGTGGATTGTAGGTCCCTAACCCCAACTCGAGGGGCCAGGCAAAAAAGCGTGGATTGTGAGTCCCTAACCCCAACTCGAGGGGCCACGCAAAAAAGCGTGGATTGTGAGTCACTAACCCCAACTCGAGGGGCTACGCAACAAAGCGTGGATTGTGAGTCCCTCACCCCAACTCGAGGGGCCACGCAACAAAGCGTGGATTGTGAGTCCCTAACCCCAACTCGAGGGCCCGGGCAACAAAGCGTGGATTGTGAGTCCCTAACCCCAACTCGAGGGGCCAGGCAAAAGAGCGTGGATTGTGAGTCCCCAACCCCAACTCGAGGGGCCACACAAAAAAGCGTGGATTGTGTCCCTAACCCCAACTCGAGGGGCCACGCAACAAAGCGTGGAGTGCAGGTCCCTAACCCCAACTCGAGGGGCCGGGCAAAAAAGCGTGGATTGTGAATCCCTAACCCCAACTCGAGGGGCCAGGCAACAAAGCGTGGATTGTAGGTCCCTGACCCCAACTCGAGGGGCCAGGCAAAAAAGCGTGGATTGTGAGTCCCTAACCCCAACTCGAGGGGCCACGCAAAAAATCGTGGATTGTGAGTCCCTAACCCCAACTCGAGGGGCCAGGCAACAAAGCGTGGATTGTAGGTCCCTGACCCCAACTCGAGGGGCCGGGCAAAAAAGCGTGGATTGTGAGTCCCTAACCCCAACTCGAGGGGCCAGGCAAAAAAGCGTGGATTGTGAGTCCCTAACCCCAACTCGAGGGGCCACGCAACAAAGCGTGGATTGTGAGTCCCTAACCCCAACTCGAGGGGCCACGCAACAAAGCGTGGATTGTAGGTCCCTAACCCCAACTCGAGGGGCCAGGCAAAAAAGCGTGGATTGTGAGTCCCTAACCCCAACTCGAGGGGCCACGCAAAAAAGCATGGATTGTGAGTCCCTAACCGCAACTCGAGGGGCTACGCAACAAAGCGTAGATTGTGAGTCCCTCACCCCAACTCGAGGGGCCACGCAAAAAAGCGTGGATTGTGAGTCCCTAACCCCAACTCGAGGGCCCGGGCAACAAAGCGTGGATTGTGAGTCCCTAACCCCAACTTGAGGGGCTACGCAACAAAGCGTGGATTGTGAGTCCCTAACCCCAACTCGAGGGGCCACGCAAAAGAGCGTGGATTGTGAGTCCCTAACCCCAACTCGAGGGGCCACACAAAAAAGCGTGGATTGTGTCCCTAACCCCAACTCGAGGGGCCACGCAAAAAAGCGTGGATTGTGAGTCCCTAACCCCAACTCGAGGGGCCACGCAACAAAGCGTGGATTGTAGGTCCCTGACCCCAACTCGAGGGGCCACGCAAAAAAGCGTGGATTGTGAGTCCCTAACCCCAACTTGAGGGGCTACGCAACAAAGCGTGGATTGTGAGTCCCTAACCCCAACTTGGGGGGCTACGCAACAAAGCAAGGAATGTGAGTCCCTAACCCCAACTCAAGGGGCCACGCAAAAGAGTGTGGATTGTGAGTCCCTAACCCCAACTCGAGGGGCCACACAAAAAAGCGTGGATTGTGTCCCTAACCCCAACTCGAGGGGCCACGCAAAAGAGCGTGGATTGTGAGTCCCTAACCCCAACTCGAGGGGCCACGCAACAAAGCGTGGATTGTAGGTCCCTGACCCCAACTCGAGGGGCCACGCAAAAGAGCGTGGATTGTGAGTCCCTAACCCCAACTCGAGGGGCCAGGCAACAAAGCGTGGATTGTAGGTCCCTGACCCCAACTCGAGGGGCCAGGCAAAAAAGCGTGGATTGTGAGTCCCTAACCCCAACTCGAGGGGCCACGCAAAAAAGCGTGGGTTGTGAGTCCCTAACCCCAACTCGAGGGGCCGGTCAAAAAAGCGTGGATTGTGCGTCCCTAACCCCAACTCGAGGGGCCACGCAAAAAAGCGTGGATTGTGAGTCCCTAACCCCAACTCGAGGGGCCGGGCAACAAAGCGTGGATTGTGAGTCCCTAACCCCAACTTGAGGGGCCAGGCAAAAAAGCGTGGATTGTGAGTCCCTAACCCCAACTCGAGGGGCCACGCAACAAAGCAAGGGTTGTGAGTCCCTAACCCCAACTCGAGGGGCCACGCAAAAGAGCGTGGATTGTGAGTCCCTAACCCCAACTCGAGGGGCCACGCAACAAAGCGTGGATTGTGAGTCCCTAACCCCAACTCGAGGGGCCACGCAAAAAATCGTGGATTGAGAGTCCTTCTCCATATTTGTATTGTTTTCGGCGGTAGGTTGCGTATCGAAATAAGCGTAGGTCGCGTACCTCGCTTTTTTTTATCAAAAAAAAAGCATAACTCGCTTTTTTATAAAAAAAAAAAAGGGAAACCTCGCTTTTTTTTAGAAAAAAAAGGGGGGGGTAACTCGCTTTTTGATAAGAAAAAAAAGCGTAACTCGCTTTTTTACAAAAAAAAAGGCGTAACTCACTTTTTTATAAAGAAAAGCGTAACTCGCTTATTATTTTTTTTTGCCGTAGGTCGCGTATCAAAAAAAGCGTAACTCGCGTAACATTTTTTTTTGTGTAGGTCGCGACGCAAAAAAAGCGTAAGTCGCGTATCATACATTTGTCAGATTTTTTTCCCACACTCGACTTACGCCAGAAAAAAAATAAATAAGCGACTTACGCCAAAAAAAAATAAGCGACTTACGCTTGACACACTGCATTGCCTCTGCTCCATGATAAATCCCCAAATTGCATGCCGCAGGGCGCGCTGCAGGCACCGCAGAATAAGCACCCCTTGGGGCACCAACGGATTGTTCGGGGCTCTGTGTCGGGGTACATCCAGGACCAGGGCCGTGGGTAATGGAACACAACATCCCTCCGTCACATGGACAAAACAACTTGCTCACGGTCACTCCCGACCGCCGTCCTTTGCCCCCCAAATGGTCGTGAAGTACCCCTCAAACTGCCGCCCACAATCGGGTTCCGTGCGGGAAAAATTCTATTGCCTATCGGGAAGACACCTCGAAGAGGGGAGGGAGCACAGTCAGTCAATCCGTTAGGTAGTCACGAGGTCATTCAAAAAACCCCTACCGTCCCCTGCAACACCCAAATACGGTGAAAAACACATAAAGAGGGCATTCGTTTTTTAGCGTCTGCTGGTATTTGTACAGGGTCGAGGGGCACGGAGGTGGCCGAGTCGAGTTCAGGCGCCCGTGTCCTCCCCTACAGGCCCCCCGCCCTTGCTTGCACGGCAGCCAGGAGGGATGCGCTAGAGGGGACTAGGTCTCTTCCGTGCTTGCCCTGCCGTGCGGCTACCGCTGCAGCTGTGTGGACTGTGATGGCGAAGGCGCTGAAGGCGCGTCCGCCACTAGGTCAGATAGCCCCCCCCCAATGTCTACGGACACGGTGCGGGGGGCTGCGCGGAACATGTCCGCTACGGATCTGGTGGCTGTCGGCGGCCGCCGCCTACAGCCCCGGGGTGGGGATCGCCACCGCAGCAAAGCGCGGCTGTAGAGGCCCGCAAAGATGCGGCTAAAAACATCGGGGAGCGCCGCCGGGGGCTCAGTTGTCAGCGGCTCCCCGGGGGCGGGGAGCGGGGTGACTGGAAAAGTCCCGCGGCACCAGGAGTGCCCCCGGCAGGCTTGCGGCAGGGAGGGCGTTCTCAGGCGCCAGCCTCATATTGTCATTGGTGAGGGGGGGGGGGGGAGAACGGCTCAACAACACCCCTCCCAGCTGTGCTAATTCTACACCCGCGGCCCTCCCCTGGTCAGTTGGGAGGTCAGGCTTGGGCCACTTCGGGGGCCTGGGGCTCTCGGGCCCCAGGGCCAAGGGGGGGGCGGGCCCCTGGCGTCTTGGGCAGTGCCGCGCACCGGCGGTTAGCTGGGGGACCCGTGTCCGGGAGAGCTTGAGAACCGGGGCGCGCCCCGCCTAGCCAAGCAGACAGCGCCGCCGCCCCCGCGCGTCGGTCTTGCGGGACGAGGACTCGGCGGCCCGGCGCGAACCTAGGCCTTGCCGTCGGGCACCGCGGGCCCGCCGCGGGGCCGCTGTACCCCTCGTGGCTAGCGCGGCAGCTGCGGCTGATGCTCCACCCCAAGCTTTTGCACCGGGGGCACCAGGGGGCCCCGTGCTCCATGCCCAGCGCGCCCCGGGTGCCACTGCCCGCTCCTGGTGGGAGGTTGCGTTGCGGGACCGCGAGCGGGACACTCGAGGATGGCGCCCCTGAGGGTCTCATGGCGTACGGCAAGAGCGGCGGCCCTCCCTCGGGGGGGGGGGCAGGGGTAGGAGTCCATGAGGAAGCGGTCGCCCTGCGACGGCCGTATGCGGGCCGGCGTCCACGGGCGCCGGACCCATGTGTCCCGGCAATAGGTCGCTAGGCGCATAAGCTGCAACATCACCTCGTGGCGAGCCGCGAAGAACGGGCGGGCTGATAGGCCAGCACATGCAGTGTCCCCGCCGCCAGGTGGCGTTCGACCAGCCCCGCAGCTTTGCGCACAACCTGGGCCCTCTCACCCAGTGGGAGGCGAGTGCCCCGTAGAAGGTGATCAGGGGAGGCCCGGAGCGCCCTCCCCACAAAGGCCTCGTAATTCAGGGCCAACTTTGCCCACGACACTTCGGCCAGCCCGCTCCCAAGGCCGTGGCCCAGCGAACCAAGTCCCGGACAAACTCTTGAGCCCACCGCTAGCCCGGCGGGGCCCTTGACCGCAAGCTGGTTGCGGACTGCATCCCCCGGAAGGGGGTGAACGAAATTGTCCCAGGGGAAGGGGTTGCGGGGCCGCGGTCGCGGCTAGTCCGGGGACAGGGAGTCCCTCGGGCCCGCCGGATCCCCTCGGCCGGCCGCCATGCTGACGGCGAGGACCGCAAGGTACATGCCATATAGGCGATACAGAAACCCGTCCAGGGGCGCCCGTTCCACCCCCTGCGCGAGCCAGAGAGGGAAGAGGCCCACCCTCTGCAGGCAAGCAGGCCAATGGTCAAGCGGCCCCAGCTTGGGGAGGGCTGCCGTCGCATCCTGCAGCCAGGGGCTCCATGTCTCCCAGGCCCGCTCCCACTCTGAGCAGCCCCACAAGCCGTGGACTTCGTCCTCATGTGCCACCCCGCAGCGGGGGCGCGCCAATAGGGTCCGCATACCGTGCCCGGAGACCCACGCCGCCGTCCACAGGCCCCCCGCCATAGGCTGTGTAGGCCCCCGGGGGAGATCGCCGTCGCTGCCAAGAGTGGCCAGTCAGGGCGCACAGAGATGCGACCAAAAAGGTCGGGGAGCGTCGCCGGGGACGCGGCCAGTGGGGGTGGGGGCTGTCCCCACAGAACGGGGAGTTGGCGGCGGTGGGGAGCCCTGCGGCGCCGGAGTCTCCTGCGGCAACTCAATAGTAGAAAGGGCGCGCTCGGGCACCAGCCTCTAGTTGCCGTCAGGGGGGGGGGGGTCCATGCCCCCTCCCCCACGACAAGCGTGAGGCCACACTCGCAGCCCCCACCCCCCCCGTCGCCCTGGACGGGCGGGAGGACAAGCTTGGACTGCCTCAGGGGCCTAGAGCCTTTGGGCCCCAACACCGGGGGGGGGGGGGGCAATGTCTTAAGAGGCGCCGCGCATCCCCGCGTCGCCAGGGGCCCTGTGTGTGGGAGGGCCTAGGATGCGGGGCGCCCCCGGCCAAGCGGATAGCGCAGCCGCTCCCGCGTGTTGCTCATGTGGGACGAGGACCTGGTGGCCCAACGCAACCCTGGGTTGCGCTGGCGATGTGGATGCTCGCCGTGGGGCCGCCGTGTCCCTCGGGGCCCGCACGGCAGTAGCGGCTCATGCCCCAGCCTAGGTGTTTGCACCGTGCGCGCGAGGGCAACCCGTGCTCCATGCATAGCGCGACCCGGGTGCCGCTGCCCCCTCCTGGGGGGCGGCTGCGCTGCGGGACTGTGAGCAGGACGCTCGAGGGTGGCGCCCCTGGGGGCCTCCTAGCGTATGGCAACAAGGTCGGTCCCCCCTCGGGGGGCTGAGGGTAGTAATGCATGAGGAAGCGGTCACCCAAAGACGGCTGAATGCACGCCGGCGTTCGTAGGCGCCGGACCCATGTGTCCGGCAGTGATTTGCTAGGCGCATCAGCTGTAGCATCACCTTGTGGCGACCCGCAAAGAACGGGCGGGCAGACAGGCCCGCACATACGTGTTTTCCCAAGGGGAGGAGGGTGCGACAACGCCCCAAGGGGTGCCCAGCAGCAAGGATCCCGCCGCCAGATGGCGTTCAACCAAGCCCACGGCTTTGCATAAGACCTGGGCCCTGTCCCCTAATGGGAGGCGCGTGCCCCGCAGGCGGTGATTTGCATAGGCCGGGAGCGCCCTCCCCACAAAGGCCTCTTAGTCCAGGGCCAACTCTGCCCATGACACTTGCGCCGGCCACGGTCCCAAGGCCAGCGCCTGGGCCCACTAAACCAAGTCCTGGACGAGCTTCTGGTGCCACCGCTAGGGAGCGAACGAAATCGTACCAAGGGAAGGGGTTGCGGGGCCGCAGCCGCGGCTGATCTGGGCACGGGGAGTCCCCTGGCCCCGTTAGGTCCCCTCGGCTCGCCGCCATGCGAGCGGCGAGGACCACCAAGTGCATGCCAAAAAGGCGGTACAGAATCTTGTCCAGGAGGGTTCTCTCGAACCGCTATGCGAGCCGAAGAGGGAAGAGGCCCACCCTCCGCAGGCTGGCCGGCCACTTGTAGGGCGGCCCCAGCTGTGGGAGGGTCGCCGCCCCTTCCCGCAGCCAAGGGCACCAAGTCTCCCGGGCTGGCTCCCACTCTGGGCATTGCCACATGACGTGAACCTCATCCTCGTGCTCCGCCCCGCAGTGGGGGCACGCCGAGTGGGTTTGCATACGGTGGTCGGAAACCCGCGCTGCCGTCCACAGGGCCGCGGCCATGAGGCGAGGAAGCAACGACTTGTCCAGCTCCGTGGAGGCGACCCGCATTGCCGCGCGGCAAGCGGGGCCGTCGGCGCCGTCTCCTAGGCTCCAAAACGTGACGGGGTGCCGCACCTCCAGCTGGCACGCGGCATGGCAGCGGAGGCAGTCCCACACCCGATGTTGGACCTGGCAGAGGGGCTCTTGCACGAGGTGCTTCGGATAGTCCTGCCCCGGGACGTTCCAGCACCACAAGCCCTCAAGGGAGAACCACCTGAGTGCGGCCGCCGTCTGGAGCGCGTGCCCCACCGGGCCCGTCCCGGGTGGGCGGCCACCGGATTCCCACATGGCCTGGGTGAAGCCCTGTGTGACCCCTAGTCGCCGGGCCACCCAAGCCAGCCAAAGCAGGCGCTCGTAACGCGTGTCCATTACTGGGCAGATGCGGTAACCCTTGGATAGGACCGAGAAGACGATCTCCTTGGCCCGGGACAGGCGGATGGCACCCCACAGGGCCCCCAGGGCTCGCGGTCTCCAGCCCTCGCAGGTCGAAGTCCGTCACAGAGGCGACAGCCACCCCATGGAGCGCCAGCAGGGTGACCAGCCTGCGGATGGCCCGCTCCCGGCGATCGTAGGTGGCCAGATGGGTGAGACGGCGGAGGGCGCTCCCGCGCGCTTCCAGGCGTCGGGACAGCACCGGCCCCGTTACCCGGAGCCCCCAATGGGGACGTTGACCCCGAGTTGATGGAAAGTATCCACCAGCGGGATAGGGACGCCCCGCAGCAGGGGCGCCCCGTTCCCCTTGCATCCAAGAGCATGACTTGTCCACGCGCACATCGTGGCCCGTGACCTGGAGCCACTCCTCTGTCGTGGGACCGTCCCTTGAAGGGACGCCGCCCCCGGGGCCACAACTTGGGTGTCGTCCGCCTAGCCCGACAACCCCAGCGCGGCATGGGCGGGACCCCCGTCCCTGAGGGAGCGACGGGAAGGCGGTGGCCTCAAAGGTATGTTGAAAAGACCTCCACTCAACCCCTCCGCGGCCCGAACGAAGGCATTTGTATGAATTTTGGCTATTTTTTGGTTCATGATCTGAGATGGTCCTAAACCGGCCGTTGGACTTGCCAAAGGCAATGGGTTTGACGTTGTGTAGGTTGTTCAATGATACCTGAAATGTTTTATTGCCGTCGGTAAGTCCACCTCGCACAGAATCTACTCCAGGCAACACACACCCAAGATAGGATAAAAACTACATAAATGGTGCCTAAAACATGCTTACATACCTTGGATGGCTATTTTAGGTAATCACAATACCAAAAAAAAGTTTCGCAAACTTCAGTTTTTGAGCTGTATACAGCGAAAAATTGCATGAGTGTATCAGTCCCGTTTGACCCGCCGCCCCAACGCCACCGATTACCCAAATGGAGTGAGAAAACACATAAATACAGCCTAAGACATGCTTTGCGCACCTTGTATGGTCATTTTAGGTGATCACGGTATCAAAAAAATAAGTGTCCAAAACTTCGGTTTTTCAGCTACCCATGGTGAAAAACTGCATCAGCAGGTTGTGTACCAATCCCCTGGGGCACCCCCCCCCCCCCCCACCCCGCACCCAATACCCAGATAAGGTGAAAAACACATAAATAAGGACTAACACATGCTTTACATACCTTGGATGGTCATTTTAGGTGATCACGGTATCAAATAAATAAGTTTCAAAAACTTCGGTTTTTGAGCTGTCCGAGGCGATAAATTGCATCAGCGGGTTGTGGGCCAGCCCATTCACTCATGAAACCATTATTGGTGGAAATAGTCATTGTGCATCTTTGGCACGGGTTTAGACTGGCCCTCGGCAAGGCTAGGGACTGCAAACAACATTCTTTTGCATCATTATATGCATACATTGTCACAACATCCCCACTCACACCCCTGTGACCGGATAACACGGGTTCACCGAGGTCGCCAAAACCGCCACCATAGCAAAAATGGCTGAAAAGTGCATCAATTACACAAGCGCTCGTCCCACTCCGCCCCATACAGACCCAATGGAGTCGGGACTCGGAAACACTTTGTCGGCTCAAAATCAAAAAAAACCAAAAGATTCATAATTTTCGACCCAAAAAGGGCCGGGGTCATTTTTCAACATTCTTGACCCCCCCCCCCCCCCCCCGACCCTCCCCCCCCCCCACACACCTCCCTCAAAAGCTCCAAAAAGTAGGTTTCAAGTGGGGGGGGGGGGTCCAGGGGGGGTCTGGACCAAAAGCTCATTGGGGGATGCGTTTATTGGACAAAATAATGATTTTCCAAGGGGTCAAACCAACAATTCAACCCGTTGGGGTAGGGTACGTGAATAGGCCCAAAAACGCCCAAAATGGGGGGGTATGTGGCGTTTTCCCCTATATACGCCTGCCTGCCTTTGATCTAACAACCTCTGCGAGGTGATTTCTATTTGCCTTCGGCAAGTCCACCTTGCAGAGAATTTACTCCAAGCAACACACACCCAAGATAGGGCAAAAACTACATAAATATGGCCTAAAACATGCTTTGCATACCTTGGATGGTCATTTTAGGTGATCACAATACAAAAAATAAGCTTCAAAAACTTCGATTTTGGAGATGTGGAGGCTGAAAAACTGCACACGCGGGTTGTGTACCAGTCCCGTTTGCCCCCTCCCCACCCGCACCCAATACACAAATAGGGTGGAAAGCACCCAAATACGGCCCAAAACATGCTTTACATAGCTTGGTTGGTCATTGTGAGTGGCCAGAATGTCAAAAAAATAGTTTGAGACACTTCGATTTTTGAGCTGTACAGGGCGAAAAACTGCAAAGCCCGGCCGTGTACCAATCCATTGGGTGACCCCCCTCCCCACACCCAATCCCCGAATAGGGTGAAAAACACCCAAATACGGCCTAAAACATGCTTTACCTAGCTTCGTTGGTGATTGTGAGTGGCCAGGAGGTCAAAAAAAAGTTTCGGAAACTTCCATTTTTGAGCTGCATAGGGCGAGAAACTGCATTAGCAGGTTGTGTATTATTGGTGGAAAGAGTCATTTCATGTCTTTGGTACGGGTAGACTGGCCCTCGGCAAGGCTACACACTGCAAAAAAAGTCCTTTTGTATCCTGGTTGGCATATATTGTCACAACATCCCCACTCACACCCCTCAGACTGGATAACACGGGGTCACTGAGGTCGCCAAAACCGCCAACATAGCAAAAATGGCTGAAAACGCATAAAGTGCAAAAGTGCTCATCCCACTCTGCCCCATACAAACCCCATGGAGTCGGGACCCGGAAACACTTTTTTGGCTCAAAATCGGGGAAAAAACCAAAAGATTCATAATTTTCGACCCAAAAAAGGGGGGTCGAAAATCGACCCCCCCCAACACCCACCCCTCCCTGAAAAGCCCCCCCAAAAAGTGGGTTTCAAGTGGGGGGGGGGGGGGGTCCGGATAAATAATGATTTAACAAGGGGTTAAACAAACCATTCAACCCCTTGAGGTAGGGTGCGCGAATAGGCCCAAAAAGGCCCAAAAAAGGGGGGGTAGGTGGCATTTTCCCCTATATACGGGTCTGCGTGGCTTTGATCTAACAACTGAGGTGAATTCGACTTTTTGGAAAACCCGTCATTTGTTGGACATTTTTGACCCCCCCCCCCCCCCAAGCCACAACCTTCCCTCAAAAAAGCAAAAAAGTGGGTTTCACGTTGCCGGAGGGGGGGGGTCTAGGGGGGCCGGACCAAAGCCTCAATGGGGGGGGGGGTGTTCAATGGCTAGAATAATGATTTTTACAAGGGGTTAAACAAATAAGCCAACCCCTTGAGGTAGGGTACGCGAATGGGCCCAGAAGAGGGGTATGTGGTGTTTTCCCGTGTATGCAGGCCTACCTGGCTTTGATCTAACAGCCTTTGCGAGGTGATTTTGGGGCTTTGGGGGGGGGTGGGGGGCACGGTTGGAGCTACATGATCAAATGACCACCCAAACCCATCCCAGAGGCGACACAAGGGTTTCGGAAATAGTTGAAGGGTGAAAGATTCTATTGACTTCGGCAAGTCCACCTCCCAGAGAATCTACCCCAGGCAACACACCCAAAACAGGGTAAAAACTACATAAATACGGGATGAAACGTGCTTTACATATCTTGGATGGTCAATTTAGATGATCACAACACCAGAAAAATAGGTTTCGGACACTTCGGTTTTTGAGCTGTATACGGTGAAAAAGTGCATCAGCAGGTTGTGTACCAATCCCTTGGGACACCCCCCCCCCCCGCGCGCACCCAATACCCAAATAAAGTGAAAAACATATAAATCCGGCCTAAAACATGCTTTGCATACCTTGGATGGTCATTTCATGTGATCACGGTATCAAATAGATAAGTTTCAAAAACTTCGATTTTCGAGCTGTCCGAGGCGCCAAATTGCATCAGCAGGTTGTGGGCCGGCCCATTCACTCATGTAAGCCATTATTGGTGGAAATAGTCATCGTGCAGCTTTGGCACGGGTTTAGACTGGCCCTCGGAAAGGCGACACACTGCAAAAAACGTCCTTTTGTATCCTAGTAGGCATATATTGTCACAACATCCCCACTCACACCCCTCGGAGTGGGTACCACGGGGTCACTGGGGTCGCCAAAACTGCCAACATGGCAAAAATGGCTGAAAAGTGCATCAATTACACAAGTGCTCGTCCTACTCTGCCCCGTACAAACCCCATGGAGTCGGGACCCGGCACTTTTTCGGCTGAAAATCAAAAAAATCAAAGGATTCACGACTTTTGACCCAAAAAAGGCTGAGGTCATTTTTTCAACATTCTTGACCCCCCCCACCCCCCCCCCCCACACTTCCCTGAAAACCTCAAAAAAGTGGGTTTCAAGTGGGGGGGGGGGGCAGTGGGGGGGGGCACCGGACCAAAAACTCATTGGGGGATGTGTTTATTGGACAAAATAATGATTTTACAAGGGGTTAAACCAACCATTCAATCCCTTGAGGTAGGGTACTCAAATAGGCCCAAAAAGGCCCAAGAAGGCGGGGTATATGGTGTTTCCCTCTATATACGGGCCTGCATGGCTTTGAGCTCGCCAAAACCGCCAACATAGCAAAAATGGCTGAAAATGCATAAAGTGCAAAAGCGCTCATCCCACTCTGCCCCATACAGACCCCATGGAGTCGGGACTCGGAAACAGTTTTTCGGCTCAAAATCAAAAAAAAAAACCAAAAGATTCATAATGTTCGACCCAAAAAAGGCTGGGGTCATTTTTTCAACACTTTTGACCCCCCCCCTCCTGCCCCCCTACCCCTCCCTAAAAACCTCAAAAAAGTGGGTTTCAAGTGGGGCGGCCTAGGGGTGTCCGGACCAAAAACTCATTGGGAGATGCGTTGGACAAAATAATGATTTTACAAGGGGTTAAACAAACCATTCAACCCCTTGAGGTAGGGTACTCAAATAGGCCCAAAAAGGCCCAAAAAGGGGGGGTATGTGGCATTTTCCCCTATATACTAACAACCTCTGCGAGGTGATTTTCAGGTGCCACTAAACAGCCTAAGCCTAAGCATTGTGAAAATGGCCAAGTCCTCGTTGGCAAGGGGCCATATGGGGGGGGGGGGGGCGACTGGGGGTACCGGGAGTTTGGACGCACGACCCCCGCCATGGGTTAGGGGGCACATATACAACACAAAAGTTCTTCAGACCTTAGGTTTGAATCCACAGACAAAGGCCGAAATACGCAAAGAAGCTCTGACCCCCCCACCCCCAAAAGCGGTACCCGGGTACGGGGCGTAAGGGGGGTCAATCGAAAATTCATTCAGGGATTTTTCATTCCCGAAATGATGATTTTACAAGGGGTTAAACATCCAGTACCATACCTTGGGGTATCCTACGCAAGCGTCCCCCACAGCGGGGGGGTACATGGCGTCTGCGCCTGCTCTTGATCTAACAACCCTCTTTGGGGTGATTTAAAAGAACCCAAATAGTTGGATCCTTACGGACGGCCCAACCCTGTCCAGCCCCCCCCCCCCCCCCCGGTCCCGCATGTGAAGCGAAAATGAAGGGCCCGAGGCCCAGATTGGGGGTCCAGCCGGGGGAGGGGGGGGATGGATTCTCCACAAAAATCTGACCATGTTGAGCATACACACATGGGGTGAAAGAGGATTTGACCCCTCGGCGTGGGCTCCCAAAACACTTTTCTGCCGAAATCGCCACTTTTCCAAAGACAGCTAGGGATTCCCTTGGTGTCGCGTCCCACACACCAGCAGCACCGGTGCTCTTTGACTGACATCAGGTGGTGAGCCCATCAACGGTCACCAGTGGTCCTTCTCGACACTTTCCTTCTGTAATGGTGCGGTCTGCTTTTGGGCTGGTTCTCGCAGTGACTTTCCACACAGGCCAGAAGGCTGCATTTGGATCCGCCCCTGTGGTATTGTCATCAGAATGCAGTTCCGTACCACTTGACTGAGGGGTCCCCCCCCACCTTCGACCAATTTCAGCAAATAGTTCAGGAGTCTCATTGCATATATCACACGAAGTCACCCCCCACCCTAAAGGTAGGGGGGGAGGCGTACGTTCACCCGCGCACCACACCAGAGCCGCGTGTAGTCTGTAGACGCAGTCTGCTACAAGTAGACGCGGTCTGCTGATTGTAGACACTGTCAGCATGTTGTAGACACGAAGCGACAATATTTGGGTAAGGGGCCGAAGGCCTCCTTCCAAAAACCGGGACGCTCACATCGCTTCCGTGTGCACCACACCAAGGCAGTGTGTAGCCTGTAGACGCGGTCTGCTACAAATAGACGCGGTCTGCTAATTGTAGACTGTCGTCATGTTGTAGACGCGAAGTGGCAATATTTGGGTAAGGGGCCGAAGGCCTCCTTCCAAAAACCGGGACGCTCACATCGCTTCCGTGTGCACCACACCAAGGCAGTGTGTAGCCTGTAGACGCGGTCTGCTACAAATAGACGCGGTCTGCTAATTGTAGACTGTCGTCATGTTCTGCCTGCCCCACCCCTCCCCCTGGACAAAGCAATCAGGACAGATGCACTATTCCACGGACAGCACCAGTGACAGAGTAACAAATGAAGGGCTGTCCTTTCATCACCCCTGGCAGGCGCCGGGACAAGACACAGGGTGGGCGGGTGGGTCGATGTATCCCCGCCTTAAATTATAAAAAGGCTAAGGAGGGGAGGAGGTAGGATGGGAAGCAGGTCCAGAGACAGGGGGGGGGGGGGAGTGCTGGGGGCCCGGTGGCAGAACTTTCGTTACCCCGCTTCGCTATACTAACTGCAGTTCTGCCTGCCCCACCCCTCCCCCTGGACAAAGCAATCACGACAGATGCACTATTCCACGGACAGCACATTTTGCCGCGCGACTGCGCGTCCATATGTCCCCGTAGCCGTCGTATCATCAGTCCCCCACCTCCCCTTTGAATCTCCACGGGGGGCGAATCATCTCCATCAGACCCATGTACTTGGTGTCGACGGCTTTTTCCCACATCTCACGACGCCTTGCTGCTTCGGCAACGGCCTGTTTCCGAGATTGGAAGCCTGTCTCCCTACTCAGGGGGTCGGCCGCGTTTAAAAGGGACGGCACCCTGAAGGACTCGACACTAACAGTACTCCAGCACCTTAGCCAAAACAGGCGCCGGAGTATTCGCTGCTGAGAATCGGCATGCACCGACGCCCTCAGCGCATTAATCTGAGACCTAGCTACGTTGCTGTCTGAACCCACACGAATTCTTTCAAAACCACGATAGGATGCCACCTTAATGACGATGTACAGCGCATACAGTTCCGCCTGCTGCAGGGAGTCCACCCAGGGCGGACACACCTCCGATCGATAGTAATCCCCCCCCCCAACAATCCCCAGTCGAAAACGTTTGCCCTCTGGCGCTGCATCCACGAACACCTCCCAGGCCCCTCGTCCACCAGGCCCTGGAGGGTCGCACCGCTGAGGGACACAGGAGAATAGGAGCACTGTCGCCACTCCCTTGCAGACCCCCCTACCAAACACTCCTTTCCCACTCTGCAAACCTCGATATGCGCCCGCCAGGAAGGCGCCCAAACCCGCATTGGGCCTGCTCAGCCAGCACAGTTTACCCAGGAGGCGTTCCATAACCTTTGAGGGCAGGCGCCCCCCGCCCACCCCCCGGATCCACGCCCTGAAGGCACCGACCAAGGCACCCACCGCATTGCTGATTGTCCCAGCCTTGGTGTCAATCTGCTTTCCAATGAAACTGAGTCTCTCAGTCGGATCCGGTTCGGACTTTGCCCCCACAATAAAACCCGCACGTCTCAGCCTGCGAATGCAGTCCCTCACAGCCCCCCGCAGACGACTCTTGCTCCTGCACGACAGTAAAATGTCATCCAGGTACACCCAACCCCGCACACCACGTCTCGACAAGGCCCCCCGGATAACAGAGGATACCAGCTTTTGGCATATCACTGGGCTATAGGCCCATCCGAATGGCAGCCTCGCATACCGGAAACGCCTACCCGACCGCCCCCCCACCACAAAAACACTGCGCCAGGCGGGGGGGAGGCGGATGCTCCAGTAAGCATTCTGCAGGTCCAGTTTAGCCAAAAAAACACGGCACCTGCCTCCCCCCACACGCCGAGGGCGCGCACGTCCCATCCAGTGGCGGATGGCCTCCAGCCCTGGCAGTCGGAATTTCGGGGGCTTCCGGGGGTCGCTTGCGTTGACTCTCCGCGCATCAAGAATGGCTCGGCATTTGAGCGCATTCTTCCACGTAAGGAACATTTTTGCCGTCTCGGGGCGCTTTGTTCTGCGCAGTCCCTTAGTCTCAGTTCTGAGGGACTCCAGCATTGCATCCACGGGCCCCGACTTCCCCCCATGTGACTTTTCAATCCCCGCACTGTCCCCCCGTAACTGCCTCCGGTACACCCCCAGCAAGTCACGAGGGACCAAGATGTTCCAGATCTTGTCCGACACTGTCACACATCCCGCTTCCCCCACCCCCCGAGCAGCCATGTCCTCGGTAACCACCCCCTCCTCGTCGCTGCTACTGTAGTATCCATCGTCCGCCTCGTCTAAGTCCCCCTCCCCAAATTTTGTTAACACACTGCACAGCGTATCCAGACCCTCCTCCCCACACTCCAGCCTGAGCACCGCCTCACCCATCCCTGTAATGAGGTTACGCACCATCTCTTGCCTGTGCACCTTGACGCCCCGCATTTCGCTTATCGCCCTCGCCGCATCTCGCAACCGCCCTAGAAGCACTCGCACTCGGGGACACTGTCCTACCTCGTTTGCGTGCACCCTCACCCCCCTCAGGCGATCCCCCAGCAAGTCGGGAAGCTTCCCCGGCCGCGAAGGCGATCTCCCGGCGTATCCATGACGGCCAGAACGAGAGCGTGGAGCCCTGCTTCGTGCAGTAGCCCGGCTCTGCCCCCCCCCCCCCCACACAGGCCATGGGATTTTTCCCGAGCGGGCAAACTTCCACCTGGGAGGGGCCTCGGTATACATCTGCGCGACTTTCGCTGACTTCCAGCCCCCCCACAGCATAATTGTTGTGAGCGGTGCCCCCATTTTCCGGAGTTGTGCTGCCCCCATCCTACGGAAGCTATGCCACCGGACAGTCTTCTTTCCCTCCCCCCTCTCCAGCAGGCTGACCAACGTTTTCCCCAGCGCCTCCCTGGACTCGTGCCACGCCCCTCTGTCGGGGTGGAATCCTTTGAGCGCTCTGAGTTTTGCCAGGAATTGCAACCAGGCTCGCACCCAGGGCCCCACTTCCTGTCTCTGGACCCCCCTCCTGGACTTCGTTCCAAAAAATCGCAACCCCTCATCTTCCTGTCCCAGCCCACCCCCCGCCTCGGAGCCCCGCAGGCAGTGTCCCACCGATATGCACGCCAGCGCCACCGCCTCCCATTCTGCGAAGCTAGAGGCAGCCGCACACAGCCTGCACAAGTCCTCCAGTTGCGCCCACTCCTTCGCCTCCGCCCGCTCTTTGCACCGCCGCTGGTCGATAGACATAACCAAGTACCAATCAGACTTCCGCAGCACCGGGGCAAGCCACGCCATCTTTTCGGCCAGCCTCGCCGCAGCCAGAACGAGCTTTGCGGCGCTCTCTGACAGGTCGCCCTGCACAACCTGCATGAGCCTGGCCTCCAGTACACCCCGAGCACCGTCGCCTGGTCGCATCCGCTCCAGCCTTGCCAGTCGCCTGAGCTGCCGCAGATACCCGTCGAGGGTACCATCCTGCAGGCCCCGCACCGTAGTGGCATCAAAATTCATCCCGTACTCATCAGCCATCGCCGCCTCGAGTCTGTCGCGCGCTGCCGCCCACGGCCACTCGCGCTCGCTCTCCTCGTCGTCCTGCGTGCCCCCTGCAGCCCCGTCTCTAGCGTCATGGCTTCGCAGTCATTTCCTTCGGCCTTTACACCCGTGCTTCTCCCTGTCAAACCACCAATGGTGGCCACCACACTCCGGGCATGCCGTTTTTGGAGGGTTTTCGCAATTAACCCAGTCTCCTGTCTTCTTGCTGCGGAAGTGGCGCTTTCCATCTATCCATTTGAACTCCGGCTGACTTGTGCTCCCCTGCGTGCCACCTCTGCCCTTAAGCTTTGAGTGGCGCCCTGATGAGCTGGAGCTTGCTGTAGATGAGGTATCAGACGCACTGTCGCTGCTACTGTCCGTGGACGACGATTCCGAGTCGGAGGACATGCGCCTCCCTTTTCCCCTTCGAGACGACCGGCGCTCCTTCATCTCCTTCTTTTTCTCCTTGCGCCTCTGTTTTTTGGCCTTCTTCTTGTTCTTCTTTTTGACCTCCTTTATTTTTGCCTTGACCGCGTCCTTACCGGATTTGTCGCAATCAAGGAGCAATTGCCAGACATCGTCAATGATCGTGGATACCTCCGTCTCAGTCTCAGACTCCTCGGCCTCCATTAACCTTTCAACCAGGCGGCACAGTTTGACCGTCCACCGCGGGGCCCCGGGCCTCTTTCTCATCCACCTGGCATTTTTGAAGCTGGGCTCCTTATACGTCAGTTCTTCCTACTCGCCTTCCTCAACGGCGGCCGGCCCCCCACCTCCTTCGCGATCATCGGCTCTGGCGCCCGCCTCCTCGTCCAGGGCCATGCCACTGATGGTCTCGGGCTTTGCGCTCTTCCCCGGAGAGTGTCTCTCACCCTTGATCCCCACTCCTCCTCTCCTGTTCACCGATTTTCCAGGCGGCTTGGCGATCAAGTCGCAGACAGCGAACCCGACGGCCGCCTCTTCCGCAGACAGGCTGAACGCAGGCACCTCGACTCCCCAAGCAAGTGTCAACCCATACAGCAGCGCGTCGACGTACCGCTGCGGATCAGGGGATTGAAATGAGATCCCCAGCGTCTCATGGAAGGTCCTGGCCAGCTTCACCGCACTCCAGCTGACTCCATCCCGAGACCATCCTGCCACGCCCGCCACCAGCACCTCTGTGCGATGCTGATGCGGGATCATACGGGCCATCCAGGGCGTCTGAATCAGGTGGGCCCATGCTGTGGATTTTGCTGCGGGGTCTTCGTCTTTTAGACGCCTCCAGTCCCATGCCCCATCATTTTTGGCCGAGCCCATTGGATGACCCGATGTATCCCCGCCTTAAATTATAAAAAGGCTAAGGAGGGGAGGAGGTAGGATGGGAAGCAGGTCCAGAGACAGGGGGGGGGGGGGGTGCTGGGGGCCCGGTGGCAGAACTTTCGTTACCCCGCTTCGCTATACTAACTGCAGTTGTAGACGCCAAGTGGCAATATTTGGGAAGGGTGCCGAAGTCCCCCTTCCCAAAACATCCCAAAAACAGGCCGCCCGCGTCGTTTACCCGTGCACCCATGATCATTTCGAAGGTGCGAAGCGCTGCGGCAAGGCACAAAGCGCCGTCGCGTGGGGCACGAAGTGCGGGCGTGGATTGTCCCGGGGTTGGGATCGGGTCCGGCCGGCAGCGGCCCCCATGGCCACATCATGGCCGCTTCTCCCTCAGCATCATGGCCACCAACAGCACCTGGCCAGGGCCCCAACCTGTGCGGCACCCCCCCCACACACCCCTGTCACCCCTGTGTGTGCCCCACCGCTACCCCTGAGCACGCACCCTGTCTATCGCCCTCACACACCGCTGGTGTTCGTAATCCGGGCGTGATAACAGCAGCAAACCGGCCCACATGATCGCCAGCAGCATCACAGAGTGCCACACGGAGCCCAAGCGGCCACGGCCATCCGTCTCTGGGCCTCCGTGAGCCGACACAAGCATGGTGTGTGAAGAGTATGCAGCGAGGGCTGGACGAGACTGGGCATGAACAGGCTCCTACGAAGGGGTATAGGAGGGCAGTGGATTCTGGTGATAGAGGCAGGAGTGGCTTCGCCCCCCTTCCAGCCCCATGCCTCCCTCCCTCTCTGCAGAGAAACAGCACTTTCGCAAAAATGCGGTGGCAGACCGTAGGGTGTGGTGGATGTATGGAACAGCATGCAGTGACTGTGGTAAGGTTGGGCCGACAACCCCGGCCTTTGGAAGGCCTCGATCGGCAGCACAAGATGGGGGCTGCAGCTGCCCTGTAACACCCCTGGACTTGCAGACCCCCCTCCGTTCTACCGCAAGTAGTGACAGCGTGCAAAATATTTAAGGATCCGGCTTTAATGCGAAACATCTTGAAATGGCGTTGCACTGGTGCCTGGGTGCAATTTTCTGAAGAGTTTTGTTTGCGCAGTTAGCACTGAGGGCACTAGAAGAAATGTCTTTTAACTTAATCGTTGATCTGTGATCAAGTCTCAAAATCTACTGCTTCGTCAGGTGGCAAGACACGGGCAGATTTGCTTTCCCCAAGGCCCCAGCAGTGCAATACTTTTGTGAACATGTTCACAGCTGGGTTGAATGCCAAAAGTATTTGAGTGGTGGTATGTGGGGGGGGCACCATCATAAGGACAGTGCTGTGCAGAAACATTCAAGCAATTTACCAAAACTGTAGTCAGCCCACGATGGGGCAACCAGGATGAGGGATCCTCTTGATCCTGACCAGAAAAAGAAAAAATAGGGCAAGGCGCACCCTTCGTGCACTACATCTATTCCTTGAACCTGACCTTCCACTCCATTGGTCCCTGGTGACCAACGCCTGTGTCAAACCTGACTTTTGGGGCTGCGCTCACAGTGCATTCCCATTCAGGCCAAGCCACGGGGATGGTGCATGAAATTACAGAAAAATGAGCCATTTTCAGACAGGGTCTTCTCCATTGACGCAGTCTATCATCCCCACACAGCAATCATGAGCGGCCAATTCAACGTGACATTTCATTTCATTTGACCCAGCTCCTGTTCGGATCTCAGTGATTGTGGCAACTGTCAGCAGGCAGGTAGGTGTGTCATTTCCAGGTGCACGGAACACAGATACAAGGGTCCTCAGGCGGGCATAACTATGGTTGAATAAAAAACAGGGACCGCAGGGTTCAATTTTGAGAATGAGCGGCCCGTCATGCGGAACAACTACACATGCTCACCACTTGAAGATGCCTTTGACCGAGGTTTAGGGGCTGGTTTGGGCTCAGGCAACATCAAGTTCTTAGGAATGAAATTGCCTTGCATGTGGTCTCTTGTAAAGTACAACTTCCCATCAAAGACATGGGCCATTCCCCACACACCTGGCTGCACTACATTTGGTACCAAATCAAAATTAGGTCCCAAATTCATACGGTCCCTATGCCTACTGAAGCTTGGACAAGGGCGTGGCTATTACAAAGGGGGGGGGGGTAAGTGGAACTCCTGCGCATGCAACGTGCCATATGAATCTGAACAATGCACCCCATTGCCCTCACTGTGCGTATGAACAAGGCAAAACAAAAGCAAAAACCATCTCTTGCATATTGGCATTTCCCTTAAATCCTGAAGGACAGTTGCGCCTGATGGCCATACAATTCCTGCTGGCCCTCGGAACGAAACAGCAGAGCTGGGTCCGCTGCCATATCAGGGCCCAAAGAGTTGAGTAGGCGTCACATGCAAGAGGCTGCACATTAAGGGCTTGGCATTTGTTTCTTGGGTTTGGGGCGCTTTGGATGGCATGGCAAATTGGACGTGCTGAAATGTCCACATGGCCCGGCATCCCCGCTCTGTGTGCAAGATGGACTGCGTGTGAACAACGCGGCATCGAAAATGCAAAAGAATGAAAAAAGGAGGACTCAGAAATCATATTGTCATTAAACAAAGCATCAGAGCACGACAATAGCCGTGGGGATGGTTGGCAAAAGAGTGCCACAAAGCACCTCAAAAGATGCTTGGGCGGGGAAAGACGGCTGCAGGGAAAAGGAAAGCAATACTTTGGTGCCCCAGTGAGAGAATGGCAGGGGCGGCTCATACGGTCAAACCTGGAAATGCATGTTCAGGAACACGCAGGGAGGGTCGACTCTGGGTACGTAGCTGCTCTGAAGTGCCATCTTGAAAGTGTTTGGGGTGAGTATTCCTGTAGCTTAATGGTCAGAGGCACGAATTCCAGGCATGGTGTCCGGGTTTCAATACTGGCCAAAGACACCAATCCACACACACACACGCGCACGCGCACGCACACACACACACACACACACACACACACACACACACACACACCCACACCCACACCCACACCCACACCCACATCCACACCCCCACCCACACCCACACCCACCCACACCCACACCCACACCCACACCAACACCCACACCCACACCCACACCCACACCCACACCCACACCCACACCCACACCCACACCCACACCCACCCACACCCACCCACACCCACACCCACACCCACACACACACACACACACACACACACACACACACACACACACACACACACACACACACACACACACACACACACACACACACACACACACACACACACACACACACACACACACACACACACACACACACATGATGCGGACACGCCAACACCCGACAACCGCTCTGCAGACGGCACAACGAGGCACTGGGCGTGGACGCCATGACTCCTCGTCAGGCCAGAAACAATGTCATGAAGAACAGTGTCATGTGGCTGGGCGCCTTTCTGCAGGGCACAGCCACAGGGCGGTGATCGCAAGCAAGTCAGTGGGGCGGTCCAGAGCGCAGCGGCATCTGTCCACCCCTGAGGACAAACATATGAGACCATGGCCCCCTGACATACGCCCAATGCATCCAGGGCAGGGAGGAGTCCTTGGTACTCCCGGTACACCAGACGAATATTTCATTTCATTTCATCTCACTCTCTCAGAACATACAACATGGAATCAGGACGTAACCGTCCTGTCACACACACACACACAAACACACACACACACACACACACAGCCCTCCCGTTTTGCATTACCCATCGTATGCAAGGCATCCCGGCAATTGCCATTTGGTAACAGCGCCTTCGGCGCGCGCGCGCACACACACACACACAATTGCGAACAAACAGACGAGCAGCACAACGCCGGGTCCAAATGTCAAATTCCTCGTCAGTTGGACAGTCAAACAAGACAAAGCATGTTCAACGCCAATAACACACACATACACACACACACACAATCGCTGACACACCCCAGAGGGCACAATGGCTGTTCCAATGAGGGGCTAACCAGCGGCACAAGTTCGGTTTGCTAGTTGCACGGTTTCTGCACTCTGACTGGTTTGCTGGTTTGCGCAGCAGGAGGGGGACAAGATACGAACTTCTTTCTGGCGACCACAACCAACACCCTCAGTAGGTGTGAATCAGTGTGATGGAGAACAGACAAGGCTGTTTTCTGTCAAGCGTGTGTGCTGCAGCTCCCCCCCCCCCCCCGCAATACAGCACACCGGACCAGTTCAAGAAACCAACGTATCATGTGGGGGTTGCGATGTAGAATGCGCTCAGCACATTCCATACAAATGACTACAGGCATGTCGCAAAAGACCTGCAGACGTTTCATGCAGACGACAGCAATATCCCCCTATCAACTGGTCGCATAGCTCGACAGCAGGGACAACAAGAACCGGCACGGTCAGCATGCCCCATTTGGATTCGTGCACCCACCTGCTTTTGGGGGACACCACGCAGCACGTTTCCTGTACAGTCTCGGAAACGCGTGTGATCAGACAGTCCGTTCGACATTCACTGCAGCACTTCTTCCTGCAGCATATCGGTGATGTACCTGCAGGCAAGCCTGTGCCACGACCAGCACCCGCCCTCCAAATGCCGTTCCCAGTGACCACTGTGCACGCCGCCCTGAGACCCACTACCAGCCTCCATCCCGTTCAAGCACAGGCCCAGCCCAGAAGGGCAGGCCCCAGACAGAATCTGAGATCCCGTGCATGTTGGGGTGCTGGAGTCATGCGAGGACATTGGTAACTCACTTCAAAGGCGATGCCCCAACACAGTGTACAGCACCGCGCAATCCACATCCAAACGTTGGACCCGACAGCAGGTCACCACAAAACCCACCGGGGGGGGCGGGGGTTTAAGAGGTTTTTTTTCGGGATGACCAAAATGAAGGGGGTAAAAAATTGGTATTGCTCGTTAGAAATGAAGGAAAATTTTGGTATGAAGCCCCTTGTTGCTGCTTCCTAGTGGATGTTCAGTGTAGATTCCGGGTGGGCTCTGGATGGTTGCTTTTATTTCCTGGATTTCCATTTTTCGATTTCCATTCCCATTCGATTCCCTGCGTCTCATCTCTATGTTAGGCATTCGCACTGTATGCAGCACACAGGAAACCCTCCCTGCAGCCCGTGTTTGATGTACACAGCATGGCACAGAGAATCCTTAAGATTGAAGGAAATTTTTGGTACGAGGGAGGGCTTCGAAATTTGTCCAAATCAATTTTTTCACCCCCTAGTCCCCCCCCCCCGGCACTTTAAAAAAAAACCCTCTGACAAAAACGCCGTTCCTATTCGCATCAGAGTCGATTGGGCATTGCTCTGCATCTTTCCAAGCCAAATAAGGACCCGACTCCGGAGGTACCCGAGTTCCCGGGCGGCCACGGAAAATTTTGTCCAGCTGCCACCAAACGTCAAACTACTCTTTGGGAACGGCTGTGAGCGCGTCGCGATTCGCACCACCGCTGCGTCCCTGGCCACCACTGCCCTGGCTTCTCCCAACGGCACGTGAGCGCCGTGCATGCTGCCCGCGACCTGCCCCCAGCTTCCCGCTCCTTCAAACGCAGGCGAACGGGTGGCCCGCCCACGGCGGTGGACGGTTTTCGCACCCGGTGTTTGACAGCCAACCGGCAATTGCAACGGAGCCGGACCACAACCGTTTGCGCTGTGCCGTGCCACTGCCGAACCGAGGCCAGTGTGAGGCGCCCGCGACGAGCGTGGCCCTGAAATGCGTGCGGATGAACAGGAACAAAAGGCGGTCAGAAATGGCAAGTGGTGTGCGACAGCAGCGGGTACCTCCCGCCCCCATAGCACTGGACACCCGTGGCCACTGCCGCGGTCAACCGACACTTCCGGAATGGCACGCCGACGCCATGTGACACGTGCCGCGATGTGATGTGCGCAGTGGCAGATGTCGCTTCAACGGGTCAACAGCGGCACTATGGGCGGTATTGGGGTGCACTGTGCGCCTCATGGAGTCCCTCCCAACCTGAGGCGCACCCGGAGGTTTTCGGGACAGCTCGGACGGGCATTCCCTGCCCGTCCAGTTGAGCAGTGTTCTATGGCCAGGCTTGTGTTAGAACGGGGGGAAGGGGGGCCGAGGAGGGGTCTGAGATCCAAGGGTGCGGGGACCAAAAGTGGAAAAAGAAATGCTTTTCCAGTGCAAAATCTAATTTTTCCGTCGAGGAATTTCCTGACATACGCAGAGGCGGGGCCGATGTGGGGGGCGGGCGGGGGGGAGGGCACTGACCACTTTGCGATTCGAGCGCAGGCCTGGGGATGGCGGTGCGTCCCCTGCAGGCGGGTTGTTGGCACGTGAACGCCACAACATCCGCTCCGCAACCGCGAAGTTGCGACTCGAAACTGCGCAGTTGCAACGCCCGGTGCTGAGTCGGACCAGATTTGTGGTCGGGGACGAACGGCCCGGAGCCCGGCCCGCGGCCCGGGCGGGGGCGGGGCGGGGGCGTGGACGCAGGGTCCACAGGCCACCCCCAAAAGAAACGGTCGGGCGACGGCGCGGGACGGCGAAATGATGCGACGGTGGACAGCGGATGGGCCACGGTTATGGGGCAAAGTGCAGGATATGAGAGGGTGCGTCGCCGATGGCGGTCGATGCCCTACGCCATTCGAAGAAAGGGCAAAATGGCGGGATTCCCCCCCCCCCCCCGCCCCCTCTGCACAGGACAACGGTCAGACGAGGATGTCGCGGCTGGATAAGGCCGTGCCTACACATCCCCCGGGACCAGACATTCCGTTGCTGTCCGGCACGGGAACCGGGCCTCGTCACGACACCGCCCCATGCCCCGTGCCACTCAGTAATACCCGCCCCCGCCACACCCGAAACTCGGTAGGAAACAGCTGCACTCGGCACGCGACTCATTCGGACGGGGCCTCATGGGGCGGTGCCTCAGGTGGCGCACGCCAGTGGCAGGTCGGCCCTCAGGACCCTGGCAGGCGCGGGGGTTTCCCCAGGCGGCCCTGCGATGCCCCCCAGGCACCCGAGACCCGGCGAAAAGCGGGCACGTCGCCACAGACCCCACACTGAACATAGACCTGTCCCCAATCCACCCTCGCGACCGCTCTCGGCGGGATTCGAACCGGCGACGCTGATCCTGTCTGTTAGGAAAACCTCCCGAAGCGCCTTTGGGTGGCGGCCCCGCATCGGGGCTTGGGGGCAGGGGCCAACGGACATCGAGACAGGCTTTTGCCGGCGATGACAGCCCCTGCCCGGCGCGCGAGTGATCGCCACGGGCAGCCACGGGCGCGCACATATCCACGGAAAAAGCGAAGCGCCCTCCGGGGCTCTATGGCAGGGCCGACGGTGTTGTGCGGGTGCATTGTACGTGGGCGCGCGCGCGCGTGTGTGTGTGTGTGTGTGTGTGTGCAAGGGGGGGAACCGGACCCGGTGGTGTGCGCCACCGAAGCAGAAGGGGATGCGCGGGGCGGGAGCACTGTCCACTGCTGCCCTGACCCTACGTCCAATCCAGAGGAGGTCCGGGGAGTTCGACGAGGCGGGCTCAGAGACGGGACATGGTGGCCATCCACTCGGCTGTAAGGAGCCGGTGTTGGGGAACTACATGGGGCTGTACGTGATTTCGCAGCACTTTTGGTGATCAACCCATCATCTTGGCGATTCAGGAATGGGGGCGGAAGGCATGGGTAGTAACCCATGAAAGCAATGCAACACCTGATGTACACACGCGCGCGCGCTCACACACACCCTCTCTCTCTCTCTCTCTCTCTCTCTCTCTCTCTCTCTCTGTCTGTCTCTCTGTCTCTCTCTGTGTCTCTGTGTATCTGTGTCTCTGTGTCTCTCTCTCTCTCTCTCTCTCTCTCTGCCCCCCCCCCTCTCCCTCTCTCGCCGCATTCGGCGAATTTTTGTATATACAGAAACGACCCCTTGGCAGAGGACTATATAGTCCATGTGGACGGGGCCTCTGGAAGGCTGAGGCTTGTTCAACAGAGTCGTCCACAAGGAGAACCGGCTCCCTCAGAGGCCAAAGGGGGGAGGGGGAGTCAGACCTAATGAAGGTGAGCTAAGCGAAGGCGTTGATGGGACCTTTGGTGGACTGCCCCCGTTCAACACCGCCATCTCCAAAGAGCGATGCACTCACTCAAAGGCACGTGGCTTTCAAGAAAAGAGTGGGAACGGGGGCAAATGGGTGGGTCAAAACGCACCGTCAGAGCGAGAACGAACGCGGCCAAAGGGGGCGGGGCGACCCAGGAGGGGCTCGGGTGGAGTCCTTACACGGACACCGCCTCCAATTACTATGGCCCTCTGGGGTAGGCAGTGGGGGGGGGGGGGGGCACCAACCGCCGGTCGGTTGGTCGGTTAACCCCCGGACCGACGGCGGTGACCCCCAACCGCCGTCGGTCACCCCCCAACCGTCGTCGGATACCCTGCAATCGTCGTTGGTTACCCCCCAACCGTCGTTGGTTACCCGCCAACCGCCGTCGGTTACCCGCCACCGGGGCGCTGTCCACAACTCCTGTTCCTCGGAGTAAAAGAGAAATTCGGATCCTCATGGAGGGCCCTGTGGGGGGGCCGGGGCCAAAACTGACCAGGGGGCGCGTGCCCCCGTGACAGGCCCTCTCCTCCCGGGGGCAACCCCCTCCCCCCGTCTTTGGAAGGGGCAGTAGGTTTGCCCGTGGGCAGTCCCCTTCAACGCCCGTCGGGGGTGGCCCTCCGGGGCTGCAGGCCCGAGGCTCTGCCCCGTCGCGTGCCGGCGCTGACCGGCTGCCCACTCCTCTCCACCACCGGGGCTTCGTTAGGAGTTCGCCCCACGCCCCGTGCCACTCAGTAATACCCGCACCCGGAAATCGGTGGGAAACAAAATGGCGGGAGTCCCCCCCCCCCGCCCCCTCTGCACAGGACAACGGTCAGACGGGGGTGTCGCGGCTGGACAAGGCCGTGCCTACACATCCCCCGGGACCAGACATTCCGTTGCTGTCCGGCACGGGAACCGGGCCTCGTCACGACACCGCCCCATGCCCCGTGCCACTCAGTAATACCCGCCCCCGCCACACCCGAAACTCGGTAGGAAACAGCTGCACTCGGCACGCGACTCATTCGGACGGGGCCTCATGGGGCGGTGCCTCAGGTGGCGCACGCCAGTGGCAGGTCGGCCCTCAGGACCCTGGCAGGCGCGGGGGTTCCCCGGGCGGCCCTGCGATGCCCCCCAAGCACCCGAGACCAGAGGAAGCGCCCCCCACGTCAGGCGGGCTGCACCCCTAACCGCCTTTGCAACCGCCCGCGAAACCCCCGTTGGGCCCGTTTCCCTCTCAACGGCATCCCTTTGGGGGGGGAGTGGGGGGGGGGGGGCGCCTCCGCCTTCTGGCAGCCCCAGGGATGTATTAGGAGAGGGGGGGCATTCGCCTTTTCAAGTCCTGGACGCTAGTGCGATTGAGGGGACCAGGGGGTTAGCGGGTGAGAGCTCATCTATATACAGCTGTATACAGATATATAAGGCCCTTACCCCCCCCCCCCGCCCCCTCCTCCGCCTTCTGGCAGCCCCAGGGATGTGTTAGGAGAGGGGGGGGGGGGTATGGGTCCCAAAAGTTTGCGTACCAAAATGGCCCGATCAGATTTTCCCAACGGCGAGTTACGTTTTTTCCCGCGATGCTCCCTTTGGCCGGGGGGGGGGGCAGGAGGGGGGGGGGGGGTTACCCCCCCCTTCTCCTCCTGCGGTGTACGGCCAGTCCCATACTTCTCCGATTCAAGCACCAGCCCGGCCCCGCCCCCCCGCCCGGTCTAGTACGGGAAGCCCAGGGAGCGCGCGGCGCGCGGGCGGCGCATCGCGGGGCCGGGGAGGGGGTCCTCGGGGCCCAGCAGCCCCGGGCCCTCCTCGGCCATGTACAGGCCCTCGTCCCGCAGGCGGACCAGGGTCTCCAGCTGCTCGAGGTCCTCGAGCTCCATGTCGAGGCAGGCGTCGATGGAGTGGGGCCGCGCGGGGACGGGGACGGGGCGCTGGATGCGCCCGAGGCTGCGCTGCGCCCAGGACCGCGAGTGGTGCGGGGCGCTGGACGGGGCGGCGGCGGGGGCGGAGGTGCGCGGGCGTTTGTGGGCTTTGGCCTGGCGACGAGAGGCGGTTGAGGGGCGGAGGGGGGGGATGTCGGGGGGGGGGAGGGGGTGTGCCAGGGGGGGGGGGTGTTGGCACGGATGCGTTGGAAGGGTGGTGGGTAACCCCCCCCCTGTGTGACATTCCGTCGGGTTGTTGTTCCTTTACGGGGCCCTGGACAGTCACCCGCTCTTCCCTTCGCATGTTGCGTCGGGTCACTGCGTTCTGTCGGCCGCTGCGGCCGGTGCTCTTGCTGGTCTCGTTTCCGCGTTCGCGGAGCCCAGTGGTTGGTGTGTGGGGGCTGTGCTGGATGTGGCATGGTGTGCCGTTTGCGTGTCAGCGGCGCCCAATAATTGGCGTATTGAGGATGTGCTGGTTGTTGCCCCCCCATCCAGGGCGCCCAGCCTATGCCCAGCCACCGTCCCCCTGACGGCAACTGCCGGCCTCAATTTCCTTTGTAACCGACAGTAACCGCCCCCAACCGCTTCGGCAACCCCCTCCAACCGCCCGTCTACCCCGCCTCTGGGGCCGCCTCAAAAGCCCCTCCTCTTCTGAGGCATCGCTGGCTCCGGGGCGTCCCTCCGAGGGGCCCTCCCAGGCCCCCTCGCCCACGACGGGGCCTGGGAGGACCGCTGGGGCTACGTCACGGTGCGCCAGGGCCATGAGGGGCCGATACGCCGGTGGATGGGACGGTCCCCGGGGGCCGTGGGGGGGGCCCCGCGCGGGAGGGGGCGGGGGCACGTGCGGTGCACTGGGCGCACACAAGACACGCACGGCGCTGCGCTTCCGGTCCCCCGCGTAGACGTCCACAGCCCATGGCCCTTGCCGTCCGTCAGTCCGCGGGGCAGACGGAGCAGCGAGGGATGGACCGCACCCGAGGGTGCAGTGGCAGGGGGGGCAGTGGCAGGGGGGGTATTGGAAGGGGGGGCCTGAAGGGGGGGATGGGGGATTTGGCTGGGACCCCCCCCCCCTCCTCCTGGGGTCCCCCTATGGTCCCCGCCGAAGGCGGGCCAAACATTTTGAGGCTTCAATCCTCTTGGCACTGTCCGCCTCAAACATTGGAAGGGGAGGAGGGTGGGGGGGGGTCCAGGGGGAGGGGTACCCCCCGTGTGACATTCCGTTGGGTTGTTGCTTCTTTACGGGGCCCTGGACAGTCACCCGCTCTTCCCTTCGCATGTTGCGTCGGGTCGCTGCGTTCTGTCGGCCGCTGCGGCCGGTGCTCCGGCTGGTGTCGTTTCCGCGTTTGCGGAGCCCATGCGGTACCGATTCGAGATGGTGGCACAAGGACACGCAAAGACCGTGTGGATGGTGGTGCTTATCTCATACAAGCCTCGGGTTGCTGGCTCATGGTGCCTGGAGGCGGTTGGGCCTGCCAAGAGCGCAACAAATAATGACACCCGGAAAAATCGCTTCGGACCTTCAAGGAGGCTTCGAGGAGGGTGTCCACCACCGGGTATCCAACCGGGGTCCACTCCGACGGCGGTCGCATGTTCTGCTGCTCGGCTACCCCCCCGGCCCCGTGGAGGGCAGTGTGTCTGTTGGGGGGGGGGGGGGCAGAGGGCGGGGGGTGGACGGACCTTGCGACGCACGCGCTCGAACTCGACGGTGGCCTGTTCGTGGGCCGCTTTGAGGCGCTCCAGTTCGCACTCCAGTTCGCACTCGCGCATCAGCAGGTCGACGTCCGCGGCGGTGTCGGACAGGTCGTCGTCGTCGTCGTCGTCGTCGTCGGACTCCGCCGCACTGCCGGACTGCGGGGGACCGTGGCAGCGTTTGGGGGGAGGGGGCGGGGGCACACAGGCGGTCACACCATCGAGAGGCTCGGGGGCAGGCCCGCGCTCGAAGGAAGGGGACGGGGGCAGGGCTCCTTTTGAAGAGGGGGGGGACCACCCCCTGTCCCCCCCCCCCCCTCCGGTGGTGCTGAGGTTTTAGAGGCGCCGAAGGCACGGAAGAAATTTTTTGGCCTGAATTGACTGGGGGCGAGGGCGCCAGAGAATTTTTGATGGGCCCAAGGCTTTGCAGAAGACTTGGCCCAATCTTTTGGGGGGGGGGGGGGGGGCAGGCACTGGAACGGCTGCGCCCAATCATACAGCGCAAGGGGTATGTCAAATCGTAGAGGGGGCTCCACCGACTTATGATTTGGCGCGAGGGGTACGCCAAAGCATCGAGGGGTCTGCAGCACTTTCTGGTTTTGCATCCGCCCCCCCCCCCCCCGTCGCGTTGCTGTTTCGTTACGGGGCCCTAGACAGTCCCCCGCTCTTCCCTTCGCATGTTGCGTCGGGTCGCTGCTTTCTGTCGGCCGCTGCGGCCGGTGCTCTTTCTGGTGTCGTTTCCGCGTTCGCGGAGCCCAGTGGTCGGTGTGTTGGGGCTGTGCTGAATGTGGCGGGGGTCGTTTGTTCGTTAGCGGCGCCCAGTGGTTGGCGTACCGCGGTTGTGCCACCCCCCACCCCCCACCCCCCGGTGGTGCCGGGGGTGGGGGTGGGGGGGGGGGGTCTTTGGGGTGAGGGCGCACCCTGGCAACCGCTGCGGTGCACACCCACGGGCCCTCGGTTTCGCTGGGGTCGTTCAGCCCCTCGCGGCCCCCCCCTCCGTGCCCTCCCTGCAGGCCCCGCAGACCAGGAGGCGGGCCCCATTCGTGGGGGCGGGCCGTGCGTGTTCGCCCGCCGGCGCCCGGCACACCCCCTGTGTGACATTCCGTCTGGTTGTTGCTCCTTTACGGGGCCCTGGACGGTCACCCGTTCTTCCCTTCGCATGTTGCGTCGGGTCGCTACTTTCTGTCGGCCGCTGCGGCCGGTGCTCTTGCTGGTGTCGTTTCCGCGTTCGCGGTGTTGGGACTGTGCTGAATGCGGCATGGTGTGCCGTTTGCGTGTCAGCGGTGCCCAATAGTTGGCGTATTGAGGATGTGCTGGTTGTTGCCGGGGTCGTTTGACTGTTTTTGCTGTCCACACACCTCTGTCCACAGGCCGTCCATCGCCTGCCTCGCTGTGTTTCTGTGCGGCCCAGGTGCCTTCCTCCACGCGCTGTCCGGGCCGTCCACTATATGTCCTTTTCCCCCTCACGGTTGGTCTGCCCCTGATGGGCTCCCACTTCTGTTGCGCAAACAGCCCATCTGGGCTGCGGGAGACACCCCCCACCTGATGCCGGTTGAGCAGGGGTTGCCCTGGCACCCGGTAGCGACGGGGTTGGCTGGCCAAGCCATCCCCTTTATTGTCGCTGCCTCCCATGCGCACGCTCTGCCATCCGCTCCATTCTGGTTCTCTGTTCCCGCTGTTCCAGTTGCCTCTCCCGCCTTGCTGTGCCCCTCCTCCTTGTCTGCTGTGCCCGCCCTTGTCCCTCCTGGTGTGGCTCCCGTGGCACACCCCCCCACTGCGGACCACTGCGGGCCATGTGAACAACGCAACTCATGCGAAAAAAAATCGTCGGTTCGTGTAATTTGGTTTTGCGGTAAGGGGCAGGGCTGGCCTTCAGGGGGAAACAACAACAAAAATCGCCAACGCCAACAAAAACGGGTTCACGGGGACGCTCTTTGCCTCCTGGTCATCGGACCATCTCAAATTCAAAGGTTGGCGGTTGGCGGTTGGTGGTCCCTGGAGGTTGTCCTGAAGGGTTGTCCTTAGCAAAAAAAAACATTTTTGCTTCTTAAAGACATTCATGGCAACGGGGCGTCGTTGTTTTTGCCCGTCGCACTTCGGGGCACCCCGCGCTTGACCCGCACCGTGTCGGCCCGTCCGGAAGCCTGCGCCCCGCCGCCGTCGCCGCGCCCCCTCAACACCCACGACCGTCAAAGTCGCTGACACGCCGACCGGAGCTCGCGCTTCTCACGCCTGGGGCACGGCACGACGCGCGGGGGGGGGCAGTGTGTCTGTGAACAGGCGGTGCCGGGCGGCCGTCGTACGGACCTCCCTTGAGCCCGCCCCCTGTGCGACAACAACGGGAAAGGCACGGCAAAAGACGGGGACAATGCGCCCCGTTGCTCTGACAAGGGCAGTGTCCACGCACACCCCGCGAAGCCACAGGCAGTGGCGCGCGGGCCCCTTTGGTGGTGGGTCACCGTGTGCATTGTATCTGGACAGCGCCCCGTTGGGGGGTAACCGACGACGGTCGGGGGGTAACCGACGGCGGTTGGGGGGTAACCGACGGCGGTTGGGGGGTAACCGACGGCGGTTAATGGGTAACCGACGGCGGTTGGTGGGTAACCGACGGCGGTTGGGGGGTAAACGACGACGGTTAATGGGTAACCGACGGCGGTTGGGGGGTAACCGACGGCGGTTGGGGGGTAACCGACGACGGTTGGGGGTGACCGCCGTCGGTCCGGGGGTGGGCGACCAACCGACCGACGGCGGCTGATGGGTCACCGTGTGCATCGTATTTGGTCAGTGCGGCGGAGGTAATCGTGCCTTTTGTCCTGAAGGACGGCCCTGCCCCCCCCACTGCCCCCCCCCCCCCCCCCCCACTGCCTCCCCCAGAGGGCCATAGCAATTATAGGCGGTGTCAATGGAAGGAACCTGAGCACCCCCTGCCCCTGCGATGGTTCATGGGGGAATACGAAGGGGGCAACGAATGCCGCAGATCATGTGCAACGTGCGGACCTGGAACGACTGGGGAACGTGGTGAAGGCCGGGCGAGGGCAGCCGCAAAGCCACCGTCCATTACTCCCCCGCCCCCCGTCCATTACTCCCCCGTCTCTAAGAAAAGAAGATGATAAAAGGGGATCCCGATGAAAGGCTCTGTTTCACTTCGGCACGTCCACCGACCGATCCCGCGAGCGTTCACTGTACTTGGCTGTGGGGGTGGGGGGCGGGGGCAGGGCTCCTTTGAAAAAGAGGGGGGGTCTAGGGGGGGGGGGGGGTCCAGCCCCCCCGCCCTCCGGCACCGAAGGCGCCAAAGAAAATGTTTGGTGTGAACTACTCGGCGCCGACGGCACCCGATAAACTTTTTGATTGGCCGAAGGCGCCGAAGAGAACTTGGCACAATCTTTTTTGGGGTGGGGGACCCCCCCCTCCCCCCCCCCGAAGGCACGCTGGGCTATTGCACGTGTGCACAGGCGGCAGGCAGTACAAAACGTAGGACACTCTCGCCCCCCGTGTGACATTCCGTCGGGTTGTTGCTCCTTTACGGGGCCCTGGACAGTCACCCGCTCTTCCCTTCGCATGTTGCGTCGGGTCGCTGCGTTCTGTCGGCCGCTGCGGCCGGTGCTCCTGCTGGTGTCGTTTCCGCGTTCGCGGAGCCCAGCGATTGGTGTGTTGGGGCTGTGCTGAATGTGGCGGGATGTGCCGTTTGTGCGTCAGCGGTGCCCAGTAGTTGAGTACCGCAGTCGTGCTGGTGGTTGCGGGGGTCGTTTGACGGTTTTCGCTGCCCCTCTCCCCCCCCCGAGCGGTGCTGAGTTGTTAAGAGGAGCCCTGGGGGTGGGGGGGGGGGGGGGCAACACCTGATGAACGTGAGCTGAGCGAAGGTGAAGGTGGACCCCCCCCCCCAAGAGCCACTGGATTGCACCCACTCGAAGGCCCAAAGGGAGTGGGAGGGCGGGGGGCGGGGGGCTGGGGGTTGGGAGAGCGCACGGAGGGCCACACCCGCGCCCCGTCGTCCGGGGGGTCCTCTGCGGGCCCCTCGTCGATGGCGAGGTCGTCGTCGTCGATGGAGAGCTGCTCCCCCGTGTACGGCCCCCGCTCGGCGCCCGGCGCGTCGTCCTCCTCCTGAGCGCACGTGGGCAAGAGGGCCCGCTCGGGGGCTGCCCCCCCCGCCCCGGGGGCACAGCGGCCAGGGCCGTCCTTAGGTCCGTACCGCCAACAGAAAAGAACGTTCACGCGGACCCTCTCTACTTCATGGTCAACACATGGGCAATACACAAAACCACAGAAACAGCGTTGTACAATGGTTGGCGGTTGGTGGCGGTTGGTGGCGGTTGGTGGCGGTTGGCGGTTGGTGGCGGTTGGCGGTTGGCAGTTGGTGGCGGTTGGCGGTTGGTGGTTGGCGGTTGGTGGTTGGTGACGGTTGGTGGCGGTTGGTTGTTGGTGGTCCCTCGGGGCTGCCCTTGAGGGCTGTCTTCACGAAAAAGAAAAGAGCTCGTAAGGCCAGCCCTGCACGGGGGGCACGGGCGCAGCGGTGGCGGCGCGCAGGTCAGGGCGTGGGAGTCCCAGCGCATCACGTCGGAGGGGCGTGTGTCCCCTGCGCAGGTGTGACTGCGGTGTGCCGCACTCGAGACGCAGGACGTGGGCGGGATGCACCCTCCAGACCCCCGTGCGAGAGCAACATCCAAGTTCCAGCAATCGACGGAACAACACCCCGCGGGACGCTTTTGCAGTTGAATTCGGGCCGTCCAGTAGCCAGTTCAGTGTTGAGGCACACGATTGGGCGGCACTGGAAGGGCAACCCCCCAACCGCCGTCGCTTTCCCCCGAACTGCCCCCCAACCGACGGCGTCACCCTCCGGACACAGACCAGTGGATCTCTCAGGGGCAACCGGGCTTTTAAGTGAGGGGGGGGGGGGGGGTCGATAAAGCCCCCTGGCTAGCCCCCCCCCCCCCTCCCAAGGAGGGCTCAATTGACGGGACCCCCGAAATCCTACCAAGAGTGACCCCCGGGCCTCGGAGGTGACCCAGACCCAAAAATCGGCAAAAAGTGAAAATGGGATTTTTGGAATCAGCGCGTCGAGGGGGTTCAGAAAAGTCATCATTTGCCATGTATTTGGTGAAAAAAATTTCCCCATTTTTAATGCTCAAAAAAATTTTCGGCACCTTCGGCGCCAGTGTTCATAATAACTGATTAATGGTGCCTGTCAATTAAGCCCCTTTCCCAAGCCCCGCCCCCCCATATTTTGGGGGGCTCTATTGACCCCCCTCCCCCCCACTTGAAAGCCCGGTATGCGCAGCACAACCCGCGCGGCGTAGCACCGCTCACCAATGGCCCGCATCATGTCTTTGATGGCCACAGACAAGTCCCAAGGCGCCCCAACACGCGGTCCTGCAATCGCCTTTAGGCGTGGGCTGAGAGCCTTGGCAACCCCCTCCCTGTCACGCCTCCACCTCTCGTCGTGTGTAACAGAGGCCGTGCTCGCGCAAAAAGGGCCAAACATCACCGGATTCCAGTCCATCAGCCCAAAGGCACGGCGCTTGTGTGGGACGGGGGGCGGGGGTGGCAGCGGGAAGGGCTGCGAAAGTGGGGGGGGCGGGGGGGGGGGGGGGGGGCACTGCGCTGCAGCCGGTGGTACATGGGGGGGAGGGGGGGTGCAGTGGGCAGTGGTGCGCGCGGCAGACCTCGTCGGACTGGAAGGGGTCGTCCTCTTGGGGCACGGCGGTGCCTTGCAGCGGCGCGCTGGCGGCGCCGAGTGGGGCGTCGGTGTCCTCGAGACTGGGGTCGCCTTCCTCGTTCTCGATGCTGCTGACCATCGGCCCATCTGCACACCGCACAACGCCCGATGCCATCCTCCAGCGCCTTCCAGCGAGCGTATGAGAAGAGAGGAAGGGGGGGGGAGAGAGGGTCTGGAACCCAAAAGTTTGTGTACCACAATTGGCCCAAATCAATAATTCCTTTTGTAAATTTTTAAATTTTCTTTTTTTCTCACGATGAAATCTGGGTCCAGCGGGGGCTGGGGGGGGGGGGGCAGGGGGTTTCCCCCGTCCTCCTTTGGGCGTCAGCCGTTCTAATCCACCCCCCTGCCCTCCGGGCCCCTTCCTCCGCCCTCCACTCCCCCGCAGCACCCTCCAGTGCCCTGCAGGGGGGGGTTCCCTATCTGCCCCATGCGGGTTGCCGGGGGCACCCCAGCCTGCCCCATCCTTTCAAACCCCCTTTTGGGCACGTCCTCCCCCAACACGAATCACCCAAATTCGTCCCCCGGCGCGAACAGGACCATCTTCTCGCGCCGCTGCACGCGCGCGCCCGACATCCGTTCCGGCCACTGAGCCGGCCAAGGGCCATATCAGGGGGTCGGGACGGGGGATGGAGCCTTGGGCCCTGTGCAAAGTGCGTCCGGTGGCCTACGGGAACGGGCGGTGGCGGAACACGGGGGGAGGGGGGGGGGGGGGTGTAGCGTCACCGGACCCGTAGCCCTGTCTCCGATCAAAATGCGCCAAAGGGAAAGGGACTGCCACACAGCCCCGCCGCCGCTCTTGGCGTGGGGGCTGCATCCGGATGTTGACCGCTGACCTGCAACGCTGCAAGGCCCAGGGCTGCAGAGCAACAGGGTCACACCCCAATGCCCTTCAGTGACGTTCGCAAGGGTGCCTTTCGCTGGGACAGAAGAGCTGATTTGCCACTCGCGTCGGCCGGCTCGGACGTGATCGGATGGAGCAGGGTCCTACTGAGCCACACGCTGGACACAGCACGTTCCTACTGAGTTCTGGTGGTGCGGGGGGGCGGGTATTACTGAGTGGCCGCTGATACGGGGCCGCTTACTACTGAGAACCCGGCCCCCTGCCGGACCCTAGTGGCATGAGTGCAGCGGAGGTCCCCTGATTGGAACGTTCTTGAGGGCTCGATCAACTGACACCAGAGAAATTGATGTCAGACACGCCATTCAAGACTCTCACTCTGGACGGACCCCCCGCCCCCCCTACACACACACACCCGTCGGGGGGGGGCTCCACAATAGATCATACCTCAAAAATGATCGCGGAGGCGCACTGATCACTTTGAGGGACGCGTGTTCTCTTTGGAGGGGGGGGGGGCGTTGAGCCCCACTAAACTGAACGGCCGGCGCCTTCAGCGCCCTGTTCTTGTGGGCTCTCTTGGGGGGCGTTTTCGCACAGCGCGCGCACAGCGCCAATTATTACGGTGATTATCCAGGTAACAACCCTGAAAACCACGCACCTGCGGAATCATGCACACTCAATTCAAAACTCAAAAATTCAAACATCTGATGCTTGCCATGGGTCCCAGGGACCTAAATTCTGCCCCCTATAGCCCCGTCCACTGCAGCAGCCATTCAATGACGTCCTTTCAATCTTCTGAACTTACCGAACTCCCGGTGGTGGAGAACAGCCAACTTTTCGCACAGCGCGCGCACAGCGCACGGTACGCCCCCTTGGTCGCCGACGGGGGGGACTGCCACCTCCCACCCCCTCACCTCCGTGGAAGGGTCGCAGCGGGACTAGTGCCGACGCACCCCCCCCCCCCCCCGGGGGAAGTATTAGGGTATGTGTGAGGGGGGGTGGTCTGGGACCCACAAGTTTGTGTACCAATGGCCCGATCAGATTTTCCCAACGGCAAATCACGTTTTTTCCCGCGATGGTCCCTTTGGTATCGGGGGTGTACCCCTTTCTGCTGCGGTGTACGGCCAGTCTACCACTTCCCTGCCTCCCACTCGTGCGGCCCGCCGCCCGTTGCGGAGCCGCACACGGTCCTCCGTTTAGTGGTCGGTTGGCGGCGCCCACATCAAACGCGGGGCCCAAAGGCTTCCAAAGGGACGACCCCGCCTGAAAGGAGACTGTGCATGGGGCAGGGATGAGGGGGGGCGTCACAGAGCGGGTGCAAAAGGCGTTACGGGCGGCTGGGAAAGACGTTGGGAGGCGAGTTCTGGGGGGTACAAAGCGGTTGGAGGGCTGTTGAAGGCGGACACAAGCAGTTGGCGGGGCTGGCGGCAGGGCTGTCCTCTTGGGGGGGGCTGGAGAGAAAACAAAAAGAGGGCTCGCCAACAGAAAAGAATGTTCATGCGGACGCTCTCTGCTTCATGGTCAAGACATGGGCAATACACAAAACCACAGAAACAGTATTGAAAAATGGTTGGCGGTTGGCCGCGGGTGGCGGTTGGTGGTTGGTGGCGGTTAGCGGTTGGCAGTTGGTGGCGGTTGGCGGTTGGCGGTTCTAAGGGCTGTCCTTAACAAAAAAAAGAGTTCTTAAGGGGCAGCCCTGGCTGGCGGGGTTGACCCTCACCCAAAAAGAGGGAAGGGGGAACCCAATGCAGTGGAGGGCGGCAGCGCGGCGGCGACGCAGTGGCTGCCTGAGGGGCAAGCAACGGGGATAGTCGAGGAACTGCAGCGAGCCCGACGAGGGAGGGAGGGGGGGTGGCGGGGGTACTGCACGCGGGAGGCGCAAGGCAGTGGACGGGGCTGCAGCCCCTGGCCAAGCCCGTCCCCGGACGGCGGCTGTGCACACCCGAGACATCGAGGCCTTCCGCAGAGACCGACTGAGGGTCCTCTTTCGACTCGTGCATCGACGTGTCTTGTCCCGGCACCTCATCTTCGTCGTGCTCTGCCACACATGCGGAGGCATGACGGAGGGCTCTAGTGCGGATTACGCCCGCTACTCGTGTACCGAAGGTAAACAGACCGATTCCACTCTGTTTGGGGGGGGGGGGGGGCGCTTGGCTCATTACCTCTTCGCCTCCACAACACGTGCACGTTCTACACCGGGTGTGCACAGTGTCCACTTGGTCGCTGACTCGGATCGAACACGTGTATCACTTCAAATGCACTTCGATCTCATGCGTATTCGCCCATACGCACTACGTCCCACGTGTATTAGAGCTACTACGGGGAAGGGGGGGGGGGGCTTGCACCGGGATTTTTTCGGACGAGAAATTTTCGATGCGGGTTTCTTTCGCATGCGGTCCCGAGTTTGCTGCGGGCAATTTCACACCCACATACTTTGAGCCTGCGTTTGGCCAGGCTAGACTTGCCATATGGCAGTGCTTTCCGGCTCGTCGCAGCTTGTTTTTTGATGGGAATTTGGGCAGATTTGTTGGGTCCTGGATGCCAGGCACGCGTATGAGCTGACGCGTGTTGGATCGCATGGCCCGCCAGGGGTGTGTGATGCCGCATCGGAAGGGGCCGTTGTCATGTCCCTTGCCAGCGGACTGCCGTCCGTTGGCCCCCCAACCGCCGTTCCAGCGGGCCATCAAAGTGCCATTTGCGAAGGCAACCGCTAACGAAAAGCAAAATGCGGTTCCAAACAAAGAAAAAGGCCCCATCGGCACTTCAAGCCGCCAACGGCCCCTCACATGCACCGTGGGCATCGTGCCCGAGGCAGAATGGATGGGGTGGGATCGGATGGTCGCTGGTTCGAACCCGGGCAATCACCGGAATGGTACCTGCCACGCCCCCTGTTACGCCATCGCATGGGATGCGTTGGTGCGTAATGCCAAGGCAAAGGCTAATGATGGCCACTCGCCTCGGCCAATGGGGCAGACAGAGGGAGGGAGGGTTGGGAAGGGGGCGATCTCTCAAGGCGAACGTGGTCATGAAAATAGGGGACAAGGACAGGGCACGCAGTGCAAGCGGACGGCACACCGAAAAGGACACTGTCGTCAACATCTTCTGCGGGTGCGGCTCCGCCAGGAAACAGCTGTTGGAGACACACAGAGGCACGCACATGACATGGAGGCGCGACATGCAGCGGCGGGGGTCAGGCATCGGCGTGTGGAGGCAAAGAGGTGCTGACGGCAACTCCTACCGAAAAAAAAAAGGCGCCGCGACGACGCACAAAGCCGTCGACCGGCCCCATACCGGACGCCATGTCGTGGCATGATGGACGGTGCGTGAACAGTTGATGGCTGGTTCGAATCCAGCAAGCACTGAATTTGTTGGTGGCACACGTACATCCATCGGCATCTTTGTGTCGGAAGAAGGAACGTGGGGGGGCACAGGGCGATGCGTACCATCCCCAGTGGCTGGCCCTGCGTGATTCAGCAATGGTATGTAGAACCCCCCCCTCCGGAAACCCATTTCGGACGAACCAGAATGTCTGCAATGGGCAGCGGGACCGATCAATGTGGCTGGAAACGACGTGCGAGCCGTGGGCAGAGGGGGGGAACCAGCCCCCATCCCCCCCCCCCCCCCCCGTGGCGCTGCGTTTTCAGTTTTTGGTTTTTTTTTGGCGCCGAAGAAAATTTTTGTTCTCAGCGAATTGGTGCCGAAGGCGCCAGAGAAATTTTTGATTGGTCGAAGGCCCGGAAGAAAATTTGGCCCAATGTCTGGCCTTTGGAGGGTTGCTATTATGTCTCGGAGGCTTCTGGATGGCTGCTTGGATGGTTGCCTCATTGCCTCGAGTGCGGGGCACAATGGGACTGCGCATGCCAAGGGCGCTCAAACTGAAGCCCAGAAGAATGGCAGCGGGGCTTCAAATGAGGCGGCGGACTTTGGCACACTTTTGTGGGGCCAAATTTTGCAACGCCCCCCTCCCCCTCCCCCTCCCCCTCCCCCTCCCCCTCCCCCTCCCCCTCCCCCTCCCCCTCCCCCTCCCCCTCCCCCGATAGTCTCTGGGTCGCGCAAGTCGCAGCATCGCCGTGTAGTCAACAGGTATGAGAGCGACTACTTGTCGTTGTAGTCCGGGTGGGAGTCGCCAAGCGGGGCATGCCCGGCGCCCCTGGGGGAGGCCCCAGTGTTCTCGGGCCTCCGAGTCCGTTCCCTGGGCCCCGGGCCAGGGGCGGGGGGCGTGGGGGCAGGGCGATGGGCGGGGGCATGGGCAGGGGCACGGGGCAGGGGGAGGGGCAGGGGCACGGGGCAGAGGGAGGGGCGGAGGCGAAGGCAGAGGCGAAGGCCGGCGCCGGGCCGGTCAAGGCCCCAGCAGCGCTTGGCAGGCGCACCTCCTCCTCATCCAGATCCAGGTCCCCGGACTTGGACAGCCACTCCGTCCCGACGTGCGGCGGGTGGCTGCTGCTGCCGCTGCCGCTGCCGGGCGCTTGTTCCAGGGCGACCTCCTCCTCCTCCTCCTCCTCCTCCTCCTCCTCCTCCTCCTCCTCCTCCTCCTCGACCGCCACGGCGTCGCCCTCGTCGCTGTCCTCGTCGTCAGCCGCGCGCTGGTACCTGCGGATGCAAAAGCGTCCTCAGGGGGGCTTTGCAAGGCACAGTGCAGAGGCACGCGGCAGTGGCACTGCGGAGGCAACGGAGGAGTCAACACGGCCCCTCGTGCAGGCGCCATGGCTGTTAAGGCCATTGTGCGGGCGAAAACGCGGATCACCGACGGGTACAGGGGGGGGGGGACTTCGCAGCGGGTTTATGTCGCATGCAATCTTGAATTTGCTGTGGGAAATTTCGCACCCACATGCTGTGAGCCGACCTTTGGTTGGTGCTGGTTGCTGCTACTTACTGATGCTTTGCAGTTGAGTCCTAGAGGGTTGTTGTTCCTTCCTGATGAGTTGCTGGTTGCTGGTGGTTGTTACTTCATGGTGGTTGTTGTTATTTCGTGGTGGTTCCAGGTGCATTGCTGTTACCGTTCCATCCCTGCAAGGCACAATACTCTGCACTTAGACCATTGAACAAAGGCGGCAATGAACAGTTGAAGAACTGTTTTAGATGGCTGCAATTGACAATTGCAGCTGAGGAAAAAATGGCTGGGGTGCACAAAACCAGTTGAAGAACTGTTTGAACACAGCACTCAGGCTATGCATTGACAAGGGGCACAAAAGGACACTATGTGCGTGCCTCCTTTTTCTGCCGCTTCTTGCGCAGATCCATAAAAGAAGAAATGTCCGCATTTTGCTAAATTTCGCAGCGGGTTTATTTCGCAGCGGGTTTACTTCGCACAGCAGCCTGAAAATTACGCGGGAAATTTCGCACGAATTTGAAATACGAAATATCCCACGGCGAAATAATCCCGCCGCGAAATCCCCCCCCCCCTGTACCACACTCAAGCCGCCCTCGGGATACGCCCACACAACCGATGGTCCGGTGCGCGAAAAGGAAACTCCGGGGGCCCTCGATGAAGGGAGGAGCGACGTGTGCCAGTCTCCCGGGGTCTTCCGTGGGACGTGGTGGTGCGGCCTCCCTCAGGACACGTTCCGGAGACAGACACAGGGGAGGGGGGAAGGGAGCGTTGGGGGGAGGGAGGGAGGGAGGGAGGGAGGGGTTTAGGATCAGGTTCACCGAGCTGGTGGAACCAGTCTTGGTTTTATAACCCTTTTTAGTGTCTAGGGTGGACCTACCAGGTTTAGCAGCAAGCAAGCAAGCAGCAAGCAAGCAGCACGCGCGAAATGGGAAAAAATCAGAACTCCGTCGTGGTGCTTCAGATTTGGGTGAAATTTTGGTGGATGATACCTATGGGTGTGAAGTACAAACACACAAAGTTTGAGCAAAAAACTCAACGGTGGCGGCCGGGAACGGGATTCGCAAGTGGCGGACCTCAGTTTCAAAAACTGCAGTTTAGGGCCAAAAACAGCCATTTTTGGGCCAAAAAAGCCCTGGAACACATTCAAAACGGCCAAATGAAGGGAAACGGTGGGTACACTGCACGTGCGGCTTGACTTCCCCGTGTCAACGAGCTCTTTGCGGCCCTCTAACTCCATGATATGTCTCGAAAACGGCCCAAAAAGGCCCCCAGAAGCTCCAAATGCCGAAAGCCACAAACCAAGAACAAGCCATATCTTTGGCTACATGGCTCAAAATGCGATTCCAAGGGCACCTACTCCACCCGCAACCCCCCACTTTTTGTGGTTTCCACCCCTCAGAATTGCCCAAACGGACGCCTAGACCCCCCGTACCTAGGCCCACTAGGCTGCACCAAGCTGCAAGCTCAAGCCCAAACAGGTGGGTGCCCAAATGGGTCAACAGGATCCAGTAGGGGCAAAAAGATGACTTTTCTCAAAAATGATCCAACACAATGTGCGACGCTAAAACAAATGGTTTGGGACTGTTTTGAGCTTGTGGTGGCCCATTTTGGTCCTCCGAAAATCCCAAAATGCCTTGAAAATTGGCTGTTTTGGGACAAAAAATGGGTCAAAAATGGGTCAAAAACGCATTTTTCCAAACCTCATCCTAAACCATTTGGGGTGCACAAACGGGTGAAATGAGCCCATTTTGAGCCCATTTTGGGGCATTTTGGCCCCTCAGAAGTCCATTTTGGGGCATTTTGGCCCCTCAGAAGTCCAAAAAGCCATGAAAGTGGGCCTTGTGGTGATGGGGTTGACTTGCAAGCTGATTTCACTTTGTCAAGGGCCATCAATGTGTGAATCATTCTTGATATCCCTCACCAGTAATTGCTGATGTTCCCTCCCCCACCAGCTCGGTCCCAATATTCAGTCTTGATTAGGGTGGCCGTACCTATTGAAATACCCGGAGGTGTGTCTCATGCCCAGAGAGAGTGACCGCGGTCGACGTTGGAGCGCGGCCCATCGCCGCGGGAATAATTTCAGGATTTTTTGGGAGGGCCCAAAAATTTTTTACGGGGGATACACCTCCTGAGAGAAGAAGGAAACTTATGGTGCAAGGTCCCTTGCTGTTGTTTCCTAGTGGGCTCTGGATGGCTGATGTTACTGCTTGGTGGGCTCTGGATGGTTGGTGTGTGCATCTTGGCACATAGCAGCCTCCGAGGAGCGATCATGCAGAGAATGTGGGTGCGCGGCTTGCACAACTGATGATACACTGTGTGACAACGCATCCGGTGCCCACAGTTTGGTACAAAGCATCCATAAAATTGAAGGAAATATGTGGTCGAAGGGAGGGCTTCCAAATTTGTCAACATCAATTTCCTCACCCTCTAACCCCCCCCCCCCCCCCCCCGTACTGAAGGGTCGCAAAGCGAGGGAGGGAGGGGGGAGAGGGAGGGGGGGAGGGGGGGGAGGGAGGGGGGAGAGGGAGGGGAGGGGAGAGGGAGGGGAGGAGGAAGGGGAGGAGGGAGGGGGGGGAGGGGGGGGAGGGGGCCGTTGGGTCGGGTGTGTGCCCAACACCGGTCTTTGCGGCTCCTGAAGCACCTTTCCCCCGGGGGTACGATGGCAGGCCTGTCAGGTCGTCATAGGCACCCCGACGAGGGGCTCGGGGCCACAATGCCACCGCAGACCCTGGGCGGCGCAGACGTCGTGAAGCCCGACACATGCCCATGCCCACACACACACACGTACACGACCACACGGGGGGGCGACTACAACAGGTCCTGATGCGACGACCCCCCCCCAGCTATCTGGCAAAACTTGGGGGGGGGGGGGGGGGGGGGGCTGGGGGGGCAGTTGGGGGAGGGAGGGGTCAGCTGGAGGGTGTGGGGGCGGGGGTTCCCCAGGTGGGGGAGCCTGTGCGCGACCCACTACTACCACATGCATACTTCCAGGGGGCATGTGTGTCTGGGGCGGGTTTGGGGAAGCCGTTGGTGGTTGTTGTGAAGCGGGGGCTGCAGATGGGCAGGTGTGTCCATAGTGGTGGTGGTGATCTTCACTTTGCAACAAACAACATTTGTTTAGCGCCTCGTCTTGCCAATCTGGCGCTCAAAACATGGATGGTTCGATGAAAGGGAAGCATGCACAAAAAACTTCGGCGCCGTTGGTGCCATGGCCCCGACACTACTATCTCTCAAAACCCGTGGGGGGGGGGGGGGGCTGCGGGGTGTCGCATACAAGGACCAGGCCCGGCCGCCCCCCCCGTGCACGACCACGTCAATTCATGGGCCTGACCGGGGGCGCTGAGGCCCTACGCAATGCAGTCGGTGGAGGGGCTGCGCTCCCCCGCACGCACCCGCAGGCCCCATAACGCGCGACAGTGTCGGAGACACACCGGCAGCAGTGCACAGTCCAAGACATGAGGCACGAGGCCGGGGCCGAGCCACCAGACCACAGGACCAGGTCTGCAGGTCTTGAGACTGGGGAGGCTTGCCAGGGGACATCGCACTCACCGCAGCTCGAGAAAGGGAGAGAGCCATGTGCGGCGGCAGCCTGGGCCGCACCCAGGGATGCATTGGAAGGGTGGGAGGTACAACCCCCCCCCCCCCCCCCCCTCCAGGGCGCCCAGCCAATGCCCAGCCACTGTCCCCCTGACGGTAAGCGTCAGCCTCCATGGCATTTGTAACCGACAGTAACCGCCCCCAACCGCTTTGGCAACCCCCTCCAACCGCTTGTCTAACCGCTTCTGGGGCCGGCTCAGAGGCCCCTAAGAGCACGGGGGAAAGGGGGGGGGGGGTGGCAGACGACCCCCCGATGTTCTGGGGGGCTGAGGATGCTGCTGTGCGGGTGTGTCTGGCGTGCCCACGGGGATGGGGCTCGCCGCGTGCGCTGGGGCGCGCACCGGCGGTGCCGGGGAACGCATTCCGGAAGTGGCTGACTGGTCCGACCGCCGCAAAACAACCGAGGGCTCGTTCCACTGCCCGTCCTCGTTTTGGGCCTGAGAGGCCGAAGCGATGGGGGAGGCACACCTGCCGGCCGCTGCATCAGCGTACGCGCCGGGCTTGGGGAGTGCGCCGCCTCCCTCGGCATCTGCAGTGCGAGGGGCGCGTGGAGGGGGAGGGGGGAGGGGGGCGCAGGTACTACACTCGGGTTTGCACACCACTTGACCGGGGGGAGAGCGTAGGGCCGGTCCGGGGGGGTGGGTCCCGGTCAGGCTAACATTAGAAGAGAGGAGGAGGGGGAGGGGGGGGGGGGGAGGGGGTCTGGGACCCAAAACTTTGTGTACCAAAAATGGCCAGGCAAGATTTTCCCAACGGGAACTTTCTTTTTTTCACACGATGGTCCCTTTGGTCTGGGGGGGGGGGTCCAGGGGGGCAGGACTTTTTTTAAGGGTGGGGTGGGGGTCCGCCCCCCCCCCCCCCCCCCCGATTGGCACCGCAGGCGACAGAGAAATGTTTTGATCGTCCGAAGACCTGGAGGAAAATTTGGCCCGGCATTTAGGGTGGGAAAGGGGGGGGGTCAAGGGGGGTGGGGGCAGTGGTGCCGAGTTGCTAAAAGGAGCCCCAGGGAGGGAAGGGGGGGTGCTCCGATGGTTGTCCGCCCTTCAATGGTAGCGTGCTCCTGGTTCTTGGCTCCGGTTCGGAGGGACACCGGGCGCACCGCCCGGCGCCGCATGCGGCGCAGGGCCTAAGATCGTGGGCATCAGTGGCGAGGTGCCTCTCTGGTCGCGAACCTGTCTCAGTCATCACGCGCGTAATGCCCCACGGCCTCCGCCCACTTGACGCGTACTGAGGGGGGGGGGGGGGGGCGCACAGGCCGCCGGCCGGGAGGTGGGGGCGGAGGGTGGGGGATAAGGGGGGTTGGCCTGCCCCCCCCCTCCCTCGTCCTGCGGTTGTCAAGCCACGGCACGAGTGTCAGGGATGGGGATGTACCGTGCGGATTCTAAGGTTTCGCGGAATCCTAATTTTTGTGTTGGGTGTTTTGAATTAATAATAAGCAAATTTTTGCGGCAGCATCCAAAATGGGCAAAAATGGGCAAAAAACATTTTTTGCAATTTTTTTTTTTTTGCGGAACCCATTTTTGCGTAGGGTGTTGGACCAAAAATTAATTTTTTGCGGTTTTTTTCTTGCGTTTTGGGGATTGGGGTTGATTCCTTTTGTTGCTACTGCAAGAAACCGTGCATACCTTGGACTCTGGGATTGCAGTCCATAGCACAGATAAGCACCAACAAGCATGATTCAGGTCTACCAGTTTTTCGACAAGCCAGTTCCAAACTTGTCCATAATAGCTAGCCGTTCATCTGCTTTGGGGCACATCAACAGCCGCATTCAAATATGCATGTCCCAACCTAGCCCCTTTATCTGCTTTGGGGCACATCAACAGCAGAACGGGCATGAGACACGGAAGAGGGGGATAACAAGCAGTTGGGCAAACTCTCCTGCGATTCTGGCATTGTTGCAAAAAGGGGGCAGGGGCAAAAATTATTTTATTTTTGCGATTTTTTTTGCGGAACCCATTTTTGCGTAAGGCATGAAGCCAATGATTAATTATTTTTTTGCGTTGTTTTTTTTTTTTGCGGACAACAACACCTTGTGCCAGGAATTAAATATTTTCGCAAATCTTTAGAATTCGCACGGTACGGACTCAGTCATTTTGGTGGGGGCTAACACGACGGTCACACGGGGCGGGTGCTGGGGGAGAGGCCGGGGAAGGTGACGGGCCGCGGCGGGGGAAGGGGGCACCATCGGGCGACGCAATCCCGCGTCCGTTACGCATTCACCCCCACGAACACGAGGAAATGGACCAGAAGCCGCAACGGTATACTGCAACCCTGTGGCCAGAGTTGCCCCCAGGGCGTGGGGTGCGTGGGGCGGGGGGTGGGGGATCCTGGAATCCAAAAAGCCCAAAGTTTGTACCAAAAAAACAGCCCAATCAAAATTTCCTTTTGTAAATTTCATTTTTTTCCGCGATGAAACCGGGGTCCGAAGGGGGGGGGGGGGTTGTTAGACCCCCCCCTCCCCACTCAGGAGATGCTGAGTTGTTAAGCAAAACTCTGCCCATGGCTATTATCGCTCAGTTTGTTGTGCTGATGGTCGTGGGTGGTCGGACAATGGTGAGTGTGGCTATCACAAGCCCATAGTTTTTTGTTAGACTCTGCACGGCCGCACGCCGCCAGGCAAATGCACGTGCCCACAAAATTTGTGACCGGGATCATGCGATCGAAGAGGAAGGGGGCAGGGGGTCTAGAGGGAGGTTGCCCAGGGATGCATTGGAAGGGCGGGGGGTAACCCCCTGTGTGACATAAAGTCCATCTCTGGTTGCTTTACGGGTAACCCCCCCCCCTCGAGGGAGCCCAGCCCATGCCCAGCCACTGCCCCCCTGACGGCAAGCGCCAGCTTCAACGGCATTTGTAACCGACAGTAACCGCCCCCCACCGCTTTGGCAACCTCCTCCACCCGCCTGCCAAACCGCTTCTGGGGCCGCCTCGGAGGGCCGTTCCCTTCTGATGCATCCCTGCGCCCCCCCCCCTTCCCTCTACGGTGGTCAGCCGCCCTAATACACCCGCATGAGAGGGAGTCCAAACGGGGCCCCTCATGAATATGTGGGCGCCACCTCAACCTCAACATCCCCCAGGAGCCCGCCCTTCCCCGATGCCCGCCACCCCCTTGGGCACCCCCATGCGGAGCACCACCACCAAGTGCGCAGGGGGGGGGGGGGGTCGCACCGCCACCCACGAATCTCTTCAAGACAAACAAAACACCGCCGGGCCGTCCCTTGGCCACCTCATCATTTTGGCACGCAATCGGACGGCACTTGAACACTGGAAGGGCAACCAGCGGCGGTTGGAGGGTGCCTGCCGGCAGTTGAAGAGTAACCGACGGCGGCGGCAGCGTTCCCAACGGCGGCGGCAGCGTTCCCAACGGCGGTTGCAGGTCGAAGTTGAACAGAGAAAAGTGGAGGGGGGGTTGTCCACCCGCCTCCACCGTCTGCCCCGTCCGGCACAGCACGCGGGCCCCGAGGAGCGGGTCCCCGACCACCAGTCCCCCCTCTCCCTCCCTCACACGCCGTAATGGAGACCACCCGCCACGAGAGGGCGTGCAGTCGCGCCGTCATGCGCCCGACGCCTGATCCAGAGGCGGCCGGTGCGCACCCGAATCCGGGCCATGCAGCAACGGATGCTTGGCGACCGAACGCCCCCGTGTCACAAGCGACCGGTCACGGCTCACGAATGTCCCGCTGCACTGCAGCGCCGTTCATGTTCATGTCTTTGTTCTTCAGCGCAGCAAACTCAGCGAGCACCGGGGGGGGGGGGTCGGGGGTGGAGAGCGGACCCTCGGAGTGACGTGGCATGGCACCAGGGCAACAGCTGGGCATCCACGTGTTTAAGGCCCACGGTCGTCATGATGATACTACCGGTTCCATGCAGAAGGCCCAGGACCCTCACCCACCACCCGCCAAAACTCGCCAAGATCTTGGCAACCATTCCCTTGGCTCCAGAGATGTATTAGAAGGGGGTAGGGGGTCTGGCTGGGACCCCCCTCCCCCAGCCTCAAAACATTGGAAGGGGAGGAGGGGGGGGTCCAGGGGGGGACCCCCCTCCTCCTACGGTGTACGGCCCTTCTCATACATCACTGCCTGGCCCCCCTGAGGCAACACTGGCATCAGCACCGGGGGCACTGGCGGCCGCAGCAGCAGCAGCATCAGTGGCAGCCACTGCACCGACTACCGCCGCGGTGGCGGCAGCGGCCGGCGCTGACATCGCACCGCCACACCTCCCCCAAAGGCACTGCATCACCCCAAAACCCCCGGTCGATGTCGGGGCCGCAGCAAGTGAAGGGGGGACGACCTGCAGAGGGGTCCGCTTTGCTGGGCGACAGTTTGATGCCCGTGGGCAGCCGCTCCGAGTCGTACCGGATGTTGGAGATCAGATCGATGCCTGTGAGAGCCCGCGCGGCATTGGGGGCACGATCGGGAAAGGCAGAGGGCCATGTGCGGCGGCGGCCTGGGCCATTGGCAGTGATGCATTGGAAGAGGGGGGGGGGGGGTAACCCCCTCCAGGGCGCCCAGCCTATGCCCGCCACTCTCTCCCTGAGCTTCAATGGCAGTTGTAACCGACAATAACCGCCTCCAACCGCTTTGGCGACCCCCTCCAACCGCCTGTCTAAGGGGCCAGCTCCGAGGCCTCTTCCCTAATGCACCCCTGGCCGCTAGCGGAGCGGGGGGGGGGGGGGGGTCAGGCCCACTCCGCGAACCCCCCCAACCCCGCGTCTGGTGACCGGTGGCCTGCCTCCCAATTGAAACAAGGGACACGGATATGCTTGGGTTTCAGCGTCATAAGTGCGGCACAGTGTGCTCTGTGTGCTGCGCGGTGTGTGTGCTCTGTGCCGTGTGCCGTGCTCTGCGTGCTGCGTCTGGCATGCCGCGTGGTGCTGCGGGATGTGGGCCGTGCGCTGCACGGTGCGCGCGGCGTGCTGTGGCGCTGTGCAATGGGATGGCCATCACTCCCATGTTTCCCGGACACCCTGCACACCTCTAATCAACCCGCCCCCCCCCCCCCCGCACAACCAAAACACGTTCGGGCCCACAGAGGGTCAGAATGAGCAGTGGCGAGAGGCCAATAGGCGCTGCCAAAGGCAAACAATCAGATACCGAGGCCTTGTGCCAACCCCCCCCCGCGCGCACCAAGAGTGAGGGCCACACACTTCGGTCTCCAGTGGAGCCGGGTGAGAGGATGTGGGCGTGGCGGTACACCCGTGCAACGCAAGGTGCCGGGAGGCTTGTTGCAGCGCGTCCGGTGGCAGACCCCGGCGGTTACACGTGGAGCCCCCCCTCCCCCCAACCCGGTAACAGTTGCTGTTAATCGACACAGCGAAAGCACCGCACAGCCGTTTCACCCGTCCATGTGGCCTGTGGCCTGTGGCTGCGGCAGTGGCGGCCCCCGGATGCCTCACGAGTCTGAAGACGGAGCCAGCGCAGCCACTCCCGAACACGCGGGGGCCAGGGGGGGGAAGGACTCTAGTCATACCCATAGCCATACCCCCCCCCCGTGTGACATTCCGTCTGGTTGTTGCTCTTTTACGAGGCCCTGGACAGTCACCCGTTCTTCCCTTCGCATGTTGCGTCGGGTCGCTGCGTTCTGTCGGCCGCTGCAGCCGGTGCTCCTGCTGGTGTCGTTTCCGCGTTCGCGGAGCCCAGTGGTCGGTGTGCCGGGGGCTGTGCTGAATGTGAGATGGTGTGCCGTTTGCGCGTCAGCGGCGCCCAATAGTTGGCGTATTGAGGATGTGCTGGTTGTTGCCGGGGCCTGCACCCCCCCCACTCCCCCGGAGGGGGGGGGGGGGTGCAGGTGTAGAACGCTGACCTGTAGCGCTGCAAGGCCCAACGCTGCAGAGCAACGAAGTCCGAAGCAAAAGCTCTTCAGTGACATTGCCGTAGGCGCCGTCCGCTGTAACACCAGGAGTACCCCCATGCGACAGTTCAATGGGGGGCTCATTCAAACGACGCATTCAAATTGACATTACAAAATGTCGGGGCACATCGCTCAAGACTCTCATCCTTCCTTGTCCCCCCACCCCCCCCCCAAAGGGAAGTATCAGAAGAGGGGGACGGGGAGGGGGCAGGGGGTCTGGGACCCAAAAGTGTGTGTCACGAAAATGGCCCGACCCGATTTTCCCGATTGTAAATTTCGTTTGTTCCCGCGATGGTCCCTCTGGTCTGGGGGGGGGGGGTGTCTGGGGGGGTACCTCCCCCGTCCTCCGAGGGCGTACGGCCATTCACATGCCCCCCCTCCCCCCCCCGCACGCCGCATCCCTCACGGCCCCCTCTCATATACCGTGGTCCTCGGCGTACAGGTACTCCACGTCGCTGCCGTCGCCCGGGATGACGTCGTCGGGGGGCGAGGGCGAGCCGCGCCGGCCCCCGTCCTCCCCCACCTCCGTCCACGGCGTGGCCTCGCGGACGAGGGGCTCCGGCGGCGTGGCCTCGCGGATGAGGGGCTCCGGCGGCGCGGCGGGCGCGGGCGGGAGGGCGGTGCCGGGGGGCAGGGCGTACTGCCGCGTCCGGAGGTGCACGCTGCCCTCCGCCGCGGGGGCGGGGCCGGGCGCCGGCGCGGACTGCGGCGGGGGGACCGCGGCGGGCGCGGGGCCCGGGGGGAGGACCGTGTGCGCCGGCAGCGAGTAGGCGCCCCCCCGGAACCCGATGCTGCCTTTGCCTCCTTTGCCTCCGGCGGCCGCTGAGCGGAGAACGACGCGGGCGGGCAAAGCGGCGGCGGGGGGTGGGGTGGGGGCAGGGCTTCTTTTGAGCGGGGGGGGGGGGGGGGACGGGGGGAGGGGGTTTTGGACCCAAAACTTGGTGTACCAAAAATGGCCTGACCAGATTTTCCCTATTGTAAATTTCGTTTTTTCCCACCATGGTCACTATGGTCTGGGGAGGGGGGGAGGGGGTTTTTTTGGGGGGGGGGTCCCCCCCCCCTTGGTTTTTAATCATTCTAAAGAAGCCCTGGGTGGGGGGGTGGGGGGTGCAATGACCGCGCTGCCGTGGGGGAGCGGCACCGAAGATGGAGGGTACCCTGGACTCACGCCTGCCGCTCCAGAGCGCGCGACGGGAATTGCCCCCGATGCACTGGCCCCGGCAAAAGGGGGTGGGGGCGGCACTCCACAGCTCACAAAAGAGGGGTATGAATCAACGCGGCTACGCACCCCCTGCGGTCTCAGGCACCCCCCAAAAGGGGCACAAAACAACAAGGCTCGACCATTGGAACCCCTGGACGACCATTTAAAACGCTGGGCCAACCATGTAAACCGCTGGGCCAACCATGTAAACCGCTGGGCCAACCATTTAAACCGCTGAGCCAACCATTCAAACCGCTGGGCCACCCATTTAAACCGCTGGGCCAACCATTTAAACCGCTGGGCCAACCATTTAAACCGCTGGGCCAACCATTTAAAACGCTGGGCCAACCATTTCAACCGCTGGGCCAACCATTTCAACCGCTGGGCCAACCATTTTAACCGCTGGGCCAACCATTTCAACCGCTGGGCCATACATAACCCCTGCCGTAGGGGCTTGGTATTGGGGAAGAGGCTAAGTGGCACCATCCCGGGGCCTGGAGGGCCCTCCGGGGGGTTCCTTGGGCTGCCCGAACCGGGATTCCCCGCCTCTGACAGGGGGGGGTAGGGGGGCAGTGGCCCACGCTCCGGGACCCCCTGCACCCCATTGCACCTCTGCCTCAGTGCCCGTACGCCGCGGTGCCCCATGTGGCAGCCCGTCCCACGGCCAGACAACGCGCCCCCCATCCGCACCTCCCGGACCTGTTCCCCTCCCCCTCGGCCCCCTCTGCGGTGCCAGCCCTGCCTCCACATGCTGAACGCCTTCATTGCCACTGCGTCAGGGCTCACTTCCCACACACACACACACACACACACCCCTCCTCTGGCGGTGCGGTTGCTGCCTGTCCTGTTGTTGCCACCGCCGCCGCCGCCGCTGCGGGTGCATGTGTGTGATCAGGAAGTACCGCAAGCAAAGAGGTCCGACGATGGGGCTAGGGAGAGGCGGTTTTATCGGTTGTGTGTTGTGGCCTTGCAGGTGCTGTTGGCAGCCGAGAACCGAGCTGGAGGCAGAGACCTGCTGACGAGGCCTCCCCTCTCTGGCGTCTTAAAAGGAACGGCGGGCGGGGCGGGGCAGGCGGGCAACAAGTACAACGATCACACGTGCAAAGGCCAGTGCACCTCCGAACGAGCGCCTTCCGTACCGCATCATCCGATCGGAGGGATACAATCCGACCGCCAGACCAAAGCCCCATCCCCCGTTTTGTGGAGGATTGCCCCGCTGCAGGGCAGGCGCTGCCTCTTGGGCACAGAGAAGAAAAAAGAGGTGTTTTGCCGGGCGTGCACGGGACTGTCCCGCTTTCCATTGCGGTCGGGAATCGGCACCAACCCCTCGAAAGAAAAGGTCTAGTGCAGCCGGGGCTGGGGCTGGAGCACCTTGTATTTGTTTCCCCCTTTGCGAGACGCACCATCGGTCTGGCAGTGGCTGGTTGGGTGCTGCGGGTCCTCGGTGTGACTCCTTCTTGTCCTTCGGAGGTGGAGGTTGGGGTACTCGCCCCACAACCGGCCCATTCCTCACGCAACGGTCGCTGCTCGGGTATTCTTGTGGCGCTTGTAAACAACCCTCTTGTCCGAATAACTGGTGTCGTTTCCGTCGCATTCAGTGCTTTTACGGTTGGTTACTTGTCGGGCACACAGAAACAAATCGGCCTCTCCTCACTGTGTCCACAATTCAAAAAAATCAGTTGGTCTCAGAAATACCCTCAGACCCAGCAAGTCAGCGTGCAGCAAGACTCAAACCAGTGTCCGGATTCGGCGCAGTGTGACGAGTGTCCAAACAACAGTACGCGTTTCGGGACGTTTCGGGACCTTCACTCGGAACTTGTCGGGCACACAGAAACAAATCGGCCTCTCCTCACTGTGTCCACACTGCTAACCAAAAAAAAAGGGGTGGAAGTGGGTGGCAGGACAGTCATCGGCATCCCTGGAATACTATGCCCCAGCCCCAAACCACAGAAAAACTTGATCTTCGCAGACCGCGAGAAACCGGAACCACCAAAATCCCACGGTCCCGAAAGCTGCGGAAACAACACCGACTGTCACCCCGACAGGCGCATTGCGGGGGTTACCTCTGCAAGGGTGTACCTGTACCTGTGAGTGTGCCTGTCTGTGTACTTGTCCCTGCAATTGTGTCCAATTGCAGGCAGAGGTACTGGCACGGGCACCACCAGAGATACACTTACAGCCGCAGGCACAGGCACAGTACAAAAAGTGCTATTCTTGGGACAGAAGACCGCACCGCTACTGCCAATAACCGCCAAGTGGTCGTCGGTTGACGGTTGGCAGGTAACCGTCGGCATCAGCCGCCAGCTGTCGGCAATTCACCGCCAGCGCTGGGGGCGGCGGTCGACCGATGAACAACTGCTGTCCTGTCCCTAGCGCTAACCCCAACCCTGACCAAAAACCTCCAGACATACGTGGGCCAGCGGCTGCGGGAGGAGCCCCTTGTGGGGCCATGGCGGGCCGCGCTCTCGGGTCGGGGGCAGGGGAATGCGCTGGGGCGGGCGCAGGGGGTGCGTTGGGGGGGGGCACTTCGCGGTACATGCCGCGCGGTCGGGGCGCCGGGCCGGAGTCCGCCGTGGGGCCGGGGCCAGGGGCCAGGGCCGCGGTGGTGGTGGCGGCGGGGGCACCAGCGGGTGTGTGGGCGGTGGCGGCCTGGGGCTCGGGGGTTGTGAGGGCCATGAGGGAGGCCAGTGACACCGGGACGCTGTTCCGGGGGTCGGGTCCTGCAAACGCCGTGGGGGGTCCGGGCAGGGGCACAGGCACCGGCCAGACATGGGGCAACGAGAAGGGGGTGGGCCCTGGAGGGAAGGGGGGGGGGTGACATGGAGGGGGGGCGAGCACCCGCGGGCGGCCGTGTGCAATCGATGTGTTTCCTGTGCAGCCCCCGGGGCCACCAATCTCAAATTCTTCGCATGGGGGGTGACACCGATGTACAATGGGGCTTGGCATCACTTCCCCGCCAACTGCCATCACTTAACCGCCAACTGCCATCACTTAACCGCCAACTGCCATCACTTAACCGCCAACAGCCATCACTTAACCCCCAACTGCCGTCACTTAACCGCCAACTGCCGTCACTTGACAGCCAACTCTACCGCCAACTGCCGTCCGTTAACCCCCAACTGCCGTCACTTAACCGCCAACTGCCGTCACTTAACCGCCAACTGCCGTCACTTCACCGCCAACTGCCATCACTTAACCGCCAACTGCCATCACTTAACCGCCAACTGCCGTCCGTTAACCCCCAACTGCCGTCACTTAACCGCCAACTGCCGTCACTTGACCGCCAACTGCCGTCACTTAACCGCCAACTGCCGTCAGTCAACCGCCAACTGCCGTCAGTGAACAACCGACTGCCGTCAGTCAACCGCCAACTGCCGGCAGTAGCCGGCTAACTGCCGGGGGTACTCCCATAGCTCAGTCCCGTGCAATTTAGGTTGCTCAAACAAAAGGAGCAGCACAGGCACCGCGCAAACATGGGGCGACGGGGCGGGGGGGTCCTGGCAGTGGGGCCATCGTGCCCCCACGCCCCCCCACACCCCCCGCCGCCTTCGAGTGATGAGTGACAGATGGATACAACGGGGCGCACATCCCAACCACGTCGACTGTGGTGGTGGTTCCCCGCCGTCATCGGGAACTTCGACTTCTCCTGAGCACATGGTCCTGCCCCGTGCACGCGTGAAGGGCAACTGGATATCTCCGCAGGTCACTCAGCCCGGGAGGCCGAGGATTGAACTCATGCCTCCGGTACTTAGAGCTCATGCCTCTGACCACTGAGCTACAGGGGTATCCCCGGCAGTTGGCGGTTGACTGACGGCAGTTGGCGGTTGACTGACGGCAGTTGGCGGTTGACTGACGGCAGTTGGCGGGCAACTGACGGCGGCCGTGATGCACCCGACATCTACGACTGCACCCTCTCGCCGAGCCGGGCTCTGGGACACACCTTCAAGCGGCGCGGCATCCGCCGGGGCCGCCGGGGCCCCGACGGGGCTCTGCACGCTCATGCCGCCCGAGGCCCACGAGGGCAGGGGCACGTCCTGGGCCCCCTCTGCCGCCGCCGGGGGCGCGTGGGGCGGGGTCCCGCCGGGGTAGCGCCGCGTTGGCTTGCCCAGCTCCTTCCGCGTGGGGCTGTGCGTGGGGCTGTGCACGGGCGACCCGGTGGGCCCGCAGCGGGAGACGGGCCGCGGAGGGGGGGCCTGGGCGATGGCCACCGCCGACAGCTGCTCCGGGAGGGGCCGGGGGGGCAGGTGGACGGGGGGCGGGGCCGCGCAGGCCGTGGGCGTGGGCAGGAGGGGCGCCGGGGCCGGCCAGCGGTCCTCCGCCTCCACGCGGTCCTTGAACAGGGGGCCGTCGTCGTCCGCGTCGTGGTCATCGTCGTCGTTGTCGTAGCCTTCGCCGTCCAACGCTGCGGGGGTGAGGGGGGGCGTGCACGTCGGGGTCCGGGTACGGGTGCCGGGAAAGGGGTGCTGACAGATGCGGATATCAGGCACCGATTAGGACACACACAATAACCGCCGACTGCCGTCAGTCAACCGCCGACTGCCGTCAGTCAACCGCCGACTGCCGTCAGTCAACCGCCGACTGCCGTCAGTCAACCGCCGACTGCCGTCAGTCAACCGCCGACTGCCGTCAGTCAACCGCCGACTGCCGTCAGTCAACCGCCGGCTGCCGTCAGTCAACCGCTGGCTGCCATCAGTCAACCGCCGACTGCCGTCAGTCAACCGCCGACTGCCATCAGCAACCGGCTGTATTTGCCCTGCCTATGCAGATATGTGTACTTGTCGCTGGTTCCTGTTGCTTGCCGCTGTTGGATGCTGCTGCTGCTGCTGCTGCTGCTGTTGGATTGCTAACGTCCTACACTGCCGTCCATCACAGCGCATTTGACACAACCCAATTCCCCCGTGTTAAAACCGACATGTCTCTTTCGGA